>CM034302.1:18466840-19066840 GCA_019925795.1 Dendrobium chrysotoxum
GGGTGGCACCCGTCATCATATCCAGCATGTCGTCTATTCTGGAATAGGAAATCGATATTTGACGGTGATTTTGTTGATAGCACGACTATCAACACACATTCTCCAAGATCCGTCCTTCTTAGGGGTGAGAAGGGCAGGCACCGCGCAGGGACTAAGACTTTCCTTAATGAAACCTCGCTGCAGTATTCGTCTTACCTGCTTTTTAAGTTCGGCATACTCCGTGGGGTTCATGCGATTGTGTGGCAGGTTCAGGAGGGAGGCTCCAGGGACTATAGTCTATAGCATGCTGAATGTCTCGAAGAGGAGGTAACTGTTCAGGGAGGTCATCTGGGAAGACATCAGCAAATTGTCCTAAGATAGGTTGGACTTCTTGAGGATGGGGTCATCAGATTCGGTGGGTACTTCAACAACCCACTAAAGCGTATAGAGGTGCACCACGAGTGACCTCAGAGTCCAGAACCTTGGCGGTGACCAAGTTTAGTCCTTTCTTGGACTTAAGGGGGTGGGGTTTAGGTTCTTCCTTGACCCGGGGCTGCGATGGTACAAGTTTAATCTTTTTACCCGCATGTTCGAATACGCAGGTGTTCGAACGCTCATAGATGTGGACATCATTATCAAAAATCCAAGGTCGCCCAAAAAGAATTTGTCCTACATCCATAAATCAGTACTCGCACCATACGTTCTCCTTATAGGTGGCAAGGAGATAGGTACGAGACTTCATTCTTTCACCTCCAAGGCAGTGGAGTTGACCCAAGCTACCTTGTAGGACTGGGGGTGAGGGACGACAGAAAAGGCCTAATTTGGACACCATGCTGGAGGAGACAGCGTTGATGCAACTGCCCACTATCTACGATGACCTTACAGTTTTTATCTTTGATTTTGGTGTAGGTGTGAATGATAGAAGTCTACGCCAGTCATCGGAGGTAACAGGGATTTGTGACAGCGCACATCTCACCACGCAGATGGGAGATGTGTCCAAATTCTGAAGGCAATGGAGGACGGTGGTGTCCTCGTCTCCTCGAAGAATCTCCTTCTTCTTCAACTTGGTGAATTGATCAACCTCGGGCTCAGGATCCTCCTCAGTGATTTCCTCGATGATGGAAACTTTGTAGGGACTGGAGCACTGAGAAGCGATATGCCCATATCCCTGGCAACAAAAGCATTTGCTCCGGGACTGGTCCGAGGGCCATCCGGGGAGGGAGGCTTACTTCTAAAAATCAGGTCGGGGTGCAGGGGAACCCGTGGGAGGTCGAACGCTACTACCCGGAGTAGGTCGGGTAGTAGAAGAGTGCGGGGTGGAACTACCAGACGGTCTGTAGGAGAGTCTAGGGTCGTGATGACGGTTAGAATGCTGGGATCGACTCTCCTCTAAGTCAAGTACTAAATACTATACGCACTTTCTAAGGTTGTGACATTTCGGCGAACAGTTCGTTGCGAAGGTCCTCTCGCAATCCGGTACGAAACATGGATAGAATCTGCGCAGGGGTAGTGGAGGTCTCCCCTTTGCAACGAATCAGAAAATCATCGAAAGAGGCGATGTAATCCTTGACGGGTTTGCTACCCTGAGTCAATCTATGCCACCTATCTAAGAGCCTAGGGAAGTACGAGGGAGGGAGGTACTTCTGCTTAAGCTCACGCTTCATCGACAGCCAATCAGTGATGGGGTACTCATTGCGAGACTCCCTAAGACTTTCTAAGTTAGACCAGAACTGACTAGCTCTACCAATGAGTTTCATACTGGCGAAACTGACTTTTCTAGCCTCGGAGATGTCATACCACCTAAAGAAACTATCCATACCTTTGATCCAGTCCAGAAAGAGCTGGGGATCTAGGGTACCATCGAAAGTGGGTGCATCGACCTTGATGTTTTTATCAGGGGAAGATCAGGGTCGTGGTGGTGCTTTTGTCTATGGTGGGGAACTCGATGAGGAGCTCGAGTGTGCCCTCATCCATAAAAGGATCGTCCCCATACATAGAGGAGGTCTTGAAGGAGTTTACGGGATAGGGTGAGTTCTACCATGCTCTATTGTGTCAAGACGATCGGTGGTGGTCCTACGGAATTCTGCGAGATCAGCTTGGTTTTCCTTTAATTGTTGGCTAATAGCACTCATTTGACCTACCAACAGGTCTAAAGTCCTTCCAAGTTGTTCGGGATCCATTGCTAAGTACTAGGGAGGGTTTGGGGGTGACAACTAGGAGTGGACAGCAAGTGTAAGTGCAGGAAATACACCCAAAATGTCGCTAACTGCTGCAGGAAACTTAGGGACAGCACTCTGTGCTAAGGTGTTAAGTCTCCTAATCAACTAGCAAGGTTAAAGAGTTAAGGACAGCACTTACGTGCCAAAGAAAAGGCTTTATAACACACTAAATGCATGCAGAGAAATTTAAGGACAGCAAACAAAAATTGAATTTTTAAATAAATTTAAGGATGCGATGCATGCAAATTTAAATAGACTAGCAAGGTAGCAACCTAGGGTGATTTTCTAGAATGCAATCTTAGGTTAACCATGCTCTGATACCAGATGATGCAGGACTATGATGCTTTTAAATGAAAACTAGGACTTGCACAATTTATTAAAGAACATTACGTGATTAAAACTACTAGCAAGAGAAACGAAGAGATAAAACAAAGGAGAGATGCTTGCGTTTAGGCCAAACTACATATAAAGACTTGCACAAACAAATAGATTAGAAAATTAAATTAGGCTAACATAGTAAACGTTCATTCGTAATCCCTTGATTAACAATGAGATTAATAGCAAGAAAGTACACTCAATAAAACCCTACGTTTACTAGGCTTTAGCAGGATTAAGCAGAACGATCCTTTGCGATTCTGTCATCATTCACAAAGTTAGAGAGCAACGAAATAATTGAAATAAGAAAGAAAGGTCAACCGTTAGGTGGTGGGGAATCGTCGTCGGAGGAAGTCCTTTGATTTGCTAATGATACCGGCGATGATTGGTAGAAGACGATGGATGCAGTCCTTGAAGGGAGATGGTGACACAATCGGGAAGATGGCGGGCGTGAAGCGGCCGATGATAGTCCACTTTCCTTTGGACCTTTGGTCGTCAATCGTATCAACTAGAGGAATGTGAATCCGCCCAAAGTATTCTTCGACGGTGGTTTCGTAGTCAAACCCTACGTCGAAGAAGGGGGAGCGGAGTATGTCAATGTTATCTTGATCATCTAGCACCAAGCCCGAATCCCAAGGGCGAGCTTCCATTCATAGCGAGTGGGCCGGAGGATGGTTGAATTCGATTAACCTTTGCTGTCCTTGAAGTATTGTTGTGAGGGAGGAGGAGCTTTCTCTTGAAATCCAAGGGAAAAGAGGAGGGGAAGGTGGCCGGCCAAGAGGGGGCGGGTAGGGGAGTTAGGGTTAGGGTTTTAGGAGAGGTTCCAAATTCCAAAATCTGAAATTATCTTCAGATTTTTGAAATTGGGAGGGAACTAGGATAGGAAATTAAAATAAGGAAAGGGGAGAAGATTGGAGAGAGAGAGAGAGAGAGAGAGGGGGCGGGTTATGGGTAAGGGGCCGGCGGCTATAGGAAGGGGAGAGGGGGGCGTGGGGGCTTAATTAGGGATTGCCTAATTTAGAATAAGTAAATTAAGAAGGCTCTAATTAATCCAATTGGAATTAAATTCAATTTAGAATTATATTAGGCAACTTTCCAAAATAGGATTAGTAATTTTGAAAAGTTTCCAATTGGAAATCAAATTGAATTTAATTTATATGACCTTCCTAATTCAATAAAACAAATTTGGAAACCCAAATAGAGAGGGAAGGGCCAAGGTGGCCGGCGGCATGGGAGGTGGAGCTTGGAGGGGCCGGCGGTGGTGGAGGGGGGGAGGGAGGGTTGGTCGTGAGGGTAGGGGACGGTGGGGAGGGGTTTGGTTTGGTGGAGGGAAGGGGGAGGGGAAGAAGCCGTGGGTGGGGAAGAGGGGAAGGGAAAGGGGAAGGGAAGAAACAAGAACTAAACGTTGAAACCACGAACCCGACACATCAAAGTTGGTGGGTAATGCACTCTCTTCTCCAAAGGATCTCTCCAAGCTCTCAAACTCACATATGCAGAAATTTTTTTGTCATAATCATTCATTACCTCAAAACAATACTAAGGAGGCTTTTAAATAGCCTTAAACAAAAGACCAACAAAAGACAAACATGCCCTCATGGGCTTACAATCAAAACACCCATAAGTAAGGGTACGACGGTAACTAAAATAAAAGAAAACAAAGACATAATTAAACTCAAAAATATAAAGACTCGATCATGGCCGTAGATCGACGGCCACGTCTCCGGTAGACTTTCCAAGTGTGAATGTCCTCATCACTATGGTTATTGCTTGGATCACTTGTGAGACTATATTGTTTTGCCACTCGGCATCTTCATTTGGATCATCATCAACCATACTTCAAGCCTTCCAGTTGTCTCTTTGGCTTGATGGCTCTTTTATTTGATTTGAATTATGGCCTGGTGATCTTAAGTTTCATTTCCTACTTGTGAATTGTAGGCCGCTAAGAGAAGGTGGCATAAAAGTGACATGTTCTTCCAATTCCTCTAGTATTCTACTTGTTTTTTTCTTTTTGGATTTGTTAGCTAACCTTTTATTGTTCATCCGTACTTCTATCATCCTCTCTCCAGCTTTCATGTTCTTTAGATCATGCTTCTTTTGCATATATCACCTATAAGTTGATTTTCCTTGTTGATTGGTTCCAACTTCCATCCACCCCAATTTGTAATGAATATATGATGCATTCAATGGATCGACCCCTATGGAAACATTTTTAAACTGAATAAATACCAGCCGGCCTGGTCTAGCATGATTATTCTTGTACTAAATGCTGCCAGTTCATTAGCTACGACAAAACTCACACCATTCCCTGTTTTGTACTTGTGTAGAGACCACAACTAGTCAAAGGAAACATGCAGCTATTTTCTATGGATCAGCAACGAAGTCAAGCACTGGAAGCACATGCTGCATCGTTTGCATCGCTCAAAGTGAGCCTGTTTTTTAATCGCTCATATTGGCGTCTTGAAAGATTGTACAGTTTGTGTGACGATATTTGTGCTGTTTTATTGACTTGGCACTTGTTCTCATTCATGCACAGGTTGCTGGAAATGAGAATGCATCAATTCTTATCTGTTTTGCTTCAAAATCCCATAATGCTGGGCAAATAACTTCCAAGTTACATGTAATTGAGCTTGGAGCCCAGCCAGGTTAATACATGCCCTAGCATACATTTCTTTCACACTGATGTGTTTTGCCCTTATCTTTTTTCACTGAATTCACAGCCATTGTTATTCCTAAGCACAAATGAGATTGGTTGTATGATGATATTTGGCCAACAATCAGTTATGAAACTTTTGCCCATGTTCCGGAAATGAATTTTAATTCAGCGGTTGATAAATTTACTGAACCAGCTTTCTCCTGTTCAATCGTTTAACTTCATATAATTATTGAGAAAAGCAATTAGGCAAGATATCTTATCCGTGTTAAAGCCAAAACAGATATTTGTGCATTACCTATTATACCTTCTAGCTTTCGCCAACGCCGTATTTTTCCCTGTAGCATTATATTGTATTCTCTTTCCGTTATTACTGCTATTCTTTCGGTTTTGTAATGTATGTTGACACTTGGCATGTTTATACCTTTCTCAATATTGGTCTCTCTCTCTCTCTCTCTCCTCTCTCTCTCTCTCTCTCTCTCTCTCTCTCTCTATATATATATATATATTTATATATATATATATTATATACAAATTAAGAACTCAAGGTTGGGGTTTCTTTACAGGCAAGCCAGGCTTTACAAAGAAACAAGCTGATTTATTTTTCCCACCTGACTTTGCTGATGACTTCCCTGTGGCCATGCAGGTATGATTTTCATTTCCACTAATAGTCAGTTTTGAGAGTTTCATGAGACCATTCAGCTTATGTATTGGCGATTGAAGTTTCTTGTCAAATCTTTAACCATGGTCCTTAAAATATCGAAGTGATCAAATAGCATCAAATCTGATGGAGGTTCTTATCTCCAGAGACATTGCATTAATTGAACTAGGTGCATTTTAGAGTGAAAGTTTGTTAATACCGTGCAGTTTTCTAGGTTTGGTTTTTCATGTTCTGAGCAGTTCATGCTTCCATTTAGTTTTAATTTGTAATATCCTCTTTCAACAGTAATGGCATTCTGGAACATTAATTTCCCATTCTTTGATCTATGTCAACTACATCTTCTTTCCAGTAGCATTGAATCTAAAATTTTGATATACTTTATTTGCATATGATCTGATTTCGTTTAAGTTCCATGAAGTAAATTGTATGTAGGTAGGTAGTAAGACTGACCAAAGTGCTGCATCCTTGTAATTAGATATTTGTCTTGCCCTTTGATGTGATTCAAGAAGCTAGATGTTCTTTAATCATTTCTAATTGTAATTTGCATCATATTTGACTTTCATAACTGATTTCATGATGAGGACATCAACCCAAGATTTCGACACGTATACCATCGACGGAGACGTAGATCGACGGCCACGATTTGTAGTCTTTACTTTTGATGTATTTTGCATTTTGCTTATTTATGTATTTTCAGTTTTCCCAGTTTACCCTTAGGGGTAGTGAGTCTCTAGTGTAGCCCCGAGGGCATATATGTATTTTATTTTATTTTCTAGTCTTGGCCTATATATAAAGGTCTCCATGCATTGTATTTGGTTAATGATTTTTGAATGAAATTTTCCACCTATCTTCTTGTTCTCTTAGTGAGTTCATGGTAAGAGAAGAATCTCTTTGTGAGTTTCAAAATTCCAAGGTCCCTTTGTGAGGTCTTGAGGAGGACGTGCTTGAGCTTCCCTTGCCATCGCCGGTTTCAATCTCCCCTCCCCTTAAATCCTTTAGCCGCCCCACTCTCCTCCTCCCGCCGGTCCCCCACTAACACCCGCCGGCCACCATAGCCCCCACCACCCCACCGTTCCCCTCCCCTAGGCCTACCGCCGGCCCCTCCCATTAATCCCTAAATTTGAATTTCAAATCTCAAAGGATCATTAGTCCCTTTCCTAAAATAAACTTTAGCTAAAAGGAAAGTTTCCAATTTGAATTTCAAATAATTATTGTGATTCATAGACTTTCCTAATGTTGGGATTTAATTTAGGAAACCCATCTATTTAAATAAAATCTGAAGTAAATTTCAGATTTGATTGAATCCTATTAATTCCTCATGGAGCCCACATACATTAATCAAAAATCCTCTCTCCCCTCCTCATATGGCCGGCCCCTCCCCTTGGCTTTCTCTCTCCCAAATTAAACCCAAGGCCCCACCAAATCAGCCCCCAATCATCTCCCACAGCCGCCCCCTCTCTCCTCCCCTTTTGAAATTATTTTGTAATTCAAAATTAATTCCCCTTCCCTCCAAATTACCCCAAACCTGAATTAATTTCAGATTGCTGAAATTTCCTAACTTCCCCCTCTCTCTAGCCGCCCCCCCTCTTCCTCCTTGCACTTGTCTTCTCCCTTACATCAAGGCAAGTATGAATGGCCGATTCGAACGTTGATCATGGATTTGTTGAGACGATCAAGGAAGAATCGACATCCTACGTTCGCCATTCTTTGATCCCGTTCCAGACTTTGACAACTCCGTGGAAGAATACGTGAACCGCATCTTGTTCCAATTAGCCCTCTCAACGGAAGAGCACATCCTCCCGGGACGTTGGTACATCGTCAACCATCCAACCACTTCTCCTACTCGATCACCTCTCCGGCGACTAACACCTTACGCAACACATGTCTCCTAGTGGCATCCCTAAGTTTGCTTGCAATGTTCTTCCGCTAATCCCCACCCTCAAGAGTTTGAGTGAGGGATCTCTAGGTGACGTTGTCTAAATTTTAAACGTTGGGCTTTGTTAATGTGCCATTGCATTTACTTTAATCTTGGTTATTAATTTTGCAAGACTTGTAATCTCAAATTGTTGCTACTTGCTATTAGTTAATCTCTTCACTAAAGATTTCTAAAATCCAACTTGAGCATCTAATAAGTTATCAATGACAAAGCAAAGTTCTTCCATGTTTTTAATTTCCTAATAGCAATTTCCTTTGCATCTTACTTTGTTTCACATCATTTCACATTTTCTTATGGATGCAAATCATTGGAATTGGTTTATAATTTATATCTTGCATTTCTTATGCTCCTAACTGAGGAGTTGTTGGCTAATGTTATTTTCCAGTAATTGAGGGACCGCATTATAATTGTCATATTGAAGTGCCATGAGTCAAGTCTTTACAAATTCTTCCAATGTCTAATGTGGAGCTTATAGCATAGTGTAGGATATCTCTTTCCTACTCATTTGTATGAGACATGGTACTCTAAACAAGTGTGATTAGGTATATATCTTAATCATCATCATCTCCATCTTCAGCATTTATGCCATATTCGAGCTATTTGGGGGGGTTGGCTTTATGAGTGCTATTTGTTGGAACATCTCTACTTTGCACAATTCTTTTGCACTACTTATTACCATGAATCCACTCCTCCCATCTGATTTTTCTATGATAAGTCTATTTACCTGTCTTGTTAGCATACCTTATATCTAATTTAAAATTTTTGCTAATTTATTTTTTATTATTGATGCTGCTGCCATCTCTCCATTATAATATTGCTTGTTCTATATTTCATCTTTTTACAAAATATCAACAAAATTCTCACTATGGTTGCACTCAACATGGCTATTAATAACTTATTTGTTTGTCGATATTGGGATTTATATTGCATGGTCGATCTAATCACATCCTTATTAAATTTTCTTTTAAGTATCCATCATATTTTCTTACTCATATTACTCTTGATACACTCTCTATAATTGTCAATTTTAACTTTTGAAGCTCTCCCCCATTCAAATTCCTAGTCTTTTATGTAATAAATATGACATAATTAATCTATCATACCTTAATATTATTTTATCTTTAGAAGCATTTATTGATAATTGTCAAATTTTGCATTCACAAAACTGCATATATTGTATACTCAAATATGTACTTTACTACTTCCAAGCCTCTTCTCTTGTAATAATTGCATCCATATTCTAGCTTTTAATTTACTTTTATAGATGTCTCACCTACCATAATTGTCTTCTGTAAATGTCCATAAATAGCCTACACTAAGGCATATTATTTTGAATATTTTTGCTTATTACCCATTTTACAATTTTTTAGCTATTTGATTATTAATGCATTCTATTAGACTATTTATTTTTGCCATCCTTAAAATTAAATTTCTTTCCTTTAATTGACTTTTGTTCCTCCTCATTTCACTAATCAGTTTCCTTATGTATGATCTATTTTAAATTATTTTGAATTTCTATAGCAATCATTATAATGCAGGTAGATATCTTATCTTTTACCAGTTTGTTACAACTTTAAATTTTCATTGATCCTCTCTAACAACCTATACGAGAAGTCAAACAAAAGTTTCTTATTTAAACTTTTAACTTTTTTACTTTGGGAAAATACTTATTCTAATTTATTTTTTTATACTTCTAATTTGTACATTCACGACGAATACTATATGTTGTGTTAATATTTATATTTTGTGCTCTCAAACTATCTTTAAAATCACCTTACAATCTTTGCACATCTATTTTTCTTGAGTAAAATAGTTTTTTTTTTATTGTCCCGCTTCTGAAACTAATTATTTTTGTTTTTTTTTTGTTTTGATTGTCCTGCTTCTCCTTTCAGATTTTTGTCTCTTCACACTTGTCATGAATCTCCTTATAATTCATCCTACTAAACCTATATAAACATTCAAAACATCATCATTAATTACCTTCGCTTCCTCATGCATACATTTGTAGTAGTTCATATACTTTCTAAAACTAATGTTTCTCTCTTTTTTATCCAACTTAAGTAGCATTAAACTTTACTAATTTTATAATGTTTGTGATTAACTTGATATCAGTCATCATATAACTAACTTTATTCACCTAAATAATTAATTTTCCAACTGTTTATTCTTTTTTATCTTAGTCATAGTTTTAGCCTTCATATCCTTGAATTTTTTCTCTTTTTATCCAACTTATTGCAAATGTATCATATTTTGTCATCTTCAAATGATTGCTCATTAATTTTGTAGCATTCTTATTTAAATCCCCAAATTTAAAGCCGATCAAGCTTCCTTTTAGATCTACTCAACTCTCTTTTGACATTTCGCAAACCCTTGCCTAGTTAATGGAAAGAGTAAACATGAATCAAATGCAAAACATTATTAGATAAAAACACTAAAAAAAATATTAAAAGAAAAAATTTTTGATGGTCCACATTTAAAATGTCTACTTTAAAATATGGTTTATGTTGTAGAGTGAGGATATACTTTCTTGCTTTCACTTCTCTTGTTATATAAATTTGAAACTTTTTGTCCACTAATTCTGTTGTGCTAGAAGTGCTAACTTCAAAGCCAACATATTAAGGGTCTAGACACCAATATCTCTAACAGTATCATGATCAACATGAACTAAAACCTCTGGCGGATCTAGATCAAAAATCATTTTAATTAAAAACGAAATCAGTCATAACCATTGGGCTTGCATCTTGGGAAGGCATTGGATCCAACGTTGGATCTAAAATTGATTCAAGGTTTTGTGTACAAACCAGATTAAGCGTAGTTGAAACTGCCACTATGATATATACATATACTTCCTAAAACTAATGTTTCTCTCTTTTTTATCCAACTTGATTAGCATTAGCCTTTACTACTTTTGTAATGTTTGTGATTAACTTGATATCTGTCATCATATACCTAACTTTATTCACCTAAATAATTATTTTTCCAACTTTTTATCCTTTCCTATCTTAGTCATAGTTTTAGCCTTCATATCCTTGAATTTTTCCCCTTTTTTATCCAACTTATTGCAAATGTATTATGTTTAGTCTTCTTCAAATGCCTGCTCATTAATTTTGTAGCATTCTTATTTAAATCCCCACATTTAAAGCTGATCAAGCTTCCTTTTAGATCTACTCAACTCTCTTTTGACATTTCACAAACCCTTACCAATCAAAAAAATTATCATTAGTTAATGAAAAGAATAAAACATGTATCAAATGCAAAACATTATTGGATAAAAAACTGAAAAAAAAACATATTAAAAGAAAAAAATTTTGACGGTCCACATTAAAAATGTCTACTTTAAAATATGGTTAATGTTGTAGAGTGAGGATATACTTTCTTGCTTTTCTTCTCCAATTGGTATATAAATTTGAAACTTTTTGTCCACTAACTCTGTTGTACTAGAAGTGCTAACTTCAAAGCCAACATACTAAGGGTCTAGACACCACTATCTCCAACAGTAGCATGATCATCATTAACTAAAACCTCTGGTGGATCTTGATCAAAAATCATTTTAATTAAACACGAAATCAATTATAACCATTGTGCTTGCATCTTGGGAAGGCATTGGATCCAAGGTTGGATCTAAAATTGATTCAAGGTTTTGTGTACAAACCAGATTAAGCGCAGTCAAAACTGCCACTATGACATATACATATACTTTCTAAAACTAATGTTACTCTCTTTCTTATCCAACTTGATTAGCATTAACTTTTACTGCTTTTATAATGTTTGTGATTAACTTGATAAACATCATCGTATAACTAATTTTATTCGCCTAAATAATTATTTTTTCAACTTAATATCTTTTTCTTAGTCATAGTTTTAGCGTTCATATCCTTGAATTTTTCCCCTTTTTATACAACTTATTGCAAATGTATTATATCATATCCTTCTTCAAATGACTGCTATTTTGTAGCATTCTTATTTAAATCCCCAAATTTAAAGCTGATCAAGCTTCCTTTTAGATCTACTCAACTCTCTTTTGACATTTCACAAACTCTTACCAATTAAAAAAATTATCATTAGTTAATGAAAAGAGGAAAACATGAAGCAAATGCAAAACATAATTGGATAAAAAAACTAAATAAAAACATATTAAAAGAATAAATTTTTGACAGTCCACATTAAAAATGTCTACTTAAAAATATTGTTTATGTTGGATATACTTTCTTGCTTTTTCTTCTCCTCCTGGTATAGACAATTTGAACCTTTTTGTCCACTAACTCTATTATGCTAGAAGTGCTAACTTAAAAGCCAACAGACTAAGGGTCTAGACACCAATAAATCCAATAGTAGCATGATCATCATGAACTAAAACCTTTGGTGGATCTACATCAAAAATCATTTTAAGTAAACACGAAGTCAATTATAACCACTAGTCTTGCATCACGGGAAGACATTGGATCCAAGGTTGGATCTAAAATTGATTCAAGGCTTTGTGTACAAACCAGATTTAGCATAGTACAAACTGCCACTATGGCATATATATAAACACAGATACACATACATAGATCTACATAGATATACACTCATATATGTATAGATCTACATATGTATATAGATCAAGGTTTTAAAAGGAGAAATCGGGAATCGAGGCTTCTTGTTTAAGCGAGGCGAGGGGTAAGCCTCGAGGCAGATCGAGGGGTAAGCTTCAAAATGATAAAAATAAGGTAATTTAAAAGTATAAATAATGACAAAAAATGGCAAAATATTAAGTCAATTTATGAACTTAATGATTTGTTCTAAGGTAATATTACTGGAACATAAGATTCAAAATACACTCACTTAAAAATAAAATATGCCCTTAGGATTAAGACCCAATGCAGGCTTATCATCACTTTGATTATCTTCAGAAGAATCCTTATAATTTATATCAAAGTCATCCTCAAACTCTTCTTCATCTATAATATTTTTTTCTTTATCCCCTATATCAGTTAATATTTCATTAATTCTAGAATGAAATAATAATAACATAAAAGTAATTCATTATATTTAAGAATACTTTTGAATTTTTTTGAAGCTCCAATCTCACTTTCTTTCTTTCTTTTATATACTTGGGAGTTGGAAGATAATCCCAATTTAGTAGATCTTTCAATATCTACAGTGGTTGCTTCATTGCCCACATTGACATGAGTTTCTCTTTTAGCTTCAACTTCAGGAACATCAGTATTCTTAGTAGTAACCCATTCATCAACAGATTGTAAATCATCAACAAGCAAAGGGTCAATTCCATTATCATTGTTTCCTTGCTTCTGTAATTTGAGATGTCTATCCTTTAGTTTTTTTGTTAAGCATAACATATACTAGTTTAACATATTATTGTATTATGTACGGAAAGGTGTATGAGTAGAATCAAAGTTGTATTTGGAGCAGAATCAGTCGGGGACATAATTTTATCTCCAATTGTAGCTTCAAGCATCAAGTCAATGTAATTGTTTAGACAACATGCAAATAATTTTTGGATGTGATATTCAAAAGAAGAGATGAAAAAAGAATATCTAAGGCATTGATAATTCATGAAATAAAGTCAAATCAAACATATTTTAAATTAAACTAATGCTAAAATTTATCGGGATTTCTTACCTTTAAGCATTTATCACAAATCTTTGTATGAATTCATGTCCTATTTTTTCTAGCAATTATTTTTGTAAGGATTTATGTAAAAAATCTAAGGCATTGATAATTCATGATATAAAGTCAAATCAAACATTTTAAATTGAACTAGTACTAGAATTTATCGGGATTTCTTATTTATAAGCATTTATCACAAATCTTTGTATGAATTCTTATGTCCTATTTTTCCTAACAATTAATTTCATAAACTTGAACAAGCTTTAATCGAGTTAAATTTGAGTTGTTCATCAATTGCATTAGTTCATGTAGAACCCTATGCTTGTATGCCCAAATTATAACTTACATCTACACTTATTAGCTAAAGCTAAAATTTTGTAAGTCTATGATTATGACAAGAAATAGGTAGGTTGGCTAAAACATCACCTACAAATAATACGCCACCATTCAGTCTATTCATAATAAAAATTAGACAAGAGTTGACTGTACCTTAAACAAAGATTGTATAAGCAACAATGAGAACTTTGAAGGTGAAGCTTAATAAACTATGTACATACTGAATAGAATAGAAATAAACATCCTATGCTCATATGAAACTAATTAAATAGAAAAAAAATTAAAATACATTATTATAAAAGGTACATAAAATATTATGTTTTCTAATAGTAACAATAAGAACGAGTTAAGGGAAGCAATTGATAAAGAAAATATAAAAGACGACTATTGCCTTGGCACGTCAGAGTCGGAGAGGCACGTCGGAGTCGGAGTCGGAGAGGCACGTCGAAGTTGAAGCTACTGTCAGAAAGGCACGTCGAAGTCGGCGGAAGTAGAACGAGAGAGAACGAGACAGAACTGGGAATGAGAAAGAACGAGAGTGTTAAAGCGGCTGAAGTGCTTCAAAACAGAAGCCCTAAGTCTAATAAGCATGCTCAACTCACGCAAACGCATGACTCTGGCAAAAAAAATAATAGAGATGAATCGAGGCAGCGCCTCATTTCGCCTTGGCGCCTCAAGCCTTGAGGTGTACACCTCAATGAAAAAGGCGTAAGTTTCGTCCGAGCAATTGAGGCTTAAGCCTCAGTTCGCCCACGCTACGCCTTAATTGAGGCACGCCTCGAGGCGTCCACCTCAAACGCTTTTTAAAACGATGATATAGATATACACGTGTATATATATACTCACATATATTTATATATATACAAGTTCGGAGTTTGGGGTGGTCCTTTAAGCATCTTGAGTTTTGACAAACATTTTGCAAGAAGAATGGTAGAAAGGAATGCCTTCAAATTCTACATTATGCTAGTAGCCATAAGTAGTGGAATACTCAATTAAATATCATTCTCCAAGGAGTCAATAATATCCATTTCAATTAGAACTCTAGCCACTAATGACTTAGAAGGCTTTGCACTAGTAGCATCCAACTGAAGCTGTTAAAAAAATTTTGAGCCAAAAGAATACATAGTGGATTTGTTGAAGTAGTGAATTTGTAGACGTAGAGAAGCAACCCAAACTAGGGTGATAGGAGGTTCCTCGGAACAATTAAAATGAGGAGACCACTTAAGTATACGTATTAAGAAGTCATTATCATAGTATGATATATGAGAAAAGTGTATTTAATAGATTGATAAGAACATGATGAGGTTTGATAAGTAAAACAATGTAATCTCCAACAAATCTCAGTTCACTCATGAATCAACAAACAATCTATATATTGGGATGGCCTCAGGAAAACGTGCTAATAAGAGAGGAAAAAAAAGAGATTTCAACTTAAAGATGTCCTCGTTAGAAAAAAGTAGTGTTGGTTTACCTTAATGAGGGGATGGAAGCTTGTGATGAGTGGTGCATGACCCTGCTGAAAGTATCTGTGGAAGCAAGAGGAGGGGACATGTTGAAAACTAGGATCATTATCCCCTCTAATGGCATCAACGAATGAACGGGGAACAACAATCAGGGGAGATTCCATTGTGGTTAAAATCCTAGCAGTGGAAATGACCACTGGGAAAGCATAACATTATAGAAATACTTGAGGAGCAATTAATTGGATAGTAGGAATGAATACCAATAAAATATTCAGTGCTCTTGGAAGCGAGGTGGCACAATTTCATAAATGAGATGTTGAATAAAAGTTGACAAAAATTGAGCTTGAATAAAGCAGTAACGATGCTATCCTATTGCCCCACAATAGCGGCATGAGATGACATCCATTACATAGGATGCGATCACAAGTCAATGGCCGTAGACTAAGAGTGCCAAGAGTGAGAGTGCATCAGACCACTTGGAGCAGACAAGCCTTGCATGTGGAAGAAGAGCCTGATTGAGATAGGAATGATGTCATTCCATGTGGGTCGGGAAGGCTATAGGCTGCACTAGTACAAGCGGACATGACACAGATTGGATTACAATCAATAATTAAAGTCAATAGAGCAATCGGGCCTTGCACGATGGTGCGAGGATGTGAGGGTGATTTCCTGTGCATGCGAGCACTGGGACAAAGGAACAGAGGTGAAATATCCACACGTGAGTGTCTTGACGAAGGGGATTCACAAGTCCAATGATTGGGTAAGATTGTGGCTTGTTATTTGTGGATGACATGCAAGCCAATCTTTTTTATTGAGTGTCACTTATGATGACATGATAGACAACTTTTTTCCACTTCTAATCACAACCATGATATGTCGTGTTATATTGGTTTGAGGAAGATCCCAATTCTACAAAACATACAACAAGAATTCATTTTATTAGTTTAGCGTGTGCTTTATTATTGACCATCAAACCAACATCAATCTCAACTTTTCTCAATAGGTTGGGATTGGAACAAATGTTTAGTTTTGATAGCTAATTGACCTTCAAGATAGGTTAAGAATAGGCGACAATGCTGGCTAATGATACGAAAGAATAAGATTCACCACCTTAGGGATGCAGGACTGTAAACTCGCAATAGTTAGTGGAGTTTTACCACCCCACATAAGTTGCTTCAACACAAAAATAGGTTTGGAACGCTCTACAGAGATTTGGAATAGCTAAAACTTTGGAGAGCACAGAAAATTTGCCTGAATTAATTAACTTTCTCACTTGATCAGGTAGAAGACTGAAATCTGATTTCCAGTTCCCCATGCACCATCACTTGCTCCAAGGGAGTCCATTTTAATGCTTTGCAAATGATATCGAATCCCAATAAACTAAAAGTGAAGGCAAATTAGGTTTTTATATATAGTGCAAAATTTGCCTTTTTTCTACATTCTGAATCTATACTAGATTTGAATAATTTAATACTTTTGATAAAGCTTCAAAGTAGTTTAGTATGTTGCTTGGATGTGCTCTTATCATTTATTTACTCGTGAAAACTAGCATTAACACCATTTGTGCCACTGAATAGTATTGACTAGAGAAGAATGATTTATAGAGTAAATCCTAGATAGATCGAATAAGACTAATGATGGTGATAATGAACACATAATTCTTCTGTCAGTAATTTTTTATTGAGGATGATAATAAGTAAATTTTAAAAATTATGAGAAATGCAATTTTTTTGTTGGTGATAACAGGCTTGAAAGTAATCCTTAGGTACGATTTTCTTATGTTGAGCTTATTTTTTGGCTTGCTATTAGTATGGTGAAGCTTTAGGCTTTAAACTTTTTAAAGTTTTTTTCCTACGTGGGCAAATTTTTTAGTCATATTTTTGCAGATCATAGAGGTTTGTATGGTTATTTAATTCATGTTTGTGGCATCAGCTTTACACTATTGTTGTTATGTACTCTGGGTTTAACTCTTCGACTCTTTTTTTTTTGCAGGTTTCACACAAGTATAATTTGATATATGTGATCACAAAACTTGGTCTTCTATTTGTATATGATTTGGAGACGGCTGCTGCAGTTTATCGAAATCGAATAAGTCCAGATCCAATATTTCTGACTTCAGAAGCTTCTTCAGTTGGTGGATTTTATGCTGTTAATAGAAGAGGGCAGGTTCTTCTTGCTACAGTGAATGAGGCAACTATAGTGCCTTTTGTCAGTGGCCAGGTAAGCTACCAAATTTGTACTTTTCCCCTTTATAGCTGCTACAGATAACTTGTTTATATTTTACATTTTTTAACAGTTAAACAATCTTGAGCTTGCTGTTAATCTTGCAAAACGAGGAAACCTTCCTGGGGCAGAGAATTTGGTGAGTCATGATATTTTTGAGGTTATCTTACATATGAATGTGCAAAAGCTACCAGATGGTCGACGTGATGTTTATCATCTTAGTTCATACCAAGATTCTTCCATGAGCTATCTATAAATGCTTGGTGTTGAACTTCATAAATTCATGCCTTGAAGCTCCCTTATAATGTAACTGATGATGTCATGTGCCAATGAACTTGGAAATTATTATTCTTCAATTTTATATAAATCGGCATATTCTCTGATGCCCCTTTAATTTATAATAAAAGCATGATCCTTTTTAATGCTTTTTGGCTATTCCACTCAATTGATCAATTGAGATGTTATTCAAGTAAAATGGTAACTTTAAGCTTAATGAAGTTTCATTATATCTTTCTGAACACTAATGTCTATATTCTTGTGATAATTTATATTGTGTAATATGTTACCTTAATACTTTTATTTATCTTGCTATTAGCTCTTTTTCTTTGGATTGTATAGGAAGCCAAATCGACACTAATTAGGATTTTACCTATTGTTTTGATTAGAGGAGATAGAATAAGTTTTGTTGAGGTATTGTGGAGAAGAATGGAGTAGATATAAATAGGGCTGTGCGTTGTTTGGATAAAGCCAAAAAATTAAATTGAATTGATCTTATTTGATTAGTTTAATTTAGTTGTTAAAATGTTGGTTCAATTATTCGTTGTAATTTTGAATTTATTTTATTTTATTTTTGGTTATTGGTTCAGTTTTGTTTTTTATAAAATTGATCAAACAAAAAATTGAATTATAAATGTTGACCTCTAACCAATTAGCCGATCGGCCCCTACACACGGTCCACGATGCTCACATGATCCCACGTTATGGAAATAACTACTAGTTTAATTCGTATAAAATGACTGAGGAATGAACGAGGATAGGTTAGGCTTACCATTTGGACTCTCATGCATGCAGAAGGAGCTCTGAGCAACGGTTCTCTTGATTCTCCCTTCCCTCTCTACCACACGCGACTCTGCGAGCCAAGGCCAAGTCTTCGCCTCCCGCACCAGCAGCCATGCCTCTCATCCGGCCTCCTGCACGCAAGTGAGATCTCCCAATCCCGCAGCCTCTCTCATGCGACTCACACAAGCACCGACTCACGTGGACTACTTGACCTTCCGCTCCGACTCCCTCAAACCATGGCACCTTCCGCCCAGACCTCCCATTTGTCCCTCACACGCGAATCTGTTGAGCTGCACGAACGCAAACCTCCGTTTGATCTGACCTCCTGATCTTCCTATTTCTTAATCTAAGCAGTGAGTGAATAAGGAAGAGAGGGATTATGTGTATATAATTATTATAATAATGATTATAATTATAATACATATGTATATAAATAATATATACAACAATTTTAATATATACATATATATGTATAAGTAATAAAAAAAAGAAGGGAACGTTGCAATCGCCATTGGAGGAGTTGAAGACATACCGGGGTTGATATGTTCCCCGAAGGATTTTTTATTCTATGCGGAGTCCGAATGGCGTCTGGAGACCAATAAAAATACGCCACGTCACTCCAAAAATGCACTGCACTCGGTACCGAGCTCAGTAGCAAAGCGTAACCGGACGGGAGAACCGTCTGATGTCCGCGCAGAATAATAGCTCCCCGCGAAGAGCTCGGCTGTTGATTCGATCCAGCCGAGCGAACCCAAAAGGGAAAGCGCCCTCCCCAACCTCCCATCGTGGGAAAATTATTAGGTGCGGAGTCCGGACGGCGTCCAGAGGCAAATAAAAATGTGCCACGTCACTCAAAAAATGTACCGAGCTCGGTATCGAGCTCGGTATCGACCTGTACCGAGCACAATACCGCTCGGTACCGCACTAGATACCGAGGGGAATCGGATACCGAGCTATACCAAGCACGGTACCACTCGGTATTCCGCTCGGTACCAAGCAGAACCAGACGGTTCTCCTGTCCGGTGTCCGCACAGAATAATCTCCCCCCCTCGTGGGGAGGGAGCGTTGAAAGGTTGCCGAAATGCCGAGGAAAACGCCAATAAATTTTTTAAGACCAATATCGGGGTTGATTCGCTCTCCCGAAGCCCTCGCTGTCGATTTGATCCGGCCGAGTGGATCTAAAAGAGCAATTGCTCTCCCTAACCTCTTTTCGCGGGGAGGGGATGTTGGGAGGCTGTCGAAATTACACGAGGAGGCTGTCAAAATTTTTCCAAAAACTTTAAATCATTATACTGGACTTGTTTAGGTTATTGGAAGGTTGGAAAATATTCAATTGACCAATTTAATTTGGAAATAATTAATTAATTGTAATCTTAATTAATTAATGATTAAATAACTAATTAATCAATTTAATTAATTTAGTAATTAATTTAAAATAAATTTTAAATGTTTAATTAATTAATTAAATTCCTTAAACTAACCAATTAAAATAGTAATTAATTAATTAAAATAATTTGAGATATTTATTAACTTAAACAGTTAAAATAACTACTTAACATCTTTAAAATAACTAATTAAATAATCTAATTAACATTAAATAAAAAAATTAAAAATCTAATTTAAAATAATTTTATTAATCAATTGAAACCTAATTAATTTGATTAACCACTTTAAAATGAAATTTAATAATTTAATTAAATTAAAATCCATTAATTTTAAAATAAACTCTCATTTAATTAATTGATTGAGTAATTTAAAATTTAATTAATTTAATTAAATAATTAATTATTAATTCTAAAAAATTAAACAAATTAAACTGAGCAATTAAATTTTAATTAAAACTTAACTTTAATTAAAAAAATTTTAAATTAATTAACCTAATTAATTAAAGCAATTAAATCAAAATAAAAGAAAGAATAGAAAATAAATATTTTCCACTACTAGACACTGGGTACAACTCACACTAAAACTCAAATTCCTAAAAAACTTACCAAAACGTAAAATAGAAAAAAAAATTCAAAACCCTAGACTAAACCCCTCCAACTCCTAGTAAGCTCCAGCTCTTCGTAAACCCTACAACTGCAAACTCTAGCTCCTACAACTACTAGTTACGAACACCTGTAAATAAACAAGCAAAGTGTCAGATTGGTATTAATAAAACAAAATATTTAATGATAAAACAAAATTGGTACTAGTAAAACAAACTAGTACTGGTAAAACAAAAGCTGTTAGTGGTGAAACAAAATTGGTACTAAAGCAAGCAGGGTATTGAACAAACAGTGGTGCTAAAGTAAAAAAGATAGGGTACTGAAGTAGGAAAACTACTAGCAAAACCACAGTACACTATTGAAAGCTAGGATAAAAGGCACTAGTGTCAGGTGATAGGGTGCATAACTACTCTAAAGCTAGCTTAATAGGCAACTACTAGCTAAAGCAGGGTGAATCCCAATTAAATTAATGCACATAACCTCCCAAGGGGAATTATAAACCCTCCCAAGGGGAGCAACAAATCCTCCCCAAGGGGAGTAATCAAATCCACAGGCTACTTCCAAAAGGAAGCAGTAAGCCCTACAAACCAAATACTATATTGGTAACCTCTAATAGAGGCCGTAAGACCTACTATACGATCCACCTTTCTTACAAGGCTAGGTTGTGAGACCCACCCACAGGCTACTTCCAAGGGAAGCCGTAAAACCTGTTGCTCGGGCTACTTCTAATAGAAGTAGTAAGACCCACTCAAATGCAAAATTACATGTTTGTTAAAACCCCGCTAACCTAAACATTTGTCCCGACAACTTTTAATAGAGGTTGTAAGTTCGACTTTAATTAATGCGTTAGGGGAAAACCCTAGATAAAAGTGACTTAACCCCAAACCCAAACATGTGGGCCACTTTCTAGAGAAGCCGTAAGACCCGCTATACGGGCTACTTTCAATGAAAACCATAAGCCCCGACTTAAATCCGAATTACAGACAACTCCTAAATAGGGTTGTAAGACCTAATCCAAATTCAAACAATAGGCAACTCCTAAACGGGATCGTGAGATCTAGCCTAAATCTAAACTACTGGCAACTCCTAAACAGGGTCATAAGACCTAACCTAAATCTAAACAACGGGCAACTCTCAAGCGGAGCCTTAAGTCCCAACCCAGACCAAATCAACCTATATCTATCCACTTCAATTTACTCAGAATCCCTGAGAGGAGGCAACCCATGGCTGCTAATCAAATTCCCTGGACACTACAATCAACGATTGTTAGTGTTAGTTGACTGAAACTTAAGTTATTCTCGGGACGACATAACCATGGGATCTTGATCGGGTTTACCTCCATCCCCCACAACCAAAATTAAAACTATTGCACTTCTAAATATTAATTCATTCTTAATCGAGAATTTTCTTCTACGCGTTAGGAGGGGTAATTAACTATGAGGGCTTGCCATCATAGGAAGTGGAACCTCAAAACTAAATAAACCCTGATGCCGATCATTGGGGAAATCTGGTTAATTCAAAATCCAATCTACCTCAGGGAAAAATGGGAGCTAAAGCTTGTGAAAGCGGAGTTCGTGCCGTAGCGCCATCTTTTCTTGAGCAAATATCAAATATTAAATCAATAAAATTATGTAAATAAAGAAGTGACATAAAGATCTTATATGGATTCATTCCACTTGTCAATATTATAAATTTAAACAAAAATTGCTATGTATTATTCTATGTATGTATATGTATATATATATATATATATAATTAGTTTCATCATTAAAATTAATTATTTGACTTATTTAAAAGAAAACTAAATTGATCACACTAAAATTTTGTTCAATTTTAGCCGATCCCACATAGTGGGATAAAGGCATGATTTTGGTGTTGTTTGTTTGGTTCAAAAAATTGTTTGGTTAATTTGATTTTCTAACAATTGAAATCCATTGATTTAGCTAATTTGTAAATCAAACTATTCAAATGACCAAATGCACACCACTAGAGATAAATTTGGCCTATTTGTTGGCATCCTAGGAGAGAAGTATGCTTCGGCTAGATTTTCCTCTACTACTTATGGTTAGTGTTTTCTTGACGAAGATTCCTAATTGCTTTGGTGTACTCTTCAATGATATTTCACATCATGCAAAAATGCATAGATTGTGGTCTTCTGCTGGTGTTATGCACCTCTTGAACTTGATATAAATAGATAAAATCATGAACCTTTTTCTTAACTGTTCTGATTCTACTCTTCAGGTTGTACAAAGGTTTCAGGAATTGTTCTCTCAAACGAAGTACAAGGAAGCTGCAGAACTTGCAGCGGAATCTCCCCAAGGACTTCTCAGAACTCCTGAGACTGTAGCAAAATTTCAGGTACCAACTCATCTCACGGACGCCTCATTTGAGTTACTGGAGCATACTTTTTTCAATTGAACTATTACTCTATGAAGCATAAGCCTAGGTTACATAAGATTGATATATATTGAATTTGTTTATATGTTTGTATATACATCTGTAATTCATAAAGATCGTGGCATATATGAAAGAAATATTTATGTGATCATATTTGCAACAACAAAAATTAATAATATGTCAAATGAGTTAAAATATCAAGATGAAGTGCAATAGTTCCTTAAAAAATGGAAAAGTGGAGAGGGAGAGGGAGAGCGAGAAAATCTAAAATAAGATTGGTTTTCAATATAACTTTGTTACAGTATTATAGGTGGTATCTAATTTGTGCCCAACTTGTGTCTATGACATCTATATGATGAAAGTCCCAGAAGTTTCTAATTTTTGTTTAGAAAAACATGAGAAAGAGATGGCCTAATGGCTTGTTTGACATATCATCCTGAGTTACACGTGTCCAACATGATGCCCATTACATCATGACGTACTAGATCTGTAGGAGTGTTTGTTCCTTATAATTGGCTAACTGACTATTCCTTCTCTAACTGCTGAAGTTGAGTTCAGTTAGAAGCATATTCACTTGCCTTATTATTTTCTTTACTGTATCTTATGCTACACAAATTGTCTACTGATTTATTTTCTCAGAATTTACTTTGAGGGTTCATTGATAACTTGTAATTAATTTTATGCAGAGTGTGCCTGTTCAAGCTGGGCAAACACCACCCTTATTGCAGTATTTTGGAACATTATTAACCAGGGGGAAGCTCAATGCTTTTGAGTCTTTAGAGTTGTCGAGGCTTGTTGTAAATCAAAACAAGAAGAATCTTTTGGAGAACTGGTTGGCCGAGGATAAACTCGAGTGCAGTGAAGAACTTGGGGATCTTGTGAAGGTTGTGGGAATGGAATAACTACCAAATATCAGGCTTCTTATTCTATACTTAATCCCAACTAAAATTATGGGTCATGCTGGGCTTTTATCTTATTATAATTAACTCTTGATACTGTAAGGCCTGTTGATTTGTATGGTTGTCCTTGACGTCTTTGTTCTTGCTGTGGTCAGACTGTGGACAATGATCTTGCACTTAAAATTTACATAAAAGCAAGGGCTACTCCTAAGGTTGTTGCTGCTTTTGCCGAGAGAAGGGAATTTGATAAAATTCTCATTTACTCCAAACAGGTATTGGTGCTAACTTTACATTTAATCCAGCTGTGATTTGGATACGATTGGAAAATTATTATTTTGATTTTATTTTTAATCAATAAATATGCTTAATGATGAATGCAGGTTGGCTACACACCAGACTATCTTTTCCTTTTGCAGACAATTCTACGGTCAGATCCGCAGGTAAAGGATAATTTGTTTGCATATCTGATGGTTTTAATATTGTATACATTTCACTGTTTTTCTGGTCATTACGGGGAATTCTTGCATCTTTCACCATGAGATTTGTTTTTGAAAAATGATATCAAGCATGTTGTTAGTCTAATCGGTTCATTAAGTTTATCGAACTTAGTTTTTTACACACAATCTTGCTTTCAAGGTGAAATGGTTGGCCTCCTGATTCTTAAACGCGTTTGTAAGTGAACTAGGTATAGATAGACTCTTGATTAGAAGTAGTTTGGTGCTCATGAAGGTTTAGTTAAACCTTCACTGCAGGAATACTGGCTTACCATAACAGCCCTTGGACAAGAAGCTTTTTTATCTTGATAAATTTTGTGCTTCCTAAATATATTTTATTTGTTATATGTAGAAGCTAATATAGTGTCTTACATATCAGCTGATTCTTATTTTGAAATTCTTGGATTGACAGGGAGCAGTTAATTTTGCCCTCATGATGTCTCAAATGGAGGGTGGTAGTCCTGTTGATTATAATACAATCACAGATCTCTTTCTTCAGGTTCTTCTTTTCATCTATTTAATATGCATATATGGACTAAGATTATATTTTTTTATATATAAAATTTTTTATAATCATTATATATATTCATTGTTTGGAGAAAAAAATGCTGAGTTTGCTCTTTTTTTTTTTTTCTTTATTTGTGTTCTTATTGATGGCCTTTTTTTTGGGTGTAGAGAAACATGATCAGGGAGGCAACAGCCTTTTTGTTGGATGTATTAAAGCCTAATCTGCCTGAACATGCGTTTCTTCAAACTAAGGTGATTTCTCTTTTCAAAGACGTGTTTTCTGTGTTTGTCTATTTTACAAGTCATCTGATTATATTCTAATGCTGCAGGTATTGGAGATTAATTTGGTTACATATCCAAATGTTGCAGATGCCATATTAGCCAATGGAATGTTTAGCCACTATGATCGCCCTCGCATTGCTCAGCTGTGTGAAAAGGCTGGCCTGTATGTGCGAGCTCTCCAGGTTAGATTTTTTTTCTTCCTTGTGTGCTAATTTTGTTTTAGTGACCTAGTAATTTTTAAAATTAAGGCGGTGTTCAATGCAGCACTATTCTGAGTTGCCAGATATCAAACGTGTCATTGTGAATACACATGCCATTGAACCACAGGTTTGTTATTCAAATTAAAATTAAAGATTTTGAATGACTTTGTTCATACTGAACTATGTACTTTTGCATCTAGGCCCTTGTGGAGTTCTTTGGGACACTATCTAGAGAGTGGGCATTGGAATGCATGAAAGACCTTTTGTTGGCTAATTTGAGAGGTAACCTTCAGATAATAGTTCAGGTAACCATTCTTCTTTGTCTTCTTTTTTTTATGTGAATTCATTTTGGAGTTGATTTTTGACAGTAATTATTATTTCAGGTTGCAAAAGAATATTGTGAGCAGTTAGGTTTGGATGCATGCATGAAGCTTTTTGAGCAGTTTAGGTCCTATGAAGGTCTTTACTTCTTCTTGGGGTCGTATTTGAGTTCCAGGTACATTTTTTGCTGCGCATGCACATTTAAAAAATAGGGATAGGCAGTTTTTGTCATTTATGCTTCTATGTGATTTATGCAGTGAAGATCCAGAGATACACTTCAAGTATATCGAGGCAGCAGCCAAAACTGGACAGATTAGAGAAGTTGAGCGTGTTACGAGAGAATCTAACTTCTATGATCCTGAAAAAACCAAAAACTTCCTAATGGAGGCTAAGCTTCCAGATGCAAGGCCTCTAATCAATGTCTGTGATCGCCATGGATTTGTTCCTGATTTGACTCATTATCTCTACACCAATAACATGCTTCGATATATCGAAGGATATGTTCAGAAGGTATAAATAATTTTATATGTTACAAGAATAGTAATGGACTACAGCAAGTTATAATCATGGTAATTTTTCTGAAAATTAACAATGTTACCATTGATTTGATTGTAATTTTCATAGGTGAACCCAGGGAATGCACCAATGGTTGTTGGGCAACTTCTAGATGATGAATGTCCTGAAGATTTTATTAAAGGTCTTATTCTTTCTGTTCGGTCCCTCCTTCCAGTGGAGCCTCTTGTAGAGCAATGTGAAAAAAGGTTGTAATACCTTAGCTATTAAATATTAAATGCTTTATATCTTCTGGGCTTGAAGCTAAGTCATCTATTTATTTTGTCTATGCAGGAATCGTCTTCGGCTGCTTACACAGTTCTTGGAACATCTTGTGAGTGAGGGAAGTCAAGATGTGCATGTGCATAATGCTCTAGGAAAAATCATCATAGACAGTAACAACAATCCAGAGCATTTTCTCACTACTAATCCGTATTATGATTCCCGTGTTGTTGGTAAATATTGTGAGAAACGGGATCCTACTTTAGCAGTCGTTGCCTACAGGCGTGGACAATGTGATGACGAACTTATTGATGTCACAAACAAAAATTCCCTGTTCAAGTTACAGGCCAGGTATGACGGATACCCCTCCCCTCTTTCTTGTGAAATGATCTTATTTATTTATTGTTTCATTTTATTCTTGACAATTTACTATGCTCAGGGCTGAATGTTTCATTCATTAAATAACAGATATGTTGTAGAAAGAATGGATGCTGATTTATGGGCAAAGGTTCTTGAACCTGAGAATGAGTATAGAAGGCAATTTATTGATCAAGTTGTATCTACTGCATTGCCTGACAGCAAAAGTCCTGAGCAGGTATCTGCAGCCGTTAAAGCTTTTATGACTGCTGATCTTCCACATGAACTCATTGAACTACTTGAAAAGATCGTGCTCCAAAATTCTGCCTTCAGTGGAAATTTCAATTTGCAAAACCTGCTTATTTTGACAGCAATTAAAGCTGATCCATCAAGGGTCATGGATTATATTAATCGGTTGGACAACTTTGATGGGCCTGCAGTTGGGGAAGTGGCTGTTGAAGCACAATTATATGAGGAAGCCTTTGCTATCTTCAAGAAGTTCAACTTGAATGTGCAGGCAGTGAATGTCCTGTTGGACAACATCCGAAGCATAGATAGAGCGGTTGAATTTGCTTTCCGGGTGGAAGAAGATGCTGTTTGGAGCCAAGTTGCAAAGGCTCAGTTAAGGGAAGGACTAGTTAGTGATGCAATTGAGTCATTTATTCGTGCAGATGATGTAACACAATTTTTGGATGTAATTCGTGCTGCAGAAGAAGCCAATGTGTATCATGACTTGGTAAGGTACCTGTTGATGGTGAGGCAAAAGGTGAAGGAACCTAAGGTGGACAGTGAATTAATATATGCCTATGCCAAGATTGATCGGCTAGGTGATATTGAAGAATTCATTCTTATGCCAAATGTTGCCAACCTACAAACTGTTGGTGATCGCTTGTATGATGCTGAATTGTATGAGGCTGCTAAAATTATATTTGCATTTATTTCAAACTGGGCCAAACTAGCCAGCACACTTGTCAAACTGAAGCAATTTCAAGGTGCAGTTGATGCTGCTCGTAAAGCAAACAGCTCAAAGACATGGAAGGAGGTTTGCTTTGCTTGTGTTGATGCTGAGGAGTTCCGCTTGGCTCAAATATGTGGGCTTAATATTATTATCCAGGTATCCTTCCCACTCAAATAACTAGTTATCTCTAAATGGTCTTAAGATAATTTCATTTAAAACTTCACATGCATTTATTTATTGATTTTAATGTTGTAGGTTGATGACCTGGAAGAAGTCAGTGATTACTACCAGAACAGGGGATGCTTCAATGAGCTAATCTCTCTTATGGAGAGTGGGCTTGGTTTAGAACGTGCACACATGGGCATTTTTACAGAGCTGGGAGTGCTATATGCTAGATATAGGCCAGAGAAACTTATGGAGCACATAAAACTTTTCTCTACGCGCCTCAACATCCCGAAGCTTATACGAGCTTGTGATGAGCAACAGCACTGGAAGGAGCTCACTTATCTGTATATTCAGTATGATGAATTTGACAATGCTGCCACCACAATTATGAATCATTCGCCAGATGCATGGGATCATATGCAGTTCAAAGATGTCTGTGTAAAAGTTGCTAATGTCGAGCTTTATTACAAAGCCGTGCATTTCTACTTGCAAGAACATCCTGATCTTATCAATGATCTTCTCAATGTGCTTGCCTTGCGTGTGGATCACACACGTGTGGTTGATATTTTGAGGAAGGTATGCATATATTTCGCTAACGCCAATTTATGCTTGTTGGCTTTAGTTGGTTTATTCCAAGGGCCTTGAAAGAAGCGGCTTTTGCTTATCACTGCCTCAATGGTAAGTTATTTCTATATGTTAATTGTTTCATCTTTCGTGGTCCTAGGCTGGTCATTTGCATCTTATTAAGCCGTACATGGTTGCTGTGCAAAGTAACAATGTATCTGCGGTGAATGAAGCACTGAATGAGATATATGTAGAGGATGAGGACTACGAACGGCTGCGAGAATCAGTTGATATGCATGATAACTTTGATCAGATTGGACTTGCACAGAAGGTGATAGCAAGTTGGATTTATATCCTGAAGGTATTCTTAAAAACAAATTCTTATGTGCGTTTGCCTTGTTATCTGAGCAGCTTGAGAAGCATGAACTTCTTGAAATGAGGCGAATTGCTGCCTACATTTACAAGAAAGCTGGAAGATGGAAACAGTCCATTGCTCTGTCTAAGAAGGACAACCTTTACAAGGATGCCATGGAAACTTGTTCACAATCTGGAGACCGTGAGCTTTCCGAGGAATTACTTGTTTATTTCATTGAGAAGGTAAATCGCTGCTTCAATATTATTCGTTTATCCAAAGGATACAAGCTGAGTGTTTGATTATTCTTTTTGCCTATTCTCATAGGGTAAGAAGGAGTGTTTTGCTTCATGCCTCTTCGTCTGTTATGAGCTGATCCGGCCTGATGTTGCCCTCGAGCTTGCCTGGATGAACAACATGATTGACTTTGCCTTCCCATATCTCCTTCAAGTAGGCTGTTGTCAATTGTTTGGGCCTTTGTTTTTTCTTTGCGTTTATCATCCTATTCTGATGATGTCTATTTCCATGCAGTTTATCCGGGAGTACACGGGGAAGGTGGATGAACTCATAAAGGATAAGATTGAGGCACAAAACGAAGTAAAAACCAAAGAACAGGAAGAGAAAGAAATGGTAGCTCAACAGGTATCTATTTTCCTTTTTAATATCTTGCACCAGTATTATCTGGCTGAATATTATGCAGGGTGCATGCATTAACTGGCCTTCTTTCTGCAGAACATGTATGCTCAGCTTCTTCCTCTAGCTTTGCCTGCTCCTCCAATGCCTGGCATGGGGGGAGTTGGTGGAGGCTTTGCACCTCCGCCGCCACCACTTTCAATGGGCGGAATCGGCATGCCTCCGATGCCACCATTCGGCATGCCGCAGATGGGAAGCTACTGATCACCTTGTAGATCTCCAGACTATCCCAGTCATATTCTTAGAATTTCAACAATGGTGCGGAAGCGGACCAACTTTTTAGGTAATTTTTAGTCTTCCATCGGTGATCATCTTGGTTTGCAGGTTAAATTTTGTCATTATTGAGTCTGAGTTTTAGTTTTCCGAAGTTGTTACCTTGTGATGAGGAAGAATATTCTGCTAATACGCCATTTGTATAGGATACGTCTTCCTTCTGCTCATTAGACCAGTTTTGCATTTCTCGATATGATCCCATTGTAACAAGCTTCTGCACCTTTGTTAGATGCATTGCTTTGCATTGCTGCAAGGGTTTTTCTTGTTGATTTATCGTGTGATGTTCATTTGATTAGTGCAGAACTACACTGTATTCAATATATTATTTCTGTAGTGGTGTCTATAATTTTTTTATAACCGTTGGTCCAAACTTCTGTTCGGTTGCTATTCGAAATATTGATTCGTGCTAGTCTAGTCTGCCCGGGTGTTGCCCGTTTTAGGAAAACTGTGGTATAAGGCTTTGTTTGGGATAATTTTTTTATTATTTTTAAAATAATTTTTTAAGTACAAAAATGTTTTAAAGCGGCAAAAAAATAATGATTAAAAGCTGTCCTAAATGAAGCACAAGTAGTGTCATCGGCTTCAAAATAATTGGATTTGTTTTGAGATTAGTATTATATTTGAAGATTTTGTATTATGCTTGTTGCGTCCTGGAATATTCACAGTGATAGAGAAATGTACGGTTTAACGTCTTAGTTTTGTACAAAGATCCAGCATATAATCAGATAAAATAGAGGGTGTAATATTCATAAGAGATACCAAGATTTTTATGTGGAAAACTTTGAAAAGAGGAAAAACCACAGGGCTTAGCCCAGTTTGAATAAATCCACTACTATTTACAGTCGATTACAAATGAGGCCCTTCCTTGAGGGAAGGTCTTGGCTTGATGTAATAAATATGCATTACATGATGGGACTTGAAAGAATCATTATTGATATGTTTGTTGGTCGGTAGAACCATAGTCGTTGGTGGGCGACGAAGGTAGGAAAGGCTATAGTTTGGTGACGGTGGTCTGAGGGACCGTAGTTGGCGGGCGACAGTGGTCAGAAATGACCGGTGTTTGGCGGCGAAGGTTGGAAGGACTATAATCTGTCAATGGAAGTCAGAAGGACCGTATTCGGCGGGCGACCGTATTCGGCGGGCGACAGTGGTCATAAAAATCATTGTCTGGCGACGAATGTCGGGCGATAGTGGCCAGAAAGACTGTTGTCTGGTGAAGGAGGTCGGAAGTCCAGTAATGGACGGAAGTCCGGCGTTAGGCGGAAGTTCATCGATGGACGAAAGTCCGGCGTCAGATAGAAGTCTGACGGAAGTCAAACGACGGGTAGAAGCCTGGCGACGGGCTGAAGTCCGGCGTCGAGTAGAAGTCCGACGAAAGTCCGGCGGCGGGCAAAATTCTGGCGTCGGGTAGAAGTCCGACGAAAGTCCGGCGGCGGGCGGAAGTCCGACATTAGGTAGAAATTCGGTGATGGGCGGAAGTACGGCATTGGGTAGGAGTCCGACGAAAGTCCAGCGCCGGGCGAAAGTCTGGCGTTGGGTAGAAATCCGGCGACGGGCGGAAGTCCGGCGTCGGGTAGAAATCTGGTGACGACCAGAAGTCCGACGTCGATCGGTGGCCGGGAGGTGGTCGAGGAGGAGCTTGGTGGCAAGAGAAATGTCTGTCAATTCTTCTTCTCTCTTCTTTCCCTCTTTGCTTCGGGCCCCCTTCCATGAGGAATGAAGGGTCTATTTATAGTTTTCTGAGAGTGACATGGCCAGTAAATAGGGGGAAGATCAAGAGTAAATTGGGTGTGATTTCAATGGACAGCCAATGTTGAATCCCTTGATCATAGACCATTTATTAGGCATTTGAATGTCTTAATGATATTAGAATTTGACGATCTTGAGCTCGTTGGATTTGTCTCGTCGAGGCGCTCGATTCGACTATAAGCATGTTACGTTTGGTAATACAAATTATGGATTGAACCTTCCAAATGTGCTTCGGGTCTTTAATTTGAACTCATTTGGGCTTGGATTGAGTCGAATTTGGTGTGGTTGGATTCGTATTTTCGTGATGTTCAGTTCGACTATAAGTTTGCTGAAATCGAAGTTCAGATGGTCCCGAATTTAATTTTTGAAGTTTCCAACTTGATTTTTTCTCGAGAGTCGTGCCCGATCAAGATAATTTTCTGATGATATATCAATGCTAATTTTAAAATAAATTTAATAAATTTAAAGCTCATTTTCTATATAAAGTATATTAGGATATTCTCATAATTTATTTTTTCTATTTTGGAGGATCTATCGTAATGCTTAGGCGTTCCTTTTTGCTTGTGAGAGATTTTTCTTGTTCTCATTTGATTACTTGTACATGGGTAACTTGTTTTTTTCATTTTAATTGTGAAAAGAATTATTTTCTGAGTTTGGAGATTTTTTTTTTTTACACAGCTCATCTTGATCTATTGATTGGTAGTTTTGCCTATCAACCAAGAGATTTTGGATTCGAATTTTACGTATGTAATATGTGTGTGATTAAATCTTAATTGGCCTAAATTTTTTTAAAAAAATAATATTTTTTATTATATAGTCAATCAAATAATAGATTATATAAATGCTCATCTAGATGATCTTTGTAGATTATTGAACTCACTGACATTGTCCAAGTGTTCTATGACTATCATTCAACATTCGATGCTTAACCCACTCATTCATTTAATGGGGAAGAAGTCATTGCCATGGGCGATACACAATCCCTTCCTCCTCTTATTTGCAACATGGCTATAACTCTCTCTTTTTTCATGCAATTCTTGATAAAGTTTCTCATTGAAGCTCAAGGCTCTCCAACTCTAGATATACAAGGGGATCACCTTCCTCCTCTTATTTGCAAATACCTTTAAGATAGATACAATAAGGTGGTTCAATTCATGATCAAGGAATTTTCTTATTGTTTCTAACCAATTCTATTGCTTTGAGGAAACATCTCAATCACTATTTTACATCAAGTTGAAGGAAGGAGACACATGGTAAGGCTACATGAATAAGTTCAACGAGAACTAGCATAAGGAAACGGATAATAATAAGAATATAGTCAAAGTTTCCTTTAATATTGGGTTGCATCAATAGAGATTTAAGTGTTCCTCAAATTTCTATGTACTTAAGAAAGCCTACAAATTCATTATCATTGAAGAATTTACCCATGAAGTTAAACAACATGTTTAATAGGCCCTACTTCTTCAAGGAAGAGGAAGATTTAAGTAAGGAACAATTCCTCTCTGATCACTTGCACCAAAAGATGTTGATAACTTATTTCTCTCATTGAAGAGGTCCCTACCACAAGCATCGTTGTGCCAAGCCAAGATAACTAGCCTTATCGCCTTCACACAAGTTTCATAACATCTCTCTACCTCCTCTGAGCTAGCTATTTGCCATGATCATGTTGGCAATTCATAAGGAGTACTTCAAATGGATTGTGCTAATGTGCAAAACATCTAAGCCTCAAGTGAAGTCTCAATTATGTGTATATAATTACTACCATGGTCACAATACTGAGGAGTGAGAATATTGACAATTAGTAGAAAAGCAAACCCTTGTTGAGACAATGGGAAAATAAGAAGAATTAGAATAATGTAATTTAACATTGGAGACATCAGAGCCTAGGCCACTTGACAAAAAATGTTGAGAATATTGACTGAATAAAATGCATGCAAAAATAGATCGTTGGGTTGCTTAAGGAGATCAACCCGAGAGATAATATAATTCTGACATATTTATACATAACTAAGAAATTAGTTTTCAAACTTAGTTTGACATATACAAAAATATATTATTATGTTAATGGATGCATGTTATACTACAGAAATAATTTGCCAGAGATTGCATGCCGCCATTGCAAGGCACCAAGATTTAAACCAAATTTTGAGACAAACAGAAAATAGAAGAATATATCAGTCAGTAGGATGTTTTACTTACCCATAATTTCCAGACTGCAATGTTTATATGCATCTATGAGCTCCGCTGCATATATGAGATGGCATAACAAACATATCTCGCAAATCAGTGTCTTGACACATCCGTCAAAAGCAGAGGCTTAAAAGCGCTTTGACCGTATACATCCTACCTTCACCACAAAACCAAAAAATATAAGATTATATTTATGCGCAGATGGCTTTACTCTATTTAGCCAATCTATTTCACCATTATGTTGGTCCGTGATACTCATCCCTTACAATGTTCCTCCTGAGTTGTGTATGACTACACCATACATATTGATGATACTTATCATTCTAGGGTCACATAATCTAAAAGCAAATATCGATATATTATTACAACCTTTAATCACTGAATTAAATTTATTATGGGAAGGAGTTACTACATATAATATCTTCACCAAAGAAAATTTTATAATGAGAACAATGTTACTTTGGACAATTGGTGACTTTCTTATTTACTGTATGTTTTCAGGTTGGAGCACATCAGGCAAGTTAGCTTGTCCATCATGCCTAAAAGTTGTTAAGTCACTCACTTTAAAGCATGGAAGCAAGAATACTTGGTTCAACTATCATCGCATATTCTTACTTGCAAACCATCCATTCAGGCAAAATAATGATATTTTCACTAAAAAATAAAATAGTGATGATGCAGCTTCCATCGAGATTAACCAGTGAGCAAATATTTGAAAGAGTAAGGTGTATGCTCACAATCATTGATTATCTAACACTAGTTGATTATAAATTGTCAGAATATGGAGTCAACCACAATTGGACAAAAAAGAGCATTTTTTTTATCCTTGCCATATTGAAAAATAAATTTGATCAAACATAACTTAGATGTGATGCATTAGAAAAAAATATTTTTGACAATGTACGTATTCAATACATGTGATGAAAATTAAGGATAAATATAAATATAATATAAAAATAAGGATGGACTTAAAGGAGATTTGCTAGAGGAAAATCCTAGAGTTGAAGGGTGATGGAAATGAAAAACTTCTAAAATCAAAAGTTTCATTCAACTTGACTTTAGAGTAGAGATGTGCAGTTTGTGAATAGGTGCTGTGAAACCCTTAAAATTTTTTTAAGAATTTTTTGACCTAGAATAGTAAATAATTATTTTAAGAGTCAATATAAGTCCAAATCATAATCCTTCTTTGCTAGAACATATATAATATAGTGCTTTAATTATCCTAATTTTTTTATAATTTTTGGACACTGGTGAAGTTTATTAAGAAATTGACACATGTTGGTACAAGTAGAGATTTTTGCTACTGATAGATATTCGATTTGCAAACATATTTCACCAAAATGTTTTGAATATAATTAGTTAATTTATAAATATTTTTTTATAATTTTTGAATTTAAAAATATAAAAGAATTTAAATAAAATTAATATTTTAATAATATTTTATTATAAAAATCCTAATCTACTAATCTATTATAATAAGCATTTCATTTTCATTTCCCTTAACAGAGAACAGAAAATGGGTAAGAGAGAAAAAAAAAGAAAAAAAGAAAGGAGAGAGAATACTAAGGCCTCTTTTGGATGACTTCGGGTTATTTTCGTCTATCAGTCCAGTTGAGAAACTTATTCATCTTGAGATAAGTCACATTATGTCCATCTCTATTTTCAAAAATACATATTTTTTAGCAAATTTTTTGATTAAATTTTATTTTCGTTAGCAAAAAATGCAGATAACTTTACATTGGTAAAACTTTCATCGCATAACTTTTTGTGATTATGCACATTTTAAATATTTTCTAAAAAATTTACAATGGGGGTTTTAAAATTTATGAGGTTTTTATTGAATGAAAAATTATCTGGATGTTGAAAATAGTATTGTAGTACAATAAAAGTCTTAAAATATTATTTTACACAATCCCTGATAATTTGGTTATTTTATAAAAATATATATTTTTGCTTAGTAGAGTTTTTTTGTCTACCATTATATAATACTACGCAATTCTGCACATACTCAATTACTCTTTAACTACTATAATGTGATGGTATATGTGCATATGTGATTAAATTATATCTGTTGGGAGTTATAATGGGTCAGAATCCTTTGAGATTTTATGTGTGTCAAGGAATTATTGGGAGCCATAAGGGGTCAGAATTCTTTGAGATTCTATTTGAGATAGGGATATGTGATATGTTATAGTATTATCAGCATAAAAAGGGAATCATAAGGGGTCAAAATCTTTTGAGATTTTATTTGGGTCTGAGAAATGTGATATGAAGTATTCTATCACATGAATTTCAATTTGTTTATATGTTTAGTATTGCTATTTAAATCATAGAATAACTGTTATGTATTTATTATATTTCTCAGTATAGTGATTTATTTAAACTGCATTTAATTGGTTTTAAATATTCAGCAAAATATTTGATAAAAGAATATTTAAAAATTTAGATTAATTTGTATGGCCTGTTGATTTATTGTAGTTCACTATGATTTTATTTCTAATTTTTATGAATTGGGAAAGGGAAGGAGGTTGTGAATTAGCAATTTAGGATCATATCTGAGTTGATAGGTAATTCACTTTTGATTTTTGTATAGTCATAGCTAGTTTATTATTCAGTTATGTAGCTTCTGCATGTAGCAATATATTGTAGTATAGATATACATTTTGATAAAATGAAGAAAATCTTGTGGATGAGTTTATTTTCAAGATTTAGATGTTTTTAGCTCTGTAGTCTGGAGTTTTTTTAAAATAAACATTAGAAAAGAGTCTGAACATGTTAAAATTAGATCTTGAGATTAGTTTGTCACAACTCAACATGACAGGATTTATTATGGTCGGGTTGGGTTGTGATAGGTGCAAAGTCTAAAGGTATATGATGGATATGCTTCCAACCTTAGTAGGTGTTGATATGAGATTAGAGAGATTATTTGTATTGAAAAGTCATGAGTATTACATCTTTATGCAATATTACACATCCACTACCTTCAATTTTTGTCAGATCCAGTTTTAAAGCCCTTGATTGATCTAAGCATCTGTTGACCTTTATTTCCATTCGAGTGCCCTTGAGGGCCTTTAATTAATTTAATCAACCCCCGTCGAGTCCAATTCGAGCTCGAATTAGCTTGAATTGAGTCAAAGTAGACTCGACCGTATCCGATTGAGCCCGATTAGTTTGCCTTAGGCCCGTCGAGGTTAATTTGATTCGAGTGTTCATTTTATTTAAATTTAACTGGGTTAATTTGAGTAAATCAAATTGAATCCCAAATTGACCCAAATTGGATCTGATTGTAGGCTTGATTTAATCTAATATGCTTAATTTAATTTACTTATTTATTTATTTATTTATTTATTCATTCTCATGAGCTTAAATTTATTCCTAAATCAAGCAATCAAACGGATGGCTAATTAAATCACCTTAATTCCCTCCTAATTAATCTTAGGATGAATCATAGCCGTAGATCTAGGGCCTTAATCATTTAAATACTCTTTTAGGGCTTCATGAAGGGGGATTGGCTTTTTTTCTTTTTCCTAGCCGCTCTCAACCCTAATTTTCTTAGTGTGAGAGCTCTTCCAACATCTCTACATCTTCCTCCACTCAAATTCGTTGGTAAAATCTTGCCGGCCGCGAGATCTCCGGCGACCCGAGTCATTCCCCTTCCAAAGCTTCTACCGTCCGATCCAAGGTGAATTGGAGTTCAACTTCAACTAGAGGAATATACGAGGACAATCTACAAGCTCAGATATTTCAAAATCTAGAAGATCTAACGGTAAGATTTCATCAAAACTTTAGATCTAGGTCACCACACTTAGATCCGTATGTCTTTCTAATAAGTGCTTTTTAGAGCTTTCAAATACCTCCCCATGACTTTTATTCATGTTCTTAATCTACATTTAAAATTTTATCAAAATCAATAAATCCATTCTTGAGAACGAAATCTTTTTTTAATTTTAGGGTTATAGAATTCGGCGTACATGAATAGCATGAGTCGTTGATTTTCTCTTTCTTTTTTTTTATAAATATTTTATTAAAATTAAATACATTTTTTTATAAAATATGTTTAAATAATTTAATAATTATTTTAAATACATTAATTTAAAATTATATCTATTTTATGACGTATTTATTATTATTTAAAATAGTTTTAATTACTTAAAATCTAAACACTTAGTTAATAATAATAATTATTAAATACTTTTAAAATGATATTATTAAATATTTCTTTATCTATTTTATTTTAAAATAAATAAATAAATAAATAAAAAATAAGAAAAATTTTATTATTATTTTTCAATGATTTAATTTTTAAAATTATGTTAAAATATATTATTTTAAGTAATTCTTAATTAGTTAATTGTTTAAATATCTTAATATTTAATCAAAAATTAATTAATTACTCTCTAAAATTAATAAAATATTTTTTTTATTAATTATTTTGAAATATCAGAAAAATTATTATTATTTTTATTATTTAATTCGAATTAATAATTACTTTCCTTTTTTAAATTATTCTAATTGATTAATTACCTAAATTACTTAATTAGGTATTAATTAATTTAAATTTAAATACTTTCTAAATTTATAAAAATTATTTTCTTATTGAATTATTTTGAAATCAGAAAAATTATTATTATTTTTATTATTTAATTCGAATTAATAATTACTTTCCTTTTTTAAATTATTCTAATTGATTAATTACCTATATTACTTAATTAGTCATTAATTAATTCAAAATTTAAATACTTTCTAAATTTATAAAAATTATTTTATTATTAAATTATTTTGAAATCAGAAAAATTATTATTATTTTTTATTATTTAATTTGAATTAATAATTACTTTCCTTTTTGAAATTATTCTAATTGATTAATTACATATATTACTTAATTAGTCATTAATTAATTCAAAATTTAAATACTTTCTAAATTTATAAAAATTATTTTCTTATTAAATTATTTTAAAATCAGAAAAATTATTATTATTTTTATTATTTAATTCGAATTAATAATTACTTTCTTTTTTTAAATTATTCTAATTGATTAATTACATATATTACTTAATTAGTCATTAATTAATTTAAACTTTAAATACTTTCTAAATTTATAAAAATTATTATTTTTATTGAATAATTCTAAAATAAGAAAATTATTATTATTATTTTTATTTTTTTATTATTTAATTTCGAATTATTAATGATTTTTCCTATTTTTTTAAAATTATTTTAGTTTATTAATTACTTAAATTACTTAGTTAATAATTAATTGATTTAAAATTTAATTATTCCTAAATTTATAAATAATAATTTTACTAAATTATTTTCAAAATTAGATTAATTTTTTTTTTATAAATTTATTTACATTTTTTTATTTTTAATAAATATTTTCTATTTTAAATACTTTCCTTAATTATTAATTACTTAATTAATAATTAATTGATTTAAAATTTAATTATTTTCCAATTTTGTAAAGAATCTCTTATTCCAATTATGTTAACATATCAAAGATTTTATTTATTTATTTGTTTATTTACTCTTTTAAATTTAATAAATATACATTATTTTAAATACTTTCCTTAATAACTTAAATTATTTAATTAATAATTAATTAATTTAAAATTTAAATATTTTTCAAATTTATAATAAATAATTTTATTAAATAATTTTCAAAATTAGATAATTATTTTTGTTATTTATTTTTTTTATTAATAAATATTTTTTTCCATTTTAGATTATTATAATTAATTAAATATTTAGATTATTTAATTAATAATTAATTAATTTAAAATTCATTTATTTTTCAAAACTTATGAAAATTATTTTTATTAAATTACTTTAAATTCCAGAAACTTTAATACTTAATTTAATTTAATTTGATAATTATTTTTAAATATTAATTATTTTGAAATTATTTAAAAATCCTTTTTAATACATTAAACTTCAAAAATTCATAACTAATTCATTTTAAATCGGATTTTTGTGTATAATACCTTAAATTTTTCAGAAAAATATGAAATTTTATTTAAAATTATTTTCTGGATTCAATTATGTATTGTTTGGATTATTTTCTGTGCTACCTAATTACTTAATTATTTGATTATTATTTAATTACTTTAAAATTAAAAATTAATTTTAAATATGAAAATATTTTGAAACCCCTTGGTGGTGGCCAGTGGATCTCCTAGGGATATAACATGAAATAATTTTCAAACTATCTTATTTTAAAAATTATATATTTGTGTACTTAATACGTATATGTATTTTAAACATTTTTAAAACTACATATATTATTAAATCCTTAATCTTGGGAGATCCACTTGGTGAAATCTTAAACCTAGGTTATGTATGTGAAGAGCAATTCATGTGGGAGAAGAATTAGTGGGTGATTGTGTCCCAATCATTCACTAATCACTTCATTAGGTTTCTTTACTTAGTGTTTTCATAGTCCTTGCATGTGTAGGTTGCACAAGCACTTAGCCTAGGCTCTCTTAGATCTAAGGACTTGATTGGTGTGTTTATATTTGCTGCATTTACCCTCTTTATGTTATGCCTAAGGGTTAGCTAACTCACTTTATTCCTGCTTAGTGTAGTGACACACTAAGGACAATAATTAAGGACTGTCTAGCAAACTTAGAATATTTCTAGGAGCTAGGATAGATCCCGGATTGCTATGAAACTTTAAACACTAGTGCTTAGTGACATCTGAAACCCCCTAGAATTTTCTAAGAATTTTCTGGACTCTTTAAAATACTTAATTGGCAAACCCTAATTTACCCGTTAATTAAGCCTTAAAAACTTCAGAAAAATATAATAAATACATTTTAAATCAGAAAAATACCCATAATACCTCAAACTCTCCAAAATTCAGTCCCCAACCTTAGATAATTAGGGCCCCCTTAATTGGACCTTAATCTGGACTTTAATTCAACCTTAATCAAAAATCACCTTTTTATCTTAATTAAATCATTAAAAATTATTAAAAATCCCAAATTTTTCCCAAACACTTGGGAACACCTTCTTAGGTCATTTCTGACCTTTGGGGATGATTCCAATCAGTTTGGAGCTGATTTGGGCCAAAACCCCCAAAGTACCCCTAATTAGGCAATTCCGATAATTCATTTAATTGCCCTAACTTCTAAAAATCATAACTAATTACAGAAAACTTCAAAATGGGCAAACTAAAAGGCACCTAACTCTAATTAAGGTCTAGTTTTTTTAAAAAAATATTAGGTGTCCAGAAATCAACCTAAAATAAAAAAGTCAACTCTTTGGTCAACCGTAGCCTATAGTCTAGGGCCAGAAACTTCTAAAATTCATAACTTTGCGTAGGAAACTCCAAATCCAGCAAACTCAAAGGCACTCAACTCACATTAGGGTCTAGTATTTATTAAAAATATTAAAATTCCAGAAATCAACTTAAATAAAAAAAGTCAACAATCCGGTCAAACTTAGTTCAAAATGAGACCAAAACTTCAGAAATTTATAACTTTGGATAGAAGAATCCAAATTGGGCATACTAACTGTCTAACTGATCAGGTTAAGGCCTAGTATTTTATAAAAATATTAGCTAGTCATAAATACCCTTTAATCAAAAAGTCAATTTTGGACCCCCTTTTGCTTAGTGTATAGGTGGACCCCGAACCCCCTAAAACTCACTAATGCAATTTAAACTTTAAATATTATTACCCTAAGCATTAAAACTGATCTACATACCAAATTAAATAAAATGGATCTTAATTTGCTAATATTTATACTTTAATTAAAATTTCCTTTTAGACCTACAACCAACCTGGACAGTAGGCAATTGTAACTAACTACCCAGCTTAGGATCTACCTCAGCTACACAGCTTTTCACACACATCTAGATGGTTTGTTAGGGCACCACTTCTAGACCTAGGCTAGGCCGGTGTTTACCTTTCTGTTGTGTGCCGAGATTTTTGAGATTTCACTGTATGTTGTGATTGAGATGATGCTGGTGTGTTTGTTTACTTTTACTGTACTCTGGGAATTGATGTGATTGCACGATAGACTACCCATATGTTAGGATCGATCTTGATACTAATGATACTTTCTGCATGTGGCCATGCTCATGCCATGCTAAAATAAAGGGGGGCAAAATTCATGATTTAAATACTAACATTATTTCATGTAGATGCTCCAGAAATTGCTCAGCCCCCCTAAATAAATGAGGGCTAATTAAAATCATCATTATAAATTACTACAGGTGCTCCAGAGCTTGCTTAGCCCTCAAATAATTAAGAGCATGGCCAAGTGTGGCTGTGATGAGTACTTTTATTTTTATATAAATTGCTTGGGATAATATAAACTGCTTGGGATGATTTTCATTAGGATAACCTTGCAGGAGAGTCTAGATTTACTACTTTTATTTAATGTAACTATTTGTAATATTGGCTGAGAGTTGTGAAAGTCTATTTTGAGTGGGGATGCTGAAACCCAAAGGTTGGATGCCCAAAGAGAAAAGGACACCCAATATGAGGATAGTCCTTTTCTATTTGGGAATCCAAATTTAGATTATTCTACTACCCGAGGAGTCCAAGGAAGCTGAGGTCCAAGGAGTCCAAGGAAGCTCAGATCCAAGGAGTCTAAGAAAGAGAAGATCAAGAAGATGAAGACCAAGTGTATCCCACTCAAAATAACTTGCGTCAGTCTTAGGATTAGAAATCCGGGTTGTTGGCAGTGGTGCCCGGCCACTTTAATTTTCTGCAGACCCTGGGTTGTAATTAAGGGCAGTTGGCCTATGGACATTTAATTGATTTGTTTAATTATGTATTATGCTTGATTTGATGATGATTGCGTATAGGTTGTATGCTTTTCATAGTTTATTGGCGATCTGCATGCCGCTTTTGTTTTAGCCTGGATTTCGTTAGGCTCTCTAAGGACCAAAACCTTTTCTACTCGCAACTAATATTTAAAATTGTAAGTTTTAAGCAATTTAGAAACTTAACGACCTAGGGAATTGTCGGAATCGTCCGGGGTCGCATGCATATTAATGCATTTCTCTTTTCTTCTATAAGACACTTCCCCGCCTGCGGGTAGAGTCCGGATAATCTGACCTATGAGGATGAGGTGCCGGACCTGGGGAAGCCCAGTCTAATTCTAAAAATTATTTTATAAGCCTTTTTAAAGTTCTGTGCATACCTGATTTGGATACTTTAACCAACATGCATTGCATTAGAAATCAACTAAATCAAAATTTTAATTACAATAGTCATAGGAGCATTCACCCGACATCAGTCCGGGGCCAATTAGGAAATCCTCTAGATGTCGGCCCTATTTCCGAGAACTATAACCCACCTACCCATCTTTCATAAATGACTGGACAGCATGGTTTTAAAGCGATTAGGTGGTTAGCTGGCTCCCCATTCCAGGCCGGGGTAAGTCCAGGTTTTGCATTGCATTAGTTAGGACACAGGTGTTAGTGTTGCGTAGAACACTAAACCCATTAGATTTAGGATTCAAGGCTACTATTGTTTCGTAGTACGCCTCATCAGTAGGTAGGTCTTCTGTCTTCCAGAGACCCTAAACCCTACATATCAGCGTCACACGGATGACGCCACCTCCATCCTTCCCTCATGTATGTTTCGAGTGCATGATTTATTTATTTTTCTCCAGTTTCTTCTCACTACCTTAGTCCCTCCGGATGCTGATGTGAGCCGTGCATGTTGACTAAGCCTAGTTGAACCTCTCTTTCCCTTCGAGTAGGACTTCCTAGTCTTCCCCCTATGTGCCAATCCCAATTCAGAAAGTATAATATAGAATCCTTAATCGAGAGTATTCTCAGGTTCCGACTTGAGATGTAATTAACCACGGGGGCTTGCGCCCGTGGGAAACCGAATCACACTCTCAAATAAACCCCATTCGAGCTAATGTATCGGGTGGGGGAAACCCGTTACGATCAGATCATATATATTATTACCCATCGGGGTGTGCTGGTGAGAGCCGCTATCCTCAATGGTTAATCATATGTGTGATCGAATCTGCCCTTTCATTGGCCAGATATTGTCTCCCCTCGCGGGGCGATGATGTTTGTAGTCCTTTCGGAGGTCCACAACATCTTCTTTAAGGACTTATACTCCTCAAACTTGAATGCAGAGGACTTGTTCCATATGGAGCACAATATTTTTTATTCTGTGTAAATTTGAGAAGATATTTTTTTAGCATTTTTTGACTCAATGGAGCATCTATCTGTGTATTTACCATATGAGGCTATAGTTTATAGATCTGTTCAGTATCAGTGGATGTATCTTTTTGAGAGGTAGACTTCCTACCTACATAATATTTCTGGCATATGTATATTAAGAAGCTATCACTAATAATCATACATCGTATATGTATCTAAATAAATTTAAGAAGACTGTTAAGAAAAAAGCACGTCATGAAGGATCAATTTAAGATAACTCAATTTTACTCCTATTACTTTGACCAAATGTTACAATCAATAGGAGTACTAGATCTCAAAATTTGGGTCATCCATATTCATGTAAATCTTCAACTATATCTCTATTCAATGAACGTGTGAACCCATAGACGCTAGCACCGTATGTTATTTGACTGATAAGAAGATGAGAGCTGTCACATTGTATGCCTTGCTTAACTATGATGAAATTACTCCATATCTCGAGTATGTATGAGTTAACTTTTCATACATTTTATAACTCAGAAATCATAACTAGTCAAAATTTGTAAGATTTTTATTAATAATTTGACTACATCATTATCAGTAGAAGTTTAGACGATAGTTGAAACTGAATTCCCAAATTAGTTCAAAAATACTATATATATTTCGACAAGTCATTTCTACTTATTTCTCAGAATGAATTCACATGGTAAACATGCTAATAACATACCTACATTTAATGAACCAATCAGGTCCACACTCAAGCCAGTGATATGCATACCAAGGATTATTAGATCTAGTTTGGGGATCGAATAGAGTGGTAAAATATTGGCTAATTTTTCTGGTCAATGGTTATAGATTCCAAAACAAATCTTGGTGTGAAGGTCGAAAGATTGAAAATTTTGGTATTTGTGTAAGAGGGACACCCATACTGGTGACGATTCTGAGTATTATGGAGTCTTACAAGAAGTATTATAGTTGAAATATCTAGATGATAGAAATAACTTGTATCTTTTTTATTGTGATTGGTTTGATCCAGTGTAGACCACAAGTATAGGAGCACATCCACTTTACGGTATAACAGTAGATAGGCCTATTATATATTATTTAGAGTGGCATATCCCATAAAAATAGCAAAAATTAGATGACTCATATTAATTCCCTCGATCATAGGCTAGTTTTTTTAGTATTTAAGTGCATTAATGGTGCTAAGAATGGATGATTTTAGGCTTGTTGGATTAGTCTTATAGAGGCGCTTGATTTGACAATAATCTTATAAGATTTGGAGATCATTTGGTGCTCCAATTTTTGTTTTGAGGTTTCTAATTAAGCCTTAAATGCTTGATTTGGGCTCCTTTGGAGTTAGATCTAATCACTTTTGTTGTCAATGGATTTGAAATTTATTGAAATTGAAGTTCATATAGTTTTAAATTTAATTTTTAAATTTTCTAATTCAAATATGCATCAAGATTCACGCCTAATTAAGTTAATTTCTGATGATGTATTAAGTAGTATTATTAACTTCTACCTAGAAGCTTTTTGTAACGTTGAATGTACTAAACAAAGTCCTAATCATGTCTAAGCTCTATTATTGCATTTTTACCACTATTCTTTTCTAGTTTCCTAGGGGCTAAGAAGATATGTCTAATACTTAAATCATCAAAGAAAATTTCAAAATTGTTATTTATAAATTCTCCTTTATCACAACTTTTAATACTCAAATTCATTCATCATTTATTATCTTAAACCCTTTTAAAAAACCTAATAAATTTAAATAAAGCATCACTCTTGATAACCAAAACATGTAAATATAGAATGTCATCCACAATCACATAGCCATAACATTTGCCTACTAAGCTAGTGGGGCCAATTAGTCTAAAAAGCCCATGTGCAAGAGTTCTAAAGATTTAGAAGTTAAAACAAGTTGTTTTAAAAATTCTTCTAGATTTCTTTTCTAGATGACAAACATAAAAAAAATTCTTAGTGCCTCTTGATGATCATATCCATATGTGATGACTTCATCACAATAGTCTACCAAAGTGGCCTTTAGAGCTTTCTTCCTTTTCTTTTTGAACTTTTTTCTTTCTTATCCTCCATATTGAAAGGACAGTTGCATTGGAAATGCCCTAACTTCTTACAGTTGAAGCATGTTTGCAACTTGCCCTTTTTCTTCTACTTTCTCCAACAAAATGAGACTTAGATTTATCTTAAGTAAATCTCATTTCATTTTCTTACTCTTGTGCATGTAGTAATGTTTCTTCATCAATCCCCCGCGTCATCAAGTTTTTGAGGAAATCTCCTCCTCCTCCTTCTTCTTCTTCCCTATAAGTAATTTTTATGCTTATGTGTTATAAGTGATCCAAGCAAATAGTCAATAGAGTAGGTAGTTAAATCAAATGCTTTTGTAATTATGGCTATCTTCGGGTCCCTTTTTTTTATTTTTTTGAAGAGATTGTTGAACCTTATTTACTTTTTTTTCTCTATATGTGTTCTTTATCAAGCGTGTGCAATTCACTTTTTATCTTAGTGAAGCGATCGAACATTTCTAAAACTAATAATTTGACCATCATCTAAAATAATTTATACTCTTATATAAGTATGTTAATAAGGGTTCTCGTCAACTCAAATGTCCCTTCATAGGTGATTATGAGCTCGTCTTATAGCTCTTTATCTATTCTTAGATTATGCACTTTCATATAATTATCTTACTTTAAAGTATAATATAATAAAGTAAAGCTCTTACCATAGTGCATTCTTCAATGGTCTTTAGTGTTTGCTATGTTAATTATAGATATAAGCATTTTGTAACAATTTAAAATTAAATTCTATTAATATATATCATAAAATTGTAAGTACATCATACAATTTTTCTAGAAATTAAGAGGTATATGATCAAATAGTGGAGGGCTATTAATGCAGTCCTTCATAGACATTACCAAAAGAATGTTTAAAACTTAAATATTTAACTCTTAGATGTTAAGTAGAATATATAGTCAAGGCTCTAACACCAATTGATAACTCACACATCACATGGACCGAGCAGACGTGAAATTGGTATTTTAAATTAATTTGATAAATAAATAGTCTAATATAAATTTTAGCAAAATAATACTTAAATTTCAACCTATACAATATCACAAAGTTGGGAAAATAAAGTGCATAAATAAAAATTATAGAAAAATGATTTTTACATGATTTTCTTCACCATAGCCTGCATCTAATCCTTGACTATCCTAGCAATCTATTAAATTTCCACTAAATTAGTTCTCTCCTTTCATCACTTCTTTTAGGGGAATCTTACCATCACCTCATTAAGGACAAGATCACCACCTAAAAATCTTCTTTAGAAGTTTTAGCCAAAGATTACAAAATAAAATTTAAAACAATATTATGTAATAAAAATCATATTACACACTTATGCAATATGTGTGAATATATAAGTAAAATGAACAAAAAATTGAAGTAAAATTTCCAAGCAAGCCAAGTTGTCTTGGTAATTATCCTCAAAAGATATGATTCAATAATGAAAGAACTTGAAGGATTTTGAATATATTTAATTAGCTAACCTTGAATTTGTCACAAACTAATCAGATAAGACCCATTGATGGGGCATGTTGACTACATAGCTGCTAAAAATATTCAAATTACTATAAATAAACTCATCAACAAAATTTTTTTTTATTTCATCAAAATATATCTACATTACAGTATATGGTTATAAACTGAATTACAAAATTGAATAATAAACTAGCCATGAATATATAAAAATCAATAAAAGAAATACCTATCGACTCCGATCAGATCCTAAACTGCTATTCAATAGGCTCATTCCTTTTCCCAAACCTTAAAAACTATAAGCAAAATCACGGTGAACTATAACAATTCAGTAGGCCATATAAATTAATCTAAATTTTCAAATTCCTTTATAAAATTTTTTTTTCAGGACATTTAAAAGCAGTTAAATGCAGTATAATAAATCAATGTACTGAGAAAGATAATAAAAGCATAGCAATTATCCAAAAATTCAAATAATAACACTGAACAATTAATTAAACTAAAATTCATATAATAGAATATCACATAATATTTTTCTTTTTTCTGGATCCAGATAAAATCTCAAAGGATTCTAATCCCTTGTGACTTATTTTTATACTTATAGCATCAGAACATGCCCGTAAGCACCAGAGCATAGCTTATAGCCACATGAACATGACTTTTTAGCGACCAAAACACGCCTTATAAGCATCATATTCCTGATCACAGATAGAATCTCAAAAGATTCTGACCTCTTATATCTCTTAGCAATCATAATTCAATCACATAAACACATACTTCATCCCAGTGTAGCAATTAAAGTATAAAAGTTTGTATGAGATTTACACGATTTTCTATAATGGTAGGCAACATAAATTTTTACTGAACAAAATTTTACAGTTTCAAAACGTAACCAATAAGGATTATGTAAAGCATCATTTTAAGACTTTAATTGTGCTATGACATTATTTTTCAATGTCCATATTATTTTTCTTTCAATTAAAATCACACAAATTCAAAAATACCTAGTATAAATTTTCAAGAATTACTCAAGACGTTTATAATCTCAATCTCTATAATATATAAAAAGTTACGTGGTGAAAGTTTTACCAGTGCAAACTTATCCGCATTTTAAAAAAAATAGAAATTTAATTCAAAAAATTTTAAAAACTTTGTATTTTTTAAAATTGAAATAAGCATAATGTGACCTACCTCGATTTGAACAATTTTTCCATTTGGGCCGACAGTTAAAAACAGCATGAAGCGACTCAATATCCCTTCTTCCTCTTCAAAACCTTTCTCTTTCTCTCTCCTCATTGCTCGCTATGACACTCAAATGAACGGATAAGTAGATTTTATTTTGATTTAAAGTGTTGTTAGTGGCTTAGCACTGCGAATCTACCACCCAGCGCTGCAATGCTAGTTCAAAAATTCATTTTCCTGAGGCTTTATCATCGAAAGGCCACAATTTCAGCGTTTAGGTGCAGAGTACAGCACCGCGGCGGTTGGGCACCCAACATTGGGGCGCTCCAAAAGTGAAATTGTTAGATTTTGCCAAAATTCACTCTAAACACTTGAGACTCATTCTAGAACACATGCAACCTTTTTCAAGCATTAAAATACTTTCAAACACATGCAAATGGGTTCAAATACTAAAAATGAAATAGGCTACCTACCTTCCAGTCGTATTATTTGAACAAAATTTTGAATTTGTAGGTCTCACAATATTAGTTGTATTAAAAAATGGGGTGTGGTATTTAAAATAGGTCTCTCATAAGCCTCTAGAATTGACCAATAATGATTAGGAAGACTCGAAAGAGGGATCATAAAAGACACCAATGATTAGGATGAGCATTATTAGTTATTGATAAAATTGTTTAATGGAGGCCCACAAAAACGTTAATGAAGACCGATAAAGGAGTTAGCAAAGTCCTATTAAGTATTTGCATATATCTATCAATAATTCAAATTCAAACCCAAAATATATGCTTGTTTATGTAGCCATGTAAACATTTATGGAGGCTCGCAAAGTTAGATATGGCTCATAAGCCAAAGTAGAGACCCATAAACCTTATATATGGAATTTAATATTTCGAATAATTTTTCTTAAACGTGTTTATGTAAACTTTGAATATATTATACTTAAAATAAATTTAGGAACTACATAAAAATATATAAATTAATTTACAATAATATTTGATTTTTGCATATATATATATATATATATATATATATATATATATAAAGAAAAAATATAATTTGCATGGCATGGTAAAGTATTAATTTGTTAAATCAATCCTTTAATGGCTTGCTTGCTTCAAAATCTTATTTATGCTTCTCATGTATATGAAAAGCAAAAAAATAGTCTTATTTTTAGTAGTTGTCTTCATATGCATGAACTTTGGTCATCTTAGCTTTACTTATGAATTTGCACAAAATTTAAGTAGTCAATAATCACTTTCTACTATGCTTATCAAAATTGAGTATGTAGTAAAGACTCATGAGGTCAACAACACCCAATTGGGTTAAGATGAACCAATAAAGCTAGTTGGGATGGGCTAGGTATAGGTATGGTTAACCACTTCTTTTGGCTATGCCAATGGGCATTTTAGGCCTTTCAGGGTCAATTAGATTGAGATTCTAAGCTCAATTTGACTCTTTTGGGTCCAGGTAAACCCAATCGAGCCAAATTGGGTCAATTGGGCTAGCTTAGGTTAACTTATATTTAAGTCATGTATAAACCATTTAAGGCTAGGTACACTAGGTTCATATGTCTAATCTCTAAGTGTTTGATGTTCAGTGGAGGTGGATCCATAAACCACTTGGTTCAGGCCCAAACAATTTGATCAAATGGGTCACAATGTGTTTAATTGGGCTAAGTTGGATCAATCAAGATTTGGTCCATTGTAAGCAAAATCTATGTGCCAACCATGAGTTTGGAGATTGATCATATGTCCAACTGGAGCATATCTATGGGTCAACTAAGCCAATTGAGTCATCTAAGTCAAGTTATACCCTGACTTGAGCTTAGTCTACTATAATCTAGTTTTGGTTAGGTTTGAGACATCTAATGCGGGACATTAACAAGGCTACTTAAAATCTACCAAATGCAGACTAAGCCAAGCTCAAGGTAGGTTTATTCTAGTGTCAAGCTAGATTAAACTTTATCAAGTTGGGTCTAGGTGAACAATAAGTTAGCCTTATCTCCTCAGTTTGAGATTAGTGATCTAATTGGATTCCTTTGAGTCAATGGGAGAGTTTGATGGAAGAACGTGCTCAATTATACTATAGTGGCCTACCTTGGCTAAATTGGGTATCGTAGGAGAAAAGGGCTTAATTGCATGGGTTTAACTACCAAGGACTTAGGTTTAAGGGTCTTAAGTAACTAAGGCAGAAGTAAGCCCAATACCACATCAAAACTTTGGCCAAGAGAAGACAAGGGCTCAAGATGGCTCAATTTCTCCTCACATGATTGTGTCAAGGCCCATTAAGGCTAATGGTCCAGAAGGATAAAAAATTTCAAAAATTTATAGATGCTAAGTCCATTAGGTGCTAAGTTCATCTAAGAAATGTCACTCTTAAGGATGTACAATCAAAAGGACGTTAGGATTATATGGCAAAGAATATGATTTCCATGACTAAGATCAATCTTGGTCTCAAGGGAAGCAAAGTTAGGTTAAGCTAGCTTAGGGTTTCAATAAGTCCTATTGAGTCAATATTTAGAGATACTCAAGTTCGAATACTGTGTAAAACAGATCAAATTTTAATATATAAATTTTTGTTAAAAAAGAAAAGTAAAAAAGTCCTATTGGGTCAATAATGACTACATTGGAGTGGTTTGGTAGGTAATGCATGTCATAGGATAAACAACCTATGTCCAAATATTATTAAGACACTTAGGTCTTTAGCAACTTTAAGTCATTTTAAATTGATTTTATATCAATTAAGTCATGAAATATAAAATAAATAAATAAATAAGGATATTTACATACATATCACAAAAATTTTAATATATTTACATATCTAAGACTTAAATTTTGATATTTACATATATAACATGAAAATATTTAAAAATACATCAAATTTATATTAATTTTATTTGTTTTAAAATTAAATATATATTTTTATGCATAATTTTGGTATGATTGAAAATATTAAAATTTTGATTTTAGATGTGAATATATAAGAATTGATACATCGTCAAAAAATTATCTTGATCGGGCACAAATCTCAAGGTAAAATCCAGTTGGAAACTTTAAAAATTAAAATTGGGACCATCCGAACTCCGATTTTGGCAAACTTATAGTTGAACTGAACGTCTTGGAAATACAAACCCAACGACACCAAATTCAACCCAATCCGAGCCCAAATGGGTTCAAATCAAGGGTCTGAAGCACTGTTGGAAGGTTCAAACCATAATTTGGACTACCAAACGGTCTCCAAATATGACATGCTTATAGTCAAATCGAGCATCTCGACGAGACGAATCAAACGAGCCTAAGATCGCCAAAATTCGATATCTCTAAGATCTTCAAATGTCCTGGTCCATGATCAAGGGATTCAACATCGGCCGTCCATTCAAACCACTCCCTAACTACCCTTGATCTTCCTCCTATTTACGAGCCATGCCACTCCTACAAATCTATAAATAGAGGCCCCTCTCCTCTTTGAAAAGGGGGCATCTAATCCTAAGGAGAAAAGAGAGAGATCGGAGATCGCTCTTGCCTCGTTCCTCCCCGACCACCGTCGAAGTTCCGCCGGACCACCACTTGACGCCCTGAGCTCTGCCGGACCACCACCTGATGTCCTTAGCTCCGTCGAACCACCGCCTGACATCAGAGTTCCGTCGGACCACCGCTTGACGCCCTGAGCTCCACCGGACCACCACTTGACGTCATCAGCTCCGCCTGACGCCCTGAGCTCCGTCGGACCACCGCCTGAAGCCCTGAGCTCTGTCGGACCACCGCCTGATGCCCTAAGCTCCACCGGACCACCGCCTGACGTCTTGAGCTCCACTGGACCATTGCTTGACGCCCTAAGCTCCGTCGGACCACCACCTGACATCCTCAACTCTGTTGGACCACCGTCTGATGCCCTGAGCTCTACCGGAGCACTGCCTAACGTCTTTAACTCCGTCGGGATGCCACCTAAGGCCCAGAGTTCTACCTGGCCATCACCTTGGGCCTGAAATTCTGTCAGATCGCCAGGTGACCCCGAAGTTCCGCTAGTGCAACATCGAACTTTCACATACCCCTGACTTCAACCCTATGGTTGTTACTTGTAATATGATTTCCCTTGGAGGCGAGTCAGCCCTATGTAATCTACTCAAGTTTCAGTGGAATCATTTCAACTGGGCTAGGTCCCGTGTTTTTTTCCCTTTTCAGAATTTTCTACGTAAAAATCTTGTGTTCTCTGTGTGTGAGCTGGATATTCGTGCAATGCTAGAACATAAAATTCAATCTCTATCGTCGCATATATTCTAGCCCGCAATAGTTTGGCGCCGTCTATGGGAAATGCCAGTCCTACTATCCTGAAGCACCATTGTAATGCCCAACAAGGGTAGCAATCGCATCTTGGGAGCCCCCCGCTCTAACTCACACCAATCCAGGAATCAATCTATGAATTGGGATGCCAAGCATCCACCTCTTTTCATCCTGGGGGGCAAAATGCTGCTAGAGAAGAGACATCAGGACCATCCCTAGAATATCATATTCAAAGAATGGAGGAATATCAGAATGAGATTCTTCAACTCCTACGAGAGACCCGACAGCCGGCACTAGCTCCACAAGAAGAGATCCTTCTCCCTCGAGATCCACCCCGGGTTAGAGAGGTTCCACCAGAACATCTTCATGCTGAGATTCCTTTCCCTCCGCCAAAGATGCATCCTTTGACGCACCAAGATAATAAACTTGCTGATACAGCAAGCTCTACCCATCCTTCGCGCGCAGGTTAACAACCTTACATTCCTCCGGACATCCCCGAGGATTTAGCCCCACCACACATTGCTGGACTCCCCTGTAACATCATACGGCATGAACTACGAAGATTGGTTCAAGAAGAGTTCCCCGCATGAGGTACAAGACAATCTCTTCGTCAGTGGGACTTCCAGGAGTCCTCACTTATGACTGAAGCCATCCTCCAACACCCCATTCCGGCAGGGTTTAAACTACCGAACATCGATCCCTATGATGGGACATCTGACCCGTACGAGCATATAGATCACTATAGGACCATCATGCATATATAACAAACCTCAAACGCACTCCCATGCCAAGCTTTTCCTACTACCCTCAAAGGAGAAGCTCGGACGTGATTCTACTCACTTCAAATTGGAACAATTTTTATATTCGTCAAGTTATCTAAAATATTCATCGAGCAGTTCATCGCCAACCAGAGAATGGTTAAAGACTCTTCACACCTCTCAGGAATCCGACAGAATGAAAATGAGTCTGTCAAGGAGTACTTTCAGAGATTTTCTACTGAAGCTCGACAAATTCCTAGAGTAGATCCCGAGTTACTTAGATGAGTTTTTCTCGGAGGGCTTCGTCCTGGCCCCTTTCACTCAGCACTTATGCGAGACACGGTTCCCTTATATGTTGACCTGATCCATCGTATGGAGGCACAAATATCAGCAGATAAGCTATTAATACCCACAGGAAGCAATTTGAGCAAACTCCTGGAAAGCGTAAAAATGCCCGTACAATGAAGGACTCATTCTCGCAACGAAAGAAAAACTTCTCTTCTAGACCCCCGATACCACGACATTAGTTTCAGTAAGAGGAGGAGTATATACCACTTAATGCCCCTCGAGTAAATGTGTTGATGGCCATCCGAGATCAAGAAAATATTAGGTGGCCTAATCCTTTGAAGCCAAACGTAGGAAACCAAGATCAATACTATCATTTTCACCGTAGTCGTGGACACACTACTGAAACTTACAAACAACTTAAGGATGAGATTAAGAGGTTGATCAGACAAGGATATCACTGGTAATTCATCCCAAGCCCACCTACTCGAAATGATGCTGGGGGATAAAATCAACAACAATAAAGACAACCATTGAATAATATTCAAATAATTTGTGAGATCAAATGATCACTCAGTGTATGTATTTGTGTTAGTAATAGTAGTCGTCTTATTTCGTCGTGTCTCTTTTATAAGTAGGGTGCTGCTCTGATATCCCTAGTTTTTTTTCTTCCAAATCAAATATTGTGTTGTCCCCGTACGTATATCTTATGTGTTTAGCATGTTGCAACACTTATATCCTTAGGTTATACTAGGAAGTTGTTATATTAATATAATGTTGTGTTATGCACTCCATTTTGATATTATCTATTTCTTTAAAAAAGATTAAAAATGATGACAATGAAAAACTATCGACGAATATAATATCTTTATCCATGATTTGAGAAATACGTAATCTTTAGTGTGTCTTAATCACTGGATGATGAATCCCAAGGGGATTCGATCTGACCTCTTCTATATAGGTTAACGTTATCGAGCAGGACTCTGACATACAACCTCGGATAGATCAAACATTGTAGGAGGATGTCAATCAAATCTTAATCCTTGATTCGAGAAATACATAATCTTTATTGTGTCTCAATCATTGGACGATCAATCCCAAGGGGATTTGATCTCGATCTCTTCCACACATGTTAACATCATCGAGCAGGGCTCTGACATATAACCTCGGATAGGTCATACATCCTTGGTGGATTCTCTCGACCCCTTCCATATAGGTTAACATCATCGAGCAGGGCTCTGACACACAACCTCAGATAGGTTATACATCCTTGGTGGATTCTATCGATCTCTTCCACACAGGTTAACGTCATCGAGCAAGGCTCTGACATACAATCTCAGATAGGTCATACATCTTTGATGAATTCTCTCAACCTCTTCCATACAGGTTAACGTCATTAAGCAGAGCTCTAACACACAACCTCGGATAGGTTATACATCATTAGTGGATTCTCTCGACCTCTTCCACACAGGTTAACATCATCGAGCAAGGCCCTGACATACAACCTCATATAGGTCATACATCCTTGATGGATTCTCTCAATCTCTTCCACATAGGTTAACATCATCGAGTAGGGCTCTGACACACAACCTCGGATAGGTTATACATCCTTGGTGGATTCTCTCGACCTCTTCCACACAGGTTAACGTTATCAAATAGCACTCTAACACACAACCTAGGATAGGCTATACATCCTTGGTGGATTCTCTTAACCACTTCCATACAGGTTAACATTATCAAGTAGCGCTCTGACATACAACCTCGAATGGGTCATACATCCTTAGTGGATTCTCTAAACCTCTTCCATACAGGCTCATGCCATCAAGAATCCCCCGACGATAAACTTCATGTCGTTATTAGACTTATACCTATCATCAGACTTTTGCCCGTCGATGGACTCTCGTTGGATTTCTACCTGACGTTGAACTTCTACCCGACGCTAGATTTTATGCCCGTCGCCAAACCTTCATCAAATTTCTACCCAACGCTGAACTTCTACCTGATGTTAGACTTCTACCCATCATCGGACCTTCATCAGAGTTCTACCTGACGCTGAACTTCTGCCCATCGATGGACTTTATGCTGAACTTCTACCCGACACGACGTCGGACTTTTACCCGACACTAGACTCCGGCTCGTCATTGGACCCTCGTCAGATTTTTACCCGACGTTGAATGTCTACCCGCCGTCTGACTTTTTCCCATCGACGGACATTCATCGTGCTTCTACCCGACGTTGAACTTCTACCCGAAGCTGGACTTTTGCCCGTCATCGGACCCTCATCAGATTTCTACCCGACGTCAAACTTTTACCCGACGTCGAACTTCTACTCGTCGTCGGACCCTCGTCGGATTTCTACCCGACGCTGAATGTCTACCGGTCGTCGGAGTTTTTCCCGTCGATGAACTTTCCTCGTGCTTCTACCTGATGCTAGACTTCTGCTCATCGTCGGACCCTCGTCGGATTTCTATCGGACGTCGGACTTTTACCCGACGTTGGACTCCTGCTCGTCGTCGGACCCTCATCGAATTTCTACCAGACACTGAATGTCTACCCGTCATCGGACTTTTACCTGCGATGGACTTTCGTCGTGCTTCTACCCGACGTCGAACTTCTACGCGATGATGAACTTCTGTCCATCACTGGACCCTCGTCGGATTTCTACCCGACGTCATACTTCTACCCGACGCGGACTTCTACTCGTTGTCGGACCCTCATCGGATTTCTACCCCACGTTGAATGTCTACCCGTCGTCAGACTTTTGCCCATCGGTGGACTTTCGTCGGACTTCTACCCGACGCCGGACTTCTGTCTGTCACCGGACCCTCGTCGAATTTCTACCTGACATCGTACTTCTACCTAACGCCGGACTTCTGCTCGTCGTCGGACCCTCGTCGGATTTCTACCCAACGCTGAATGTTTACCCATCGTTGAACTTCTACACACTGATAAACTTTCATCGGACTTCTACCCGATGTCGTGCTTCTACCCGACACCAGACTTCTGCCTGTTACTGGACTTTCGTTGGGTTTCTACCCGACACTGAATTTATACCTGTCGTTGGACTTCTGCCTGTTAACAAACTTTCATCGGAATTCTACACGATGCTTAACTTCCTACGGTCACTGGATTTCTACTCGCCGCGGAACTATCGTTGAACTTCTACACGACGCCGAGCTTCCTCCCGTCGATGAATTTCTACCCGTCGTCGAACTTCTACACGCCGACAGACTTTCATCGGACTTCTACCCGACGCCAGACTTCTGTCTGTTGCCAGACTTCCACCGAATAATGTCGAACCTCTACATGGTCTCTCAAAAAATAGAGAGAAATATTCTTCTTGCAGAGAGGGGCCCTGGGCCTGAACAGGGGATGCTGCTTGTACAGGGCCAGGGGAAGGCCTCAAATGAAAGAAGAAGGGGGGAGGAGAAGAGAGGTGCAAGTTTTGAAGGCCTAGGGTGGGAGGGGTTTATTTATTGTCGAGGGAGGGACGTTTTAGTAATTTTTTAAAAAAATAGAATATTTTATTCTAAATTTTTTTTGCTTAATCGCCAGCAGTTACCTGGCGGTTGGCCGTCGGTTAGCCAACCGCTACCGGTTGGCTAAATCGTCAGCCGCGGCTAACCGCAGCCGGCCAACATGGCCAGGTCAGCCACGGCTCATGGGCCAGGGGGCAGGCCAGCACGTCCAGGCCGCGGGCAAAGGCGCAGGCCAGGGCGCAAGCCGGGCACTGGCGCGCGGCAGCGCGGTGGCAACGGGCGGCTGATGGCGGCGGCGGCGGCTTCTTTGTCCCGACCCATTTCATGGCCCAATTTTGGGCCCGAAAAGATCAAATCAGACATTTTTGGGGTCCCCAGGATCATTTTTCAATGTTCCGAACTCAATTTTGGCACTTTTGAAGCCGTTTTGGACCTCCACAAGCAAGATTGGTTATTTCTAAATTTCAAGTCGCGATGAAAAATTCTCCGAAGGCCGTGACACTTATTTTCGGACTCCTGTAGCTTAAACATCTAAAAATAGGGGGCAACTGATATATCGTTAAAAAATTATCTTGATCGGGCACAAATCTCGAGGCAAAATCCAGTTGGAAACTTCAAAAATTAAAATTGGGACCATTCGAACTTCAATTTTGGCAAACTTGCAGTCAAACTGAACGTCTCAGAAATACGAACCCAACAACACCAAATTCAACCCAATCCGAGCCCAAATGGTCCAAATCAAGGGTTTGAAGCACTATTGAAAGGTTCAAACCATAATTTGGACTACCAAACGGTTTCCAAATATGACGTGCTTATAGTCGAATCGAGCATCTCGATGAGACAAATCCAACGAGCCTAAGATCGCCAAAATCTGATATTTCTATGATCTTCAAATGTCTAGCAAATTGTCCACGATCAAGGGATTCAACATCGGATGTCCATTCAAACCACTCCATAACTACCCTTAATCTTCCTCCTATTTACGGGTCATGCTACTCCTACAAATCTATAAATAGAACTCCCTCTCCTCTTTGAAAAGAGGGCACCTAATCTTAAGGAGAAAAGAGAGAGATCGGAGATCGCTCTTGCCTCCTTGCTCCTCCCCGACCACCGCCAGAGTTCTGCCAGAGCACCGCTTGACGTCGGAGTTCCGCCGGACCACCGCTTGACGCCCTGAGCTCTGCCGGACCACCACTTGACGTCCTCAGCTCTGCCAGACCACCGTTTGACGTCGGAGTTCCGCTGGACCACCGCTTGACGTCCTCAGCTCCGCCGGACCACCGCTTGACGCCCTGAGCTCCGCCGGACCAACACCTGACATCCTTAGCTCCGCCGGACCACCACCTGACATCCTCAGCTCCGCCGGACTACCACCTGACGTCCTCAGCTCCACCGGACCACCGCATGATGCCCTGAGCTCCGCCGGACCACCACTTGACGTCCTCAGCTCCGCCGGACCACCGCCTGACGCCCTGAGCTCCACCGGACCACCGCCTGATGTCCTGAGCTTCGCCGGACCGCTACCTGGCGCTCTGAGCTCCGCCGGACCACCACCTGATGTCCTCAACTCCGCCGGAGTACCGTTTAACGCCTTGAGCTCCGTCAGACCACCGCCTAACATCCTCAACTCCGCCCCGAGCGGCCACCTTAGGCCCGGAGTTCTACCTGGCCATCACCTTGGGCCCGGAATTCTGCCAGATCGCCAGGTGACCCTGAAGTTCCGCCAGTGCAACATCAGACTTACACATACCCCCGACTTCAACCCTAGGTTGTTACTTGTAATCTGATCGCCCTTGGAGGCGAGTCAGCCCTCTATAATCTACTCAAGTTTTAGTGGAATCATTTCAACTGGGCGAGGCCCCGTGGTTTTTTCCCTTTCCAGAATTTTCCACGTAAAAATCTTGTGTTCTTTGTGTGTGAGCTGGATATTCGTGCAACACTAGGACGTAAAATTCAATCTCTATCGCTGCGTATATTCTAGCCCGCAACAAGAATTATGTGATATGTATGTAAATCTTCAAATAAAAATACCCCAAACGGTCATTTGGTTAAACGAACAAAATGAGATATATCAATAGGTTTAGTCTGATGCGACTCCAATAGTTTGGACTCCCGAAATCTAGTCCGAGCTTGACCCGACCAGCCATCGTTGGGCTCAGTCTCCCATTTGCACTTCGTTTGGAATGGGTTACTCCTGTATATAAAACAAACTATTGTAGGTGATGCCCTAGGCTCGAGCAAAACTCCCTTCTTTTCCAGTACGCAGCTATCGCTTATCCGTCGTCTTCCTGTCATCTGAACGGTAGAGAACTCGGGCGGCGGGCTGTTCCCATCCCTTTTTCGCACCTGAAAGATAATCAAAGCGAACTGCTTTTTGGTTCTTTTGCGCTTCTCCCTTCTTCTACGCCTGATCGATTTCTTTCTCGGGTATGGTGGTGTCGCCTTGTTGGTTTTATGGTTTTGAACTGTTCTTCTTATTCTCCGCTGAACTCGTTCAAGTCGCGATGAAAAATTCTCCGAAGGCCGTGACACTTATTTTCGGACTCCTGTAGCTTAAACATCTAAAAATAGGGGGCAACTGATTTATCGTTAAAAAATTATCTTGATTGGGCACAAATCTCGAGGCAAAATCCAGTTGGAAACTTCAAAAATTAAAATTGGGACCATTCGAACTTCAATTTTGGCAAACTTGCAGTCAAACTGAACGTCTCAGAAATACGAACCCAACAACACCAAATTCAACCCAATCCGAGCCCAAATGGTCCAAATCAAGGGTTTGAAGCACTATTGAAAGGTTCAAACCATAATTTGGACTACCAAACGGTTTCCAAATATGACGTGCTTATAGTCGAATCGAGCATCTCGATGAGACAAATCCAACGAGCCTAAGATCGCCAAAATCTGATATTTCTATGATCTTCAAATGTCTAGCAAATTGTCCACGATCAAGGGATTCAACATCGGATGTCCATTCAAACCACTCCATAACTACCCTTAATCTTCCTCCTATTTACGGGTCATGCCATTCCTACAAATCTATAAATAGAACTCCCTCTCCTCTTTGAAAAGAGGGCACCTAATCTTAAGGAGAAAAGAGAGAGATCGGAGATCGCTCTTGCCTCCTTGCTCCTCCCCGACCACCGCCAGAGTTCTGCCAGAGCACCGCTTGACGTCGGAGTTCCGCCGGACCACCGCTTGACGCCCTGAGCTCTGCCGGACCACCACTTGACGTCCTCAGCTCTGCCAGACCACCGTTTGACGTCGGAGTTCCGCTGGACCACCGCTTGACGTCCTCAGCTCCGCCGGACCACCGCTTGACGCCCTGAGCTCCGCCGGACCAACACCTGACATCCTTAGCTCCGCCGGACCACCACCTGACATCCTCAGCTCCGCCGGACTACCACCTGACGTCCTCAGCTCCGCCGGACCACCGCATGATGCCCTGAGCTCCGCCGGACCACCACTTGACGTCCTCAGCTCCGCCGGACCACCACCTGACGCCCTGAGCTCCGCCGGACCACCGCCTGATGTCCTGAGCTTCGCCGGACCGCTACCTGGCGCTCTGAGCTCCGCCGGACCACCACCTGATGTCCTCAACTCCGCCGGAGTACCGTTTAACGCCTTGAGCTCCGTCAGACCACCGCCTAACATCCTCAACTCCGCCCCGAGCGGCCACCTTAGGCCCGGAGTTCTACCTGGCCATCACCTTGGGCCCGGAATTCTGCCAGATCGCCAGGTGACCCTGAAGTTCCGCCAGTGCAACATCAGACTTACACATACCCCCGACTTCAACCCTAGGTTGTTACTTGTAATCTGATCGCCCTTGGAGGCGAGTCAGCCCTCTATAATCTACTCAAGTTTTAGTGGAATCATTTCAACTGGGCGAGGCCCCGTGGTTTTTTCCCTTTCCAGAATTTTCCACGTAAAAATCTTGTGTTCTTTGTGTGTGAGCTGGATATTCGTGCAACACTAGGACGTAAAATTCAATCTCTATCGCTGCGTATATTCTAGCCCGCAACAAGAATTATGTGATATGTATGTAAATCTTCAAATAAAAATACCCCAAACGGTCATTTGGTTAAACGAACAAAATGAGATATATCAATAGGTTTAGTCTGATGCGACTCCAATAGTTTGGACTCCCGAAATCTAGTCCGAGCTTGACCCGACCAGCCATCGTTGGGCTCAGTCTCCCATTTGCACTTCGTTTGGAATGGGTTACTCCTGTATATAAAACGAACTATTGTAGGTGATGCCCTAGGCTCGAGCAAAACTCCCTTCTTTTCCAGTACGCAGCTATCGCTTATCCGTCGTCTTCCTGTCATCTGAACGGTAGAGAACTCGGGCGGCGGGCTGTTCCCATCCCTTTTTCGCACCTGAAAGATAATCAAAGCGAACTGCTTTTTGGTTCTTTTGCGCTTCTCCCTTCTTCTACGCCTGATCGATTTCTTTCTCGGGTATGGTGGTGTCGCCTTGTTGGTTTTATGGTTTTGAACTGTTCTTCTTATTCTCCGCTGAACTCGTTCAACCGCCACCCCCCCCCCCCCCCCCCCCCAAAAAAAAAAAAAAAAAATCTCCGCTAAAAATGCTATTTTAGGTGCAGATATGTCAGACGACGAGACGAAGGAGGAGATAGAGCTAGATCTCACGTCCTCTGATGTAGTCACCAAATACAAGAGCGCCGCTGAGATCGTTAACAGTAATGCTTTCACTCTACATGTCTGTTTGGGGCTCATTTGGTTGCTTGCATATATCGTCTATTTTAGAAAATAGTGATTTCTTTCACTTCTTTGGACTTGAAAATAAAATCATTGTAGTTGAGGAAGCTTTGAGGGTATTTTTGGAATTTGAAATCGTTGTTGGTATCTAGCTACGTCCAACAAAATGAGCTCTCGTACCAAAAATAAATTCCTTTTAAGTGTGCTTAATACTTGGTATTGTGGTTACCTTTCTGATGTAACAGAGGCTCTTCATTTGGTGGTCTCGGAGTGCAAGCCGAAGGCTAAGATAGTCGACATTTGTGAAAAAGGCGATGCTTTTATTCGGGAGTGAGTGTTTATCTTTCTTTTTTTGTATTAGTTTTTGAAAATTATGCTGACTTGTGTTTGTTAAAAGATTTTTATGCTTGGCCTTTAATACAGGCAAGCAGGAAGTATGTACAAGAATGTGAAGAAAAAAATTGAGAGAGGAGTTGCCTTCCCAACTTGCATTTCTGTGAACAATACTGTCTGTCATTTCTCACCTATGGGTAGTGATGAGACAGTTTTGGAGGAGAATGATGTTGTAAAGATGTAAGATTTGTTTGAATGACTCTCTACAATCTAGTTGCTTCTGTTCGAGCTTATGGCATAAGACTCCATGAGTAGCTGATGTATCACACTTTTGTTTTTGAAGCGATATGGGCTGCCATATAGATGGTTTTATTGCTGTGGTTGCGCATACTCATGTGCTGCATGAAGGACCAGTAGCTGGAAGAGCAGCAGACGTTATTGCTGCTGCAAACACTGCTGCTGAGGTTGCCTTGAGGCTTGTGAGGCCCGGGAAGAAGGTATTGTTAGCTACTGATTTGTGTATAAGCAGTGAGTTACTCTGAAATATTGTATGCTGACCAAGTCTGTTTAGAAACAATTTATGTATTGGTTTTCTTTTTTCATGTTTAAGAAGCTAGTTAGCTTGTATGCTCTGCATGATTTTGGGGAGTTTCTGTTCCCTTGTACCAAGAATGAACGTTGCCTAATTAGTTTTTAGTAGATCCTGATGTAGCCTTACTGACAATGACAGTGCTCTTTCTATTTGTTTAAAGTAATTGCCAATTTTAGTGTGTGATAGTTCGGTATTGTTGGATTCTTAAAAAATGTTATTTCCATAAATAAGTTTTCTCCTAATAAGTTATCAATTCAAAATCCATTGAATTTGTATGAAGCCTTTTTTGTTTTCATCTAGTTTCTGAAAGTTCAGGTGTACCTAGTGCATGAAATGCCTTGTAAATGCAATGTTTGGGGAGGGGTTGATATTTGCAATCTTACCTTTGCATTTACCAAGAGGTGATTTGGCACCTTGAACCTGGAAACTTCAATGATGTTTCTTTATTGTTTGTTTATTGGGGCCTTTATATACATACCATAAAATTCTTGTATTTTTATATCTTACACCTAAATCTTTATATTTATTTATATAACATTTAAATATTTAAATCACATAAAAAATACCACTAATATAAACTTATTTGAAGTAAAACATGTGTTGTCATGCTTATGCTTTGATGTGATTTAGACACTAGAATGATATATAAATAAATATAAAGATTTTTGTATTAGATATGTAAATACATAAAATTTTCTTATATGTATATAGATTCCCTTTTTGTATTTTTTGCCATTCATAATTTTAGTTTCATTATAAATGAATTAGATGATTTAATCACCAAATACGTTTTTTAGTCATTCTCTTCATTTTAACCATGTTGCTTCATTTGACATGATGTCCTAAATGATGATTTTTTTCTTTCAAAGCTATGGATTTGTGTCCAAGTGAAGCTTTGTTGTCATAGTTACTCTGATGGGGCTTCGTTGTTATTCTTTAAGATCATCTTGGTTTGATTTCTTTACATTTGTTTGATGTGAGGTTTCAGTTTATTTTTCACTTGTTTTCTTCATCGAAAGGTTTATTTTGGGTTTGAAGTTTATTACTGAAGGATGAGTTTATTTTTTTAAGTTATTGGTGAACATGTATTTGAGCTCAAATTCATGTTACTTCAAAAAAGATATTCTTGCCCTATATTGTTTTTTAGACTTCAAATATTCAAAGGTCCATTCACCTATTTTACTAACTTGAAGTCTTTGATCTGTACTTTTGTAATTATTTGTATTTTTCTATATGAATATGCATCTTTGTATTAAGCTACTCACAAAAGGATTTCTTGTGTTTAGCAACTTTTGGTGAAGCGATTAATTTCTTTCTTTATCCAAAATTTTGCTTGTTTCATACCTATTTTTCTCACTAACTTCTCATTTTTCTCTACCAATGTAAAAATGTATTGAAATGTATAAATTTACTTGAGTTACTAGAAAGTGTTTGCTGTCTTTTTCAACACTTTTCAAGTGAAAAGTTAGAATGAAGGAGGAACTTTTGGAACATAAGGAGATGTGGGATTGGTTAACAAAAGGCTGTATCGGCTGTATCAGTTTTACTTCAAATGGAGGAACTTTTGGCTGATGCAGAATTTATAGTTACTTGTTAATGTTCTTTGAAAATTAAGTGATACTTATTTTTTGTTGGTTTAAGTGTATCAGATCAGTTATGCAAAAAAGTATGATTAAAGCCAATATTTTGAACGGAGAAGTGACGAGATTATTATGGAGATTTAAATGCAATTTAAGATAAAACAATTATGCTTTAAGGGTTTGAGTGTTGGAAAATTTAATTTATTTGAGAACTACGTTGGGTGTGGCATAAATGTTAAGATGGATGATAAACTTGGTAAGTGTAGAGTGATACCATATATTAGAGGATGGTGGGTGTAGTACTTATGTCCTCTGCCTTACACTAATTTAGTTTATTTTGTATGTGAGGGATATGCTGAAGATAATATGAATAGAACTTTTGTAGAAAGACACTCAAAATTATCACTTAATGCAACACCCATTATTGCATCATTCAATAGGGCTAATGAGATTTGTATCTATAAAGATGAATCCAAATATTGGAATTAGGGTTATGATTATGATGAAGACCCTTAGATAATCACCAGCTCAATTCCTCAGTCATTTGGTCAATTTGGTTCATCATGCAAATTATATCTTATTTTTTGTACTATTGATCTTTTTCAGCTGGCCGTTTGCTCTTGTTTTCTCAATAACTTTGCTCTATATTGGAGTGCTTACTAGTTTCCCCTTTTAGAAGAAAAAGTCATGGTTTCATTGCTGGGTTGAAACTTTCCTCCCCCCTTAGGGTCTATTCAGCTACTGGAAACTTCGTTTAGCTACTTTTTTCTTGCTGTTTTTTATAAAGTTCTATGGTAGGAAGCTTATTTTTGCAATCATATTTAGTATTGTGCGGTTGTAGGTCGCTGCAAGAAAATTATTGTTCGACTTATATATATATATATATATATTTAAAATTTTATTTTCTTCATAACAGTTTTATAATTCTTTTTTCAAAAAATTGCAGTCGATGATGTTTTATATCTGCTGGATATATCTTTCAGAACCTGGATATAAAACAACTTCTTTCTGCTTATATTTGATGTGGCGGGTCCTACTTGCTATTTGATGTCACGTTAGGGGTATTTCATTTGTTTTCTGTGACTTTGAGTGAAACTTTTTTTTTTTAAGAATAGCATTCTCTGTAGTCTTTGATCGTGTTGCTATTATTCCTCTATTATAGAAACTATGGGTGGATTCCCTTTTTAATTTTTATCAGTTATTTTTCAAAACTGGCGGCTGTGCTCCACATACACCAATTGATTGAACTTTTGAATACCAAACAATGGAAATTTGGCAACTTTGCCGAGGGAACTATTTACTAATTGGGACCCTCTTTTCCCTGTTGCCTACACAATTCCTGGCTATGATAAAGATAATATGGAACTTCTTATCCATTATTATTAAGACTATTCTTTGCCAATATTCAATGAAATGAAATGCCTTTCTTGTTCCTTTGTTATTGAAATTGCGTGCATTTGCCCAATCATTTCCTTTTATGCATAGAAATAGTATTCTGTTGGTATATGTGGAGTTTTTTTCTTCCGTCAACGGGTAGGAGCCAAAAAGTTGAGCTTCTTCCACAGCTTGTTTCTCTAGCATGACTGGTAAATTTCTATTATTGCTCTGTTACATTAGTTTTTGGTGGGTTCCCATTTTTAATTATTTATGTTTTGTATCTGATGGTTGTCATGACGTGCTAATTGATTAAAGTTTTAAAAACCACATTGGAGTAATGGCAACTTTGCCGAGGCGACCATTTATTGCGGCCTCCTCTTTTCCCTGTTGCCTACATTCTTGGCTTTGACCAAAAGGTGATGGAGTTTTCTTATCCATCATTGTTGAGACATTTCTTTGCCAATATTCTATGACACAATACATCTATTGTTCCTTTGTTATTGCGATTGGTTACGTGCGTGTGAATGATTTTTTCATCATATGCATATGCATGATTTTTTGTTGGCATCATTTCATTTTATGAAAGAAATTAATTTTTGGTATTATTGTTGTTATTCTTCTTCCATCTATGACAGTCCTAAGTATCTGAGTTTCTTTAAAATAACTATTGCTTCTTTTAATTTTAGATTATGTACTAGATTGAATTGTTTCTGGAGGAACACAATTTAAAAAATGCTATGTTTCTAGTAGATGATTTGTTATGGCTTTCAAATTCATTGCCACATTTGTGTAAATTGTTTTATCTACATTCCAATAATCTTATAGCATCTCGCCTTTGCCTTGCTGCACTTCCGTTAAACAAGATTATACCTGTGAACAATTTACAACTCTTGTAGTTTCCTGCTATCATGTGATCATGGTACTCTAGTTATCTGCCTGCCCCTTATTGCTATTATCAATTCCGTTTCATAGCCATGATTTAATGAACTTGTATCTTTCGGCATATGTTGTTTTTGATTCTTTTTACAGTGGGATATAACCTTAGAAATTCATTTTAGAAATGAAATTTACATTGAGTGCAACTTAGCTTTTCTGACTGAAAGCATACTTGAAGTTTTTGATCTGATAAATTTATATTATTTTTTGGTGGATTTATTTTTTAATTTGTATTTTGTTTATCCTTCAAACCTGATGGTTATGCATGACATTTTAATTGATTAAACTTTTTGAGTTCTAGAAGGTGCAATTATGGCAACTTTGCCGAGGTAAACATTTTCTACTTTGGCCTCCTCTTTTCCCTGTGCCTACATTCTTGGCCTTGATGAACATAATAGGTAGCTTTTTATATATTATTGAGGCTATCCTTTGCCAATATTTTATCAATACATGTTCTCTTTTTTCTTTAAAAAAAAAGATTACATCAAGGATCAGCTTTAAGCCCATATCTTTTTGCTTTAGTCATGGATGTTCTTACTAGACATTTGTGAGAGGATGTACCCTGATGTATGCTTTTTGTTGATGATATTCTTGTTGGTAAGACTAGAGAGAGAGAGTTGAAGGAAAACTTGAATTATGGGGTTCAACCTTAGAGTCTAAAGGTTTTGGTCTGTGTAGATCCAAAACTAAATACGTGGAGTGTAATTTTAGATCTAGTGGGGGATTGTAACTATAGGCGATCAAGTCATTAAAAAGAATGCACGTGTTAAATATCTCGTGTCTATTGTTCAAAGTGATTCAAAGTGATGGTGAAATAGTTGGGGATATTTTTAGTAGAATTCAAGTTGGTTGGTCAAAATGGAGGAATGTATCGGGCTTGTTGTGTGATAAAAAAGTACCCCTCAAACTTGAGGAAAAATTCTATAAGATGATGGTGAGACTCGTAATGCTTTATGACACAGAATGTTGGCCATTAAATGAGAAGCATTAAGTTAATTGTTGCAGAGATGAGGATGCTCAAGTGGATGAGTGACTTTACTCTTAGAGATGGAATGTGAAATAACTGTATACGTGAAAAGGTTGGAGTAGCTCTAGTGACAGATAAGATCCGAGAGAGTCGACTGAGATGGTTTGGTCACATTAAATGTCGGCCTTCCAATGACCCGGTTAGGAGAGTAGATGTACTAGATCTGGCTTATATTAAGAAAAGGAGAGGTAGACCTAATAAGACTTGGTTATAAAGTTTTAGAAATGACCTTTCTTTATTAAATATTTAAATGAGAATTTGACTCTTAATAGAACACGGTGGAGAAAAAACATTCATGTAGCCAACCCCTAGTGGGATAAAGGCTTGATGGTGCTGTTGTATATTCTCTTTTTTCCTGTTTACTTTGTTTGGGTACATGTGTACGGATATTTAATTTTATGCTTATTAATAAACTTTTGCATATCTTTTGCTTTCTTCTTTAGCAGGGCCTGAGTGGTTGGAGTTTTCAAGATACATATTTTTCTTTTGATATTACTTTTTTTAACTATAGATTGGTGTAAAGTCAATTGTGTCTAGAGGAACACTGATAAAAAATGCTTATATCATGCATGCTATTTGTGTAAGCCATCAAATTTTGATGTCACCTTTGTCCCAAAAGTGTTTTTGCATTTTCAACTGTCTCTTGGGTTGCTATCTATTTTTTCAGCATTGGTTACATGAACAATTTGTTTTTCATCTGTAATTTTCTATTTTATTTTATTTAGCTAAAACACTTAATTTGTTAAGTACTCCAACAGTTCATTTATGTGTTTCGTTTGAAGAATGTGTCAGTAGTAAACTTTAACGAAAATTATCACCATGGTTATCCTGCTATTACAGAACAAGGATGTTACAGAAGCTATTCAAAAGGTTGCAGCTGCCTATGATTGCAAGGTTGTTGAAGGTGTCCTTAGTCATCAGTTGAAGCAGTATGTGATTGATGGAAACAAAGTAGTTTTAAGTGTGGGCAATCCTGAAACCAGAGTTGATGATGCAGAATTTGAGGAAAATGAAGTATATGCTGTAGATATAGTCATGAGTACTGGTGATGGCAAGGTAAGAACGTGGATTTATTCGAGTGATTTTCCCTGAGATGATTGAGTATACTTCATTGCATTTACATTGTCCAATTCATGTCTTTAACTTATCTTATTCTGCTTAAAATTTATCATATAGCCAAAACTGTTAGATGAAAAGCAAACAACTATTTACAAGAGAGCTGTGGACAAGAATTATCATTTAAAGATGAAGGCATCGAGGTTCATATTTAGTGAAATAAGCCAGAAGTTTCCAATCATGCCATTTAGTGCAAGGTTTGTTTTCCCATGTATATTTTATGCGAATTTTATTGTCTTGATTTTGAATGGATCAGATTAAATTCATACGATTGTGAAAGGTTGGATAATCCAATTTCTAGAGAATTAACTTATTCATAGTGTATTATTATTCTTGTTTCTGTTTCATCATATATCACGTAAAAGGCTAAAAGTTTATTTCTCTACCAGGGCATTGGAAGAGAAGAGGGCTCGGCTTGGTCTGGTTGAATGTGTGAACCATGATCTTTTGCAGCCATACCCTGTTCTCCATGAAAAGCCTGGTTAGTACTTTTGTTTTCAGTAATGTCGATATGCTGATATCCAATCAAATTTAGGTTATTCATGATGAAGATGAAAGGAAAATATGATTGTAGAAATATGAAAAAAATCTTGGCACATAATTAAAGCTATCCTATCACACATTGAATGTCTTTCTTGATACCATTTATAAGAGGAAGAAAGAGCCATCGAATACCAAAATTGAGAAACTTCCAGTTAAGCATCTTTAATAATGCTTACGACCTTCCATAAAAAACATGAAATAGATATAAAGTATCCTTAATAAACTAGATGTTATTAATTAAGGCTATCCTATCACACAATGAAGGCCTTTCTTGATACCAATACGAATTATAAGAGGAAAAAAGAGCCCTGGAACACCAAAATTGTGAAAGGGAGTAGTAGATATATGAAAGAAAATCTTGGCGCATAATTAATGCACCATAAATTATCTAGTAAAGTAGTTTTGTAAATATTTAAAGGTTTTGCTATTGGTGCTTTGGGTCGGAATTGAAGATTTGTTCCCGTTCTATTTGCCAATGCTAGTTGATCAAAATGAACTATATTGGAGAAGAGTGGTGGTTGAGCAGATGAGGACGGATGCATCTGAAAATTTTAAACAATTACCGAAATCATTAACTTCATTAGATTATGAAACATTAGGAGTAATTAATGCGTTATATAGTTTTAAATTATTTTTAAAAAAAGAATTTACTATAAGAACAGACTGTGAAGCAATTGTGCATTTTTACAAAAATAAAAATGAGAAGAAATATATAATAAACGATGGGCAAATTTTATTACCACTATTGAAAGGAATGGCTATAAAGTAAATTTTGAGCATATTAAAGGTACTAATAATTTTCTCGCAGATTTTTTATCACGTGTTACAAAAACAACGAATTACAAACCACATTAGAAAAAATTTCTCTAAGATAGCCAACAATAAATAGCTATTAGCAAATATAGAAATTACATCTTTTTTAACAGAAAAATTGAATTACAGAAAAAATGAGAAAGATTGAATTACAGAAATTTTTTTTGTCAATGCTATAAAACTTCCGATCGTCAAACAACGTTTGACATACCTAAAGCATTAACAAAAATTTTCAGTTAGCAGAAGAAATTCAAATAATAGGCGAACACCCTCTTAAACATTGGGATAAAAATCATGAATATGCTGAATTAGCAATCATAAATCCAGATCTTATAATTAAAACAAAAGAATTAGAATATTCTCCACAAGATAAGGAAGAATTCATTAGTCAGATAAAAGAATTAAAACAATTAGGACTAATAAAACCATCAAATCACCACATCGATCTGCTGCCTTTATGGTTTATAATCATGCAAAAATAAAAAGAAATAAAGCTCGCATGGTTATTAATTATAAAAGGTTAAATGACAATACTGAAGACGATTGTTACAAAATTCCCGATAAAGATAGGTTAATCAATTTAATTTAGAATAAAAAATACTTTAGTAAATTTGATTGTAAATCAGATTTTTGGCAAATAAGGTTACATCCAAATTCTATACCCTGGACAGCATTTACAACTCCTATAGGACATTATGAATGAGAAATTATGCTCTTTGGCTTAAAAAATGCTCCCAGTATATTTCAAATAAAAATAGATAAAATCTTTGGGCATTTAGATTATGTGTTAGTCTATATAGATGATATTTTAATAGTAAATTGTATATATATATATATATATATACATCACAATCTTTTCCAGAAAAACGACGAAAGAAATTTCTCAGAAGATCGAAGAGAAAGTTTCCTAGAAAAGATAAAAATGTTAAAAAAACCTAGCACACGTAAATGCCATTGTTATATTTCGTGCCTAATGAAATATTAGGAGTAATTAATACGTTACATAGTTTTAAATTATTTTTACAAAAGGAATTTACTATAAGAACAGATTGTGAAGCAATTGTGCATTTTTACAAAAATAAAAATGAGAAGAAATTATATAGTAAATGATGGGCAAATTTTATTACCACTATTGAAGGGAATGGCTATAAAGTAAATTTTGAGCATATTAAAGATATTAATAATTATATTTGTGGATCTCCCGATCATTTGGCTGATAGATGCGATTAACGATATTCTAATAAACCTAGATCTTTATTAATCCAAAACTTAGAAGATGTAGTCAGTGTATTCTCTAATGAATCACAAGGAACAGTCTATAGTATAACAGAAGAAGAATCTGATGCTATCCTATGACACAATTCTTGATACCAATTATAAGAAGAAGAAAGAGACATTGAACACAACTAAGATGAAAGGAAAAGATAATAGTAGAAATATGAAGAAAATCTTGGCACATAATGAAGGCCCTTCTTTTATACCAACTATAAGAGGAAGAAAGAGCCATCGTTAACCAAAACTGAGAAATTTCCAATTAAGCATCTATAATGATTATAACTTCTCATAAAAAACATGAAATAGATATGAAATATCCTTAATAAACGAGATGTTAGTACTGCTCTAAGAAACTAAAGAAAGAAATAAACGCCAACTTCATCAAAGTCCCAATAAATGTGACATAACTAAGAAAATAAGTTGAAAAATGGTTAATATCTTTCAGCTTCTGCTATCAACAGATATTTGCAGTTTAGCAAAGATGCAATTATAAATGTTTTTTTGGCAATGTTGAGTGCCAAAGCATAATTTTAATGTAGTTGGGATTTGATCTCAGGATCTTGGCAATAACTTCCAAAATCTTAATTGGTTTCCACTTGCCAAGTTACTTTTCTAGCATCATTTTCTTATGGGCATGTTTCATTAAACCTTTGTTTGGCAGGTGACCTTGTTGCTCATATTAAGTTCACAGTTTTGCTAATGCCTAATGGTTCGGATAGGATTACTTCCCATCCTGTACAACAGCTCCAACCTGCAAAAGGTATTGATAATGATTCTGAAATCAAAGCGTGGTTAGCTCTGGGTATAAAAACCAAGAAGAAAGGTGGTGGAAAAAAGAAAAAGGGTAAGTTTTTCATGTTCTGTCCTCCATATTGTTACATTCGAACTTTTTTCTAGGGTTATATGATTGTGTGAAAATGCAATGCTTGATATTGTGCAGGTAAGAAAAGTGATCATTTAACTGAAGCTGAGCTCATGGATGAAGAAACCGCAAATGGCGCTGCTGCTCAGGAATGAGAAAGCAGCATTTTTTGACTCTTGTTTTATTGCTGTTTGCTCTCCAAGTCTCCATGTTAGTTTTATGTATTACATCTGGGAAATATTGTGCACAGAATTGCTATGAGAAAATTTGGGTTTTTTTTTTTTAAATGGAAATGTCGAGGGTAAAAATTATTTGATTTGGTATAATGAGTCGCCCATCTTAGTATGAGTTGAAGATTTTCTTTTCAATTTGTTATGGAACAAGTTGATTTGTTCATAAATACTTTTAGCTGCTTGTTCTATATATATATTTTTTGGGTAATGACCAAAGTCTTAAATAGGGTTCTGGTTGGGTATCCATTGGATACCCACGTTTTGTGTGGGCGGGCTTCACCCACCAATGTTCACCCATGCTGACTTTTAGGACGCTGTACCCACTTATACCCACCTATTTTTCATGCTTTTTGAACGCAGTTTGTCATGGAGTGATGGCCTTGAGGTTTGTTGCCCTTTATTTTGATTGCAAACTTTCAAGCTGCATGTCAGAATTTACTGTGGTCATAGCACGGTTCAATGCTACATATTATGTAGTGAGGATTGCGGTAATATATGGCATATGGTGATTAACATTGTAAATTAATTTATTCCTCAATGTTGAGTACTCACATATACCCACTCATGAGGTTATGGATGTATCCATATTCACCCATACCCATTGGGTATGGATGGGTACTTGGGTGGGTGTGGGTATGGGTACCCAATGTAAGACTCTGATAATGACAAGATATTAATAGGGGTAATATAACACTTTGGTAGTAAAAAATTATTCATTGTGAGTTCTTAGATCCCTCTTTTGGTCTTAGTGAAGGAAATTTATAGTTTAATATTGTTTCATGATAAGAGAAAATTCTGTGATTTGCTTCTCTTTAGAATATGGCAAGCATTTATCAAATACTTGAATTTAGATGTCTTGAAATTTGGATTCTGTCCTGTAATAAATGTTCTAATTGATGGGATTGAGCTGTTTTTGCTGGCTTTATTGTAAGTGCTTTTTGTATTTATTTAAAATGTTTTTAATATGTAGCTCATTGGTAACTTAAAATTATAAATATGGATTGAAAGTCTTAAAAATTTGTTCAGTTGTTTGGTCTTAAATAAAATAATAAAGATGATGGATAGTGAACAAGTCAGTCTCCTTTTTGGTAAATGATAGGGAAGTGATGTGCTGGATTTACTCTGAAATTTGACAAATAAATAAACATGCAAGAGAAATTTTAAGTCCTTAGAGGTCTATTATATAATAAAATTTTTGAACTTATAGAGGAGGTCAAATTAGCAAATCATTTTATCATTAAATTTTAAATTATAAAATATAAAAAATAAGATTTTGATGATGTTTTTTATAAAATTTTCATCATGCTAAGAAAGTATAAAAAAATTTGAAGTAAACATACTAAGATTGACTCCAACGAAAAGGTTGGCTTTATTTAAGTATAATGATAAAGAAAGATCTATCCAAAACTCTTATTACATTTAATAAAAGAAACAAAATATTTATTCTTCAAACAACTCATAATGAAATCAAATAAGAAATAAAAGGACAATAAAAAAATTTCTTATTCAAATCATCATAATTTTCTTATATGATAATTAAAAAGCTTGAGTGACACCTTGAAGAAGCTCACACCTCACTAACATTTGCACCAAGAACATCAAAATCAATGAAAATTTGAAAAAAAAAAAAAAAAAAAAAACATGGTCAAGAATAATTTCTTATAGAATAGATCTACAATTTCTTAATTGATGAAAAATAATCTCATCCTAGACAATGAATTAACTATCAATTCATTTGAGACGGCTTTTTTATTGCTTCTTAAAACAGCTTTTTAGTGCAAAAATTTTAATTTTTGTATTAAAAAACTGCTTTAAGAAGCATTAAGAAAGCCGTCCCAAACGAAGCCTATATCTCAACAACTCTTTAACCTTGCGGGCAAATTTAACTTCAATATTTAAGGTTTTGTTTGGGGCAGCTTTCTTCTTGCTTTTTAAATTAGTTTTTTAGTACAAAAGTTTATTGAATTAGAAATTTTTATACTAAAAAGCTACTTTAAAAACAATAAGAAAGCTATCACAAACTAAGCCTAAATCTTAAACTTATTGGTGCAAGTTGTTGGTAACTTTTTTGACATTATAATAGGGTAGTTTTTAAATGCTTTTAGCATATCTATCAAATGGGTAATCTATGTTCTCTTCACATCAATATAAACTCTAAGGGGCTGTTTGGCAACAGGTGGATTTAACTTTAGTGGGATTTAATAAATCCTGTAAATCCGGATTTAGTAAATCCGAAATGTGTTAAATCCTGAAAACTGTTAGGTATGACAAATGTTAAATCTTAAGAAACTGTTTGGTAAAATATATCAGGATGTATGGCAGTTAGGAATTTAAATTTAAAGGAGATATTTATGAAATCGAGATCATTGCATAAAACATAATAAAACTAATTTTAGTTCATATAAAATGACCGAAAATTCAATAAAAAATAAATTATAAACTAATATTGACCAAAATGACAGATGAAGTATTAAATAAGCTAATTATATTAATATTTAGTCATTAATGATCGAAAATTCATTAATTAGTCAATTAAGTTAAATTAGATAATTAATTTATGCACTAATTAATTATTACTTAATTAATTAATTAACTTAATTATTAATTGTTTAAATTATATTAATTAAGTTAATCAATAATAACTTTGAGGCGTCTAGGGTTTGCCTTTCATCTTTTCATTTCGCCGTTGTTGTTCGGCTTTGTTGCTTCCAGGAGGTGTAGAGATTGCGCGCGTCGCTACTTCAGCTGCTTCGTGGCTGTTCGACTTCGCTCCTTTGACGACTTTCCCTTCCTATCGGGTCGGAAGTTACGACATTTTGATCGGAAGGAATAACGGGAGCTTGCTGGCTGTGACGGTTCTCCCTTTCGCGCGCTTCTTCTGCGACTGTTGAGCTTCGGTGACACGGGCGCCACAGGTAAGTCTTCCGCCACTCTTTAAATCCTGTTAAATGCACCGAACCGAGGGATTTAGTAAATCCGGGATTTGTTAAATCCCGGGATTTAACGCGCGCTGTAAAACCGTTTGGCTGAATTAAGCATAAATCCGACGATAAATCGATACCAAACAGCCCCTAAGGGTAATGAGCTGATTTAAAAAGTTGACACTATCTGAAGCATCATTAAGTTTAAGTCGGCATTAGAATTTATCTTGGTTATAGGAAGAGGGATTTGCATGATGAATCTAAGGAAGAAGATGAATGACAAAGCAATGAAAATTTTTATAAGACCTTTGTTAGGTTAGTATTTATATTTTTTTTCATTGATGTTGATGTATATTGAAACTAAGTTAAATCCATGTGACTTATCAAAATTGATGTGATATCTCCTTAGAATAAGATTTTTATTCTTTTTTCTTTTATAAATATCTTCAAAGAGATACTAAAATCTATGAACTAATGTACACCTAATTCCACCTAGGCCAAGTTAGACTAGTCTCATTGATCAGAATAAGGCTTTATTTGTGATGGCTTTCTTACTATTTTTTAAAGCAACTTTTTAGTAGAAAAATTTATAGTTCAAGAAATTTGTGTGCTAGATAGCTACTTTAAAAAACAGTAAGCAAAGTTGTGTCAAACGAAGCCTAAATTGAGTTCAAATTATATTTTAATTATAAAATGGATCGAAAAATGTAAAAGAAATATGATATTATATGATGTGATGTTATGCTGGCGCCAATGGGCGACTGAGTTGGGATTCTGTTATGCCGGCGTCAGTGGACGATCGAGGTGGAATTCTATTATGCCGGCACCAGTGGGCTACTAAGGTGAAATTGTGTTACGCAGGGCCCTGTGGACTATCGATGTGGGATTCTGTTATATATATATATATATATATATATATATATATATATATATATATATTCAAAAAATTATCTTGATTGGCACGAATCTCAAGGCAAAAATCAAGTTGAAAAATTTTAAAAATTAAATCGGAGACCATCCGAACTCCGATTTCAGCAAACTTATAGTCGAACTGAACGTCTCAGAAATACGAACCCAACGACACCAAATTTGACCCAATCCGAGTTCAAATGGGTCCAAATCAAAGACCCGAAACACATTTGGAAGGTTCAAACTATAATTAGGATTACCAAACGGTCTCCAAATGTGAGATGCTTATAGTCGAATCGAGCGGCTCGACGAGATGAATCCAACAAGCCCAAGATTACCAAATTCTGATATCATTAAGATATTCAAATGTCTAATAAACGGTCCACGATCAAGGGATTCAATATCGGCCGTCTATTCAAACCACTCCCAATTTACCCTTGATCTTCCTCCTATTTTCTGGTCATACCACTCTCAAAAAATTTTAAATAGACCCCTCATTTCTCATGGATTGGGGGGGAGGAGGAAAAAGGGGGCCAAGGAAGAAGAGAGGAAAGAGAAGGAAGAGTTCTCTTGCCACCAAACACCTCCTCGACCACCTCCCGGTCACCAACCGACGCCGGAATTCCGACCGTCGATAGATTTCTACCTGACACCAGACTTCTGTCTGTCATCGGATTTCTATCCGACGTCGGACTTTTGCCCGTCGCTAGATTGCTACCCAACACCGGACTTTCGTCGGATTTCTACTCGGCGCCAAACTTCCGCAGATCGTCGGGCTTCCACTCATCGCCGAATTTTCGTTGTACTTCTACCAAATGCCAAACTTCTACAGGACGCCGGACTTCCGCCCATCCCAGATTTCTACTCGACGCCGGACTTCCACTTGATGTCGAACTTCCGCCTGTCGTCGGACTCCTACCTGACACCGAATCTCTACCCAACGCTGGACTTCTGTCCGCCATTAGACTTTTCATCGAACTTCTACCCGACGCCAAACTTTCGTCTGTTGTCGGACTCCTACTCGACGCCGGACTTCCGCCCGTCGCCGGACTTTCTTCGGACTTCAACCCGACATTGAACTTCCATCCGTCGCCAGATTTCTACCTGATACCAGACTTCCACCTGTCAACGGTCCTTCCGACCTCTGTCGCCCTGACCTCCATCGCCCACCGACTACGGTCGGCTACGATCCTTCCGACCTTCGTCGCCCTAACCTCTGTCGCCCACTGACTACGATCCTTCTGACCTTCGTAGCCAGACAACGGTCTTTCCGACCTCCGTCGCCCACCGACTATGGTCCTTCCGATCAAAAAAACACGTCATCAATGATTCTTGGTATTCCCACCACGTAATGCACTCCATATGATGTACATCAAGCCAAGGCCTTCCCCCAAAGGAAGGGCCTCATTTGTAATCAACTGCAAATATTAGTTGATTCATTCAAACTGGGCTAGGCCCCGTGATTTTTTCCCTTTTCAGGGGTTTTCACATAAAAATCTTGGTGTCTCTTATTAATATCGCAACCTCTCTTTTTATCTGTATGCGTGCTAGATCTTCGTACAAAGCTAAGGCATTAAACTTTATATTTCTCAACAGCCGAAATATTCCAGGACTCAACAATATATATATATATATATATATATATGGGCAAAGAGCCATTTTGATAAAATGAATATATATGAAGTTTTGTTTTACAATTTATGTATAATACTTCAGCTAATTTTTATAGCATAGTATTTTCAGTTCTATCAATTTAAGTTATTGATATCTATTTTAGGCTGTGATAGACTACTAAGCCATGTTAGCTCACTTTTACTTTTACTTTTACTTTAATATTCATGCTAGAGAAAAGGTAAGGAGTGAGCTAAGTAGTTTTGGATAACAGTATTTGATCTGTGCTGTAGGTATGTTTGGTTAGTTTTATTTTTGACAAGCTTGGCTTTTCTTTTTATTATTTTCTCTATTGGCAAATGTTGTATAGATAGATCTCAGATTATATATGTATTTTTGGATGACATATATAGAAAAATTATATTTGAGATTTAATAGTCTTCCACTTTATTTGTATTTAGTAGTAGTTTTGTGTTATGTATACTTTAGAAGTTTTGTTTCAGTCCTTCTCCAATCAGATTTTGGGGTCAGTCTTGCCACAATTGGACATGATATGACTTGTGTGTAGTATTGGGTCATATCAGGTCGGGTTGTGACAAGAGGATAGTTATTTACAACGGTCAGAATATTTTTTACAACAGAAGCGATGGACAAAAAAGAAAAAAAGGCTTTCTCTCTACTTTCTCTCTCTTTTTCCTCTCCCTTCTCTCTTTCCTTCCTGAGCAAGTTATTGCCGAAATGGGGGAGGTGGCAGTGCTGAATTACTTTAATGCTTAGGTTTATAATAAAAAAAATATATAAAATACTGTTAGTAGCCGAGCACCTCATCGATTAGACCCATCTTTGCAACAGTGCATGTCGAATTCAAAATTACTGTAGAATAGTGACTCAAATGCTGCAGTAGTATTTCCTTGCACTGATATGCTCTCAAACCTGGCACCAAAACTTTACAAGTGCAATGTTGAAGCGCTTCACTTACAAAAATTTAAAAAAAAATCATATTTTAAAATACTTTTCATTTTCGGATTGTCACACTATTAGTGGAGGAACTCCGGAGCATGAAAAGAGGGATATACATTGCCTATCTAGGGCTGCATCGTATTGGATCTTGCAAAAGGGAAATTACACACCACCTAAATAAGATAATTGAAAATATTTCTATATGAGGAAAGAATTGGAGCCTAAAATGAGAGAATTGAGAGAAGAATTGAATTTTCCCTCATATATATATACTGCCCTTTGCGGCATCCCATATCAAAGGGCACAGGGCTAGGCATAAGTTGGTGTTGGCGAACACTAGTGATAGTCTGCTCAATGAGACCAATCTAATTCAATTATTTTTTTGGCCCAATTAAGTCAAATCTAATATTTTTAATGCCACAGGGATCATTTTTCAATATTTAGAACTCAATTTTAGCACTTTCAAATCCTCACAAAGCCTTTGTAGTCAATTCCATGCATTTTTGAGAGGTTTGGAATGAAATTCCTCAATAATGCTTACTCCAATCATTCACCGATTTTGTGAAAGTCTAAAATAATAAATGTTGGATTTTATTTGGCTCACAACCCATGAGAGATCTACAGTGACGTCTAGGGAGCGATCACACCTCAAATTTTTTTCAAAATTATAATTTTGTTCCACGAAATTTTTTTGAAGACTTAACGTATATTTTGAGATGATATAAGATTTGATGTCCAAAAATAAGGAGGCATTGATTCATCATCAAAAATAATCTTGATTTGGCATAAATCTCAATGCATATTTGAATTGGAAGCATCTGAAATTAAATTCAGGATTATCTGAATTCCAATCTCAATGCATATTTAAACTGAATGTCTCAACGAGATGAACCCGCCGAAACAACTAATGATTTGATCCAACTATAGATAAGCCAAATCAAGCATTTAAATCATAATAAGAAAATTTTAGATAATAGTTAGAAGACCAAGAGGTTTTCAAATCTTGCATTCTTCTATTTAATTTGAGCATCTTGATGATATGAATCCAATGAGCAAAATCATCTCACTCCAACATTATTAAGGCATTAGAGCTCAAGTATTTAAAGAAACTCTATTACATTACCTGACGATGATTGTCGATAACCAACATCAACAATTGCCACCACAATCACCAAACTTTTGTCATTTGATTGTCTTCGTCTAATTACTAACATCTAATTGCTTAATTTGACTTTTATTGTTTGAAAGTGAACATCCAAACTTTGTTATATTATTCTCACTCAATTGACTTTGCATAATCATCTCCACATTCCATCGCTTCTTCTACAATCTCTAAAACAGAAATCATACAATCTTTTTTAACTGTGTAATCCCATCCCATCTTTTTCAGCTATGAGGAAGAGCATAATTTTGCATCTTTTATTAAATAGTAGATTATTTCAACTAGATTAGGCCCAATGACATTCCCCATTTTTGATTTTTTAATATAAGCAATTCTATCATCTCTGACAACTTCTATCTGTATAACTACTTACTGAATATTTATACAAAGCTAAGATATTAACCACTCTATCTCTCAATTACCATAAATTCTTTAGCACATAAAATTCTTATAAATTTTTGTTTTTCCGTACTCTTCTCTCCCCAATTTGTTTCTTATTTTGTTCATTTTTATTAATAACAAATTGATGTCATTCATAAATAAATTAAAATATAACAATCTTATCACATCTAAGCTCCCTAATCTATCCTCAACAATTTTTTCACAGATTAGTTATGTTGCCATTTTGCATAAGAAATAATCTTGTAAATAAGTAGCATGGTTTGCTTGCAAATAACATAGTAGTAACCTGGTGGCAAAAATGTCCAAGGAGCCCTCAGCCCTGAGCGGGTTCCACGAAATTCTAATTAAGCCGCGTGCAAGTTTTACTAATTTGCATTTTCATATTCTCGAAAATGCCCCTGGGCTGGGCTGGCTTTAAATAAACCCGACCACAAAATTGACGACACCTGCCGCCTTTGCCCTAAAGCTCGTAATTTTACCGATTATTATTTTTCCACGGCCTAACTTGCTTTCTCTCTCTTCCGTAGGAGAAGGAGAAAAATTCGAAATTGGGGGAAAATCCTTGAAACCCTTGTTCTATGATTGGTCGATGATCATTTCGATCCCCTCCTTCAAAGGTGATCTCTTTACTTTGCCCATTTCCTTATCCCTTTCTGCATCATTCTGTATGAGCTAATTGCTTAATTAGTTCGATGCCAATCGTAATTTCCATTGTGGCTATTGTATGTGATTCTGTTTCCTTAAATGACTAAATTGCGATTATGTTTGATGTTTGTTATTTTGAACTGGAGAGTATTATTTTGCACTGGAGTTTCAGCAGGGTTTCAGCTGTGTAGGATTATTGCTAATAGTTTATGCTATTCGCTTGATCTAGAATTGACGTTCCAGTTTATGTTAGTTGTAATGCATTTTAATTAATTAATTAATTAGCTTAGCTACGCGAAGAAATATTTTTTGGACTTAAATATATGTTTTCCCATTGATTGAAATGGTAAATTCATGGAGTTTGGGTTTTGGGCTTTACTGTTCCTGGTTAAAAGTGTTAAGTGGCTGCTGTGATGCGCTGCTCGGTTTGATGTTTGACCAATAATCAAGATTTGGCAGTTGAGATAGTTAGAGAAACTGGATGGTATGTATACTTTTGGCGTATTCTTTTGCTAAAATCTATGGTTTGGAGTAGCGTATTTAGTTAATGTACATTGGTTATCTTCCCTGTTTTTTAATATATCTTCTCTCCTATTCTTTTTTGTTAATAATTAAGAAGGTGAAGAATAGTTTTCTTCACGAACATTACCAAATATGGAAGTTTACATTGGAAAGTATGACCATGTGCAAAATTTTTAACCAGTCTTGCGGGCTCTTTTACGGTGAATATTTTTTATTAGCAATAGACTCCTTGGGCTAATTGACAGGCTAGTAATAGGTGATATATCAATGGGAATGTTTGAGTGAATGGGAAGGCTTCGTTTCAACATCACTTAGGTTGGACTGTTTAAGCCTTGTTATACTGTAATGATCTGTCTCTACAACATTTTTTTTTAGATTGGTATTTATTTATCTTACTTTTTTTCCCTCCTATTTACCCTGCGGTTTTATGTTCATTGCCCCTCAAGTTCATTTCATATATTCAAGATGATTTAAGTGCTTGGCTAAAGAATCATATTTGGTTTTGCAGGCGCTATTGTATTTTCTATTTACTTGGATACTGCATACACTTCCTCTTAAGTCCAATGGTTGCTAGCTACATTCATTCACATTTCTTGTTCTCCTACTTATCTGGAATTTTAGTAACCTATATGCTACAGTAAAGCTTTTAAATGGCTGCAAATGGAAGATTTGATTTGTCTTTGAGCAGATCTGATGGGCCTTCTTATGGTACTGGGCAACGAGTATCATATGCTATTGCACCTCTAGAGAAATCAGGATTTCGTGAGGGCTCAGATCGCATAATTTCATCACCTCATGGAACATCAAAGTCTTGCACCATAACATCCCAAGGAGAGATGACTTGCTTATTGCAGTCTCTTGCTTCTGACCTTAAGGGTGTTGTTCCAGATCCAAAGTTAAATAGGCCTGGAGAGATGAAAAGGGCAATGAGTTCTATTTTTGGATCATCAACGGAGAACTCATCATCCTCTACATATGAAGCAAAGCAATTTCCTTCGTCTTCTTTGGAGGGGATTAAGCGTTTAAAGAATAATCTTCAGGAGAGTTCTACCAAAGCTAGGTATAGCTGGTTTATTCTCTCATCATGTAAATTAAATTTCTATCTAAAGAAACCTTAAGAAACTTTTACTGTTATTGAAATGCTGATTTTGCTTGTTTATATTAAGAAGACATGATTATGGTTAAAATCTTCTTCTCCTCTTTCCTCTTCTTTATTATTAAATTTGTCCGCTATTTCTTTTTTTTTTTTTTTATAAGGAATGCATTTTCAATTTAAAATGTTTGCTACTCTTTGAAATCATATGTGTACACATTTTAGATATCTTGGATCTATTGTTCAGAGTGATGGTGAAATAGATGGGGATATTATCAGCAGAATTCAAGTTGGATGGTTGAAGTGGAGGAAGGCATCGGGCTTGTTGTGTGATAGAAAAGTCCCTCTCAAACTTAAGGGAAAATTCTATAAGATGGTGGTGAGACCTGCAATGCTTTATGGTGCCAAATGTTGGCCATTAAAAGAGAAGCATAATACTAAGTTAAATGTTGCAGAGATGAGGATGCTCAGGTGGATGAGTGGATTTACCCTTAGAGATAAAATACGAAATGAGCATATACGTGAAAAGGTTGGAGTAGCTCCAGTGGAAAATAAGATTAGAGAGAGTCACCTTAGATGGTTTGGTCACATAAAACGGCGGCCTTCCGATGACTTGGTTAGGAAAATAGAGGTATTAGATTTGACTTATGTTAAGAAGGTTAGAGGTAGACATAAAAAGAGTTGGTTAGAAAATATTAGAAATGATTTTATTTTATTAGATTTAAACGAGAATTTGACTTTTAACAGGACACAATGGAGAAAAAAGGATTCATGTAGTCAACCCCACGTAGTGGGACAAAGGCTTGTTGTTGTTGTTGTTGTTTGAAATCATATGTGTTGGGAACTGAGGTTATAAATGGACGTGTCTCTAGGCCTCAATGTGATGGTACGTGCAAGACGGCTAATGAAAACTCAACTCAAAACGTCTAGTAATCAAAAGGGAATAATTTGTGAAATCCCTTTCAGATGTTTTTTTCTGCAAAACTAAGGTTTAGACATATGGGTTTATGAATGAATGCAACTTGAGCAGGACGTAGGAGTTGGTACTTGTAAGCCTGGAAAATAAAAAGAACTTAACTAAAGTTTGAATCTCTAGTATTCAAAATGGTTCTATTCATGAAGTTCCTTTCACATGTCTGTTTCAGCATAACTGCATTTGGAAAATTGTTTGTAAGTTGGTTTTGGTGGAAAACTTCTTTCCCTATGTTGGACATATATTTTTTAATATAGAAAAATAAAAAAATAGATCCCAAACTATTTGTGTGACCAATTTAGTTCCATAGCATCATATTGCTCCAATTTAGTCCCTTGACTACACAAAATTGATTTAAAATAGCCCCTCATGTTGTTATTGTGATATAAAATTGATCCCAATTTAGTTCTTAAACTATACAAAATCAACAACAACATGCCTTTATCCAACTACGTGGGGTTGAATTTTGCATAATAGAGAAATTAAATTGGAGCAACATGATAATCTGGGATTAAATTGGCCATATGCAAATAGTTAAGGGTCTATTTTGAAATTTACCTTATTATTGAAACTGTATTGAATATTGCAGCATATTTGATCCACTTTGGAAGTGAGTTTCATGAATTTGTATCGTGCGCTTCTCAATTTTGCAAACAAATAGATGAATTAGTAAGGAGAGACAGTTGCCTAAACTTTTATTATATTAAAGTTAGAATGTGCCTTTACTGTTGCTACAATCACTTTTCTTCAATCTTGAGGGTTAAACTAATAAAAAACAGAATATCACTATGAACTTATAATCATGTTTGTTTAACTTCCAATCATGCTTTGCTTTAGTTGAGATGATTTTCACTAACCCTTTGTCCTTAATCACAACTTTTGTTTTTTGTTACTCTTGAATGAGTGACCAAGTAGTGAAGAATATAATTTTTGAAAATTATATATTTTAATTCTTGCGCAATTCTCTGTGAAAAGTAAATAAATGATAGAATTTACTCTTCAACTTCATTCTTTTGCCCCCTTCTTTGATGACACCATGTCTTTGCTATACATAGTGTCACTTATAGGCGCAGTAACAAATTTTACTGTCATATTGCATGCTTGAGTTTAGTAACATCCAACTCATGAGTAATTTGGTTTATTGGTAATGAAAATATGATCCATTTATAATAGGGTTTGGATTTTTTGATTTAACTTTAGAATCTTTTTAAATGTGAGTAGTTGGAGATAATGTAGATTATTTTCTAAAGCGTGGGCTGTGAGCAATTGCTAGTTGCCTTGACTCCGTGGTCATGGATTTAAACCATCAAAATGGCTTATTTGCAATGCCGGAATATGTTTATTACTTTACGTACATACACCCTCCCAATCATTGGATTTAAGGGAGAATTATTCACTGAGTTATTGGTCATGCCCTCTTTTTAAAGCAAAATTTAAAATGACAGTGGAAAATCTCCTTGAACTTCGTTATGTTGTGACTTTCTATGAAGCAGGTCGTTCTTGGGCTCTGTGCAGGGTTACTTGCAAGTGTAGACATGAGCCTGTTTGCTAATTTAGCAGTATGAGTCCTTGTCTTTTTAGGAATTTGGGTTTTAGACAGATGCAAACTTGATCATTAAAGCTTAGTATTACAATTTCTAGCTTTTGAGATTTGGCTATTAATGCCTACTATTGAACTGCTTTTCACATGTTTTTTCATCAATCATTGGATTTCTACTTAAATTTAGGTCTTTACATGGTATTTTAAATCTTTCTTTCTCTTTTCAATGTTCTTTTGGGTCTGTGTTTTAAGTTTTCTTCAAATGCTTGTCCTTGCAGGGATAGAGCAAAAACTTTTGATGCTGCTTGTTCGATGATTGATAAGTTCTGGCAGCTAAAAAGAAAGCGCTCTCGAATTGGCTACCCATCGAATGTGCGGGCCACTGGTTTATATCAAGGAGCAAACATTCCTAAGACTGGACTTCAAAGTTATACGTCTGGAAGTGGCCTTGAGATTGGGTCTCAAAGAGAGGAAAAGTCTAAAATTGGAGTACCAAGCAGAAGGATTCGAACTTCTCTTCTTGAAGTATGGTTTTTCTTATTCAATTTTCTTTTTCTTCTTCAAGCTTACTGACAATTTGTGCTCAGAATCTATTATTATTCAATAATTAGCTTTTTTGAGATTTTATTGTACCATATGCTTTCTGTGGTATTCAAGACCATTAAGCATGAGCAATGCTGAACATTACGGTTGCCTGTCTGCTAAATTTTTACTGTCTTTAAACTTTGGGCAATTTGCATTCATCTTTGGAGGTGTACTGTGTTTACACTTTGCATTTTGAATTCATCTTTGGATGTGTCCTGAATCTTTATTATTCACTTGGTTTAGTCTGCTATTGTTTTTAATTTGTCATGATGGTGGTTCATGTTTCCATGGTGCCTGGGATTTCTTTTTTTTTTTTAATGTACATAGTGTTAGTCAATTATTTTTGATGTTGTTGATTGTCAATGACTCCATGCTGCATTTGTTATCCCTCAACTATTTATCACAGACAGAAAATCAGAATTTGCACCCCATGATTTCCACAAATTTACAACAACAATCATTTAAGAGATGAGAAAATATTGAATAATGCATATCTTCATGGTTTTACACTTCTACTTAACTTTTTTGAGCATTCTCTGTAATTATTGAGAGCGATATTATATATGTATATATATTGTTTTATTTAGATGGATGTACAGACTAATGGTACCACAAGAATGTCCGGGCCTCTGGAGAGGGATAAAGATATGTTAAAATCCATAAACGGAAGTGCGACACAGTTGGTTGAAAATGATGGAGCATTTTCAGCAGACGGTTGGGAACGGTCAAAATTGAAGAAGAAGCGTTCTGTAATAAAATCAGATGCTTCAACAAGTTCTGGATTGTCTAGATCATCACAAGGAGGAGAACGGGAAGTTAAAAGAGGAATGCAGCATAAGCTTGGCATTGATGCTCGACCAAGAATTAATCATGCGCACAGCTTCAGGTACAATATTTAACGTTTCATGTTTTAAATACACTTTCTTTGTTACATGAGAAGTTGATTGATTAGTCTGATGCTTCGATTTATTTAGGGTGGGATATTGGATTGATAAAGTGTAGTTTTACAGGCCAGGATTGGATGGTAGTACTACAATGGTTGGAAATTCAGACACAAGCCCTCAACAACATGTTCCTAGTGTGCGCTCTCGGATTGAACTAAATAATGCTTCACTTCAGAATGACAAAAGAGATGTGCGATTTTGTCCAGACACTGAAAATGCCTCCCTTAAAGTTATTACCAAGTATGATATCGTTTGTGATGACCTTTTTCACTATTGATTGGGTACTTCATATCCTTTGATGGCATTAAATGGACAATCAGATCATTAGAGAGGAAAATAAATTAAGATTGCCTTCATCATGTGTGATATTTTATTAGGGAGAAAACCTTTCACCTGTTACAAATTTCCATGTTAGTTTTTTTCTTAGAAATTGATGTGGTATTCCTTATATGTGATGAAGTTTGATCCCATATGTTGCTCACTATTTTTGATAGCTTACATTTTCTTTTTTCTGAAGTATTTTGCTTTGAAATTGTTTAACTCGAACCTTGGATGTTCAGGCCTAACAGCAAAGAAGATAGGTGTGGTGCTAGTCCTTCATTTTTAAAATTTGGTTCTTTCCGAACACGGACCAATCCAGGTTCACTGTCAAAAACATCAGGCAACATCCATCGAGTTGTGGGAAATCAAGAGGATATGGAGCTGCCTCAAGCTACAGAGAAGCTCAATGCTCTTGGTGTTAGTAATCGGAAAAGAGCAGCTTCTATTAGGTCATCATCGCCTCCTGTAGGACAATGGGCTGTACAAAGGCCAAAAAAGTTTTCCCGTTCTTCAAGAAGATCAAGTCTCTCCCCCCTTGTTCCAAGCCATGATGAGTTGGTTGTACCAGAGGCTATGGACGAGGCTTCCATCCATCATGATAGTTTAGGGGAGGCAAGGCATGCATCTTTGAGTGCTTCCCAACAGAGTAAAATGACCTCAGCTTCACTGTCAGAAAGTGAGGAATCAGGTGTTCAAGAAAACAAGCTAAAATGTAAGGTGAATAAATGCACAGAAATGGAGGATAAATCTGGTCAAACTGTTCAGAAGTCTGCAAATCTCATCATGGCATCAAGGAAGAATAGGATGGCTGTTGAGGAGGATGCTGGAGATGGTGATCGTAGGCAGGGGAGGATTGGAAGGTGTTTTTCTCCTACAAGGTCTGGTTTGTCTGCAACAATTGAGAAGCATGGCGAGGCTGTCACCGCCAAGCAGCAGAGAAGTGTTAGACATGGCTCTGAAAGGGTTGAAAGGTGATTCGTTGTCTAGTCTAACATAAGAAATGAGGACTTATGTTAGCATCATTTCAAAGTTTGAAGTTAATTTCAACTTCAAGCCTGCACTAATAATATTTTTTTGATATTTCCTTTTCTCAGTAAGCCAGATCGTCCGCATATTAAGAAGTTGTCTGAACGTAAAGCTTACACACGTCCAAAGCAATCGATAAACATTTTATCGATGGAATCATCTGGTACTTGTTTATAGCCAAAAAATTTGTCACTCACTTCTGCTATAGAGGAAGATATTCTATTATAATTTAACGTACTAAGTGTGTATGTTTGTGTGTTTCCTTAATGCATGTTTTGTTTTTGTGCTTTCTTCTCTTAGAAGAATCTGCTGATGATCAAGAAGAGCTTGTGGGTGCTGCAACTGCTGCCCTTGATACAGGTATTATATTACAGTTTATATATCAATGTTTTACCTTTGCTTTTTTGGCCATATCACATATCAAGAAAAACATGATGGTGTGCTTGATTCAACAAATGGTTTGCCTCCATTATGATCTTGAGATTATGGCTACGAATCATGAAAGAAGTTTCATGCTAAAGCATGGGTGTAACAACCCCATCCCAAACTCTACAATAAGTGAAGCCTTGTGTGTTTACGGGGTACTACTTTCTATTTTAACAAAATCATGTGATGTTTATATTTTGTTGATCAGGAAGGGCTTGTTCCAGTTCTTTATGGAAGCAATTAGAGCCAGTCTTTAGGTTTGTTTCCTCTGAAGATGTAGATTTCTTGCTTGAACAGGTAATAACTGGATACATCCTTGCAGACATATTGAACTCCTTTTATCTATGCATTTAAGATGTGATGTCATAATTGTTTTCAACCAAACAGATCCAACTTACCAATGCGTCAGCTGCAAGGACCCATGCTGATGGAGATAATTCCCAGAACTTAAAGGTAATAATATTCTGCTGTCAATAGCGTTTCTTCAGAAAAGTATGCTTTTTCTATATTTAACTTCTTCTATGATGTTGTTCTAAACTTCGTATACTTAACTTTTTTTCTACAACTTCCTGTTTTCATTCAATGTGGTTAATAAAGTTCTAAGAGAAGTGCTATGGAGAGTTCTAGAAAAGAAAGGGGTTAATAATGCTTATATTCAAGTCGTTAAGGATATGTATGCCGGAGCTGTTACTTGTGTTCAGACACAAGGTGGTTTGACCAAGTATTTTCCTATTTTAGTTGGATTACATTAAGGATCAGCCTTAAGCCCATATCTTTTGCTTTAGTCATGGATGTTCTCACTAGACATTTACAAGAGGGTTACCCTGGTTTATGCTTTTTGCTGATGATATTCTTCTTGTTGATAAGATTAGGGGGAGTTGAAGGCAAACTTGAATTATGGAGGTCAACCTTGGAGTCTAAAGGCTTTCGTTTGAATAGATTTAAAATTAAATATATGGAGTATAATTTTAGTAATAATAGTTCTTGTGAAGGGATTGTGACTTTGGGTGATCAAGTCATTAATAAGAGTACACATTTTAGATATCTTGGGTTTATTGTTCAGAGTGATGGTGAAATAAATGGGGATATTATTAGTAGAATTCAAGTTGGATGGTTGAAGTGGAGGAATGCATCAGGCTTGTTGTGTGATAGAAAAGTACCCCTCAAGCTTAAGGGAAAATTCTATAAGATGGTGGTTAGACCTGCAATGCTTTATGGTGTAGAATGTTGGCCATTAAAAGAGAAGCATAATGTTAAGTGTTGTAGAGATGAGGATGCTCAGGTGGATGAGTGGATTTACTCTTAGAGACAGGATACGAAATGAACATATACGTGAAAAAGTTAGAGTAGCTCCAGTGGAAGATGAGATTTGAGTCGCCTTAGATGGTTTGGTCACATAAAACGGTGGCTTTCTGATGATCCGGTTAGGAAAGTAGATGTATTAGATTTGACTTATGTTAAAAAAGGTAGAGGACCAGAGGTAGACCTAAAAAGACTTGGTTAGAAAATATTAGAAAAGACCTTTTTTATTAGATTTAAATAAGAATTTAATTTTAACAGGGCACATCGGAGAAAAAGATTCATGTAGCCGACCCCACATAATGGGATAAAAGCTTCTTGTTGTTGTTATCTGTTTTCATACAATGATTTTGGTGGCTTATCATTGGTTCTATTTATGGGGTTTTGTTGTGAAAGACGGTGCCCATGTTAGGCAGTGTATATTGTTTGTGCATTTCTTAATTGTGCATTTGTTTGCATAAAATGGGACATTTTGTATCGACCATGAGCTCGGTACAGTGTCATCAGGACCATATTATTCGTACTTTTTTAATTGACCATTTGTTTTCATAAATTGGGGACATTTTGTACTGCTATCAATGGATATGTGCTCCTCTGTTTCATTTTCAGGTTGATCATGAGAACGTTACAATATCATCAGGACCAGTTGTCACTAATACTTGGAAAAGCACTAATTTGTCTAATGGAATTAGCTCTTACGAAAGTGAAAAAGAGAGGGGATTTACTAAGGATGCAGTAAACGCTGATCCTCTTTTAAATAGTGGAGTCTCACTTTGCCAAGCACTTCTTTCAGCTATAATCGGAGAAGAAGATATGGAGAATATTTGCAGCACTGTTGATCATGGAGATGGATATTCATATGAGGATTGCAATTCCGCTCAGTTTGAGCTTGACAAAGGCTTGAAATCGAAAGTTTTGAACTTGCAGCTGCTGGAGGATAGCCAAGCTGCTAGAAGAACTTCAGATTGTTATAAAGTTGAAGCTAATTGGCGATTCTGTGATGAAATTTCAACTGAGAGGTCGGGAACTAATGGCATTATGGATACTTACAATAGACCAATATCAAGCTTTCAGCAAGCTCCAAGGCAACTGGTACCAATGCAGTCAACACATTTCAGCACAGCGATCAATGAATTTCATTACGACCAAATGAGCATCAATGACAGACTTATTCTTGAGCTAAGTGAAATTGGCCTCTACCCGGAAGTAGAACATGTGGTAAGTTCTTATTCTGTTTTCAGAATATCTCTACTTTAGTTGATTATATTGTGTTTCATGATGGTTATAAAATCTGCTTTTTTTTTGTTCTGTTTCATTATTGCCGTGCATGGAAACAGCCACATTCATCCAGTGCTTTTACTTTTTAATGGATTATCTTCATGCAGATTACTTGCTTCTCTATCAGAAGAGGGTTTAATCCCTACTAGACGCGAGGTTCATAGGCCCACTTATTTGGCGTATATGCTACTGAAATGATTATTACTTTCCTCTTTGGACTATATACCATTGAAATGAAGTTTACTTCGACTCTTGGAACATGATTTTAATCCTCTAGAAGATGAGGTTTATAGACCATTTATCCTCTATACATGTGAAATACCCTTATCATATGATTGTTTCACAATTTTAGTATTCAGTATCGCTTGGGTCAAAATTTTGAAGGAAATTGCCACCAAGAAAGTGTAACTTTCATAAACTGAGAGGGAGTCTTTTTGAGAAACAAGCAGCAACAAAAAAAAAATGAAAAACAACAAAGAATTATGGCGAATAGCAGAAAATTGCTTCAGAAAAATATTGGGGAGAACGAAGGCACATAGGGGCTTTTTGGTATCGTGTTATTAAGATGCCATTGTTATTAGATGTTATTATAATTTGTCAAATACTATGTGTTTGATTCAATGTTATTATATTATATTTTCAATGCTATTTATTTTAAAATACAATATTATGATTCTTCAGATGTCATGGCATTAGATGTTGGCCGATTTAGCGAACATATAATGTTAATAAAAATAGTTCATGAATACCATTTTGAAATATTCTTTAAAAACGTGAGTAAACCTGATAGTTGATATCTTTAAATATTATTAATAACATTACAGATGTCACTTAACCAAGCTTTTATCTGAAAACAATGAATCAAAGAACTCTAGATAGAAAAATTCTGAAAAGGAGCCATCTCTAAATCAAGAATTCAGAACTTGTTCTACTATCAAAATTGATGTAGCTAGATGAAGGTGGTAAGAAGAGAGAAGGGAAGGAGAAAGAGAGGAGTGGGAGGGAGAGGAACCAGGCCCAACAAAGTAGGGAAGAAAAGTATGTGAGGGTTTCCATTTCATTTATAAAAAAATGTCTATTTCATTCTCCAAAGGGTCTATTTAATATTTATAAGATATGACCTTTAGGCCAGCCATACTTGATAATGATAAAATGCTTAAATAGTCCCTAGGGCATCCAAATATAAATATAATGTCTAATAGATCCTATATAATAAGATAAAATATGACAAAAGTCCCAAACACATAAATATGAAACAGACCTAATTGTCCATAATCATATTCATCAAGGTAATAACAATTGAGTATGATTATCATTATTATATTTAATTTGAGTTGTAGCATGTAGTGATGGTCGATCTAAATCATTGGATAAGTACCAAACGTTTGGAAATCCTGCCTTTTATTTAGAGCTGAGAATTTAGCTCGAAGATCAAATATTACTTGAAAATTGAATTAATTTTTTGCTCATTTCGAGCTGATGAGCTGAGCCATGAGCTAAATATATGGCTTGATTTTTGTTTTTTCAATACGATTATTTGCCTTATGGCTTATATTATTGATGTGGATCCTGAGATATTTTTTATAAATATATTTATATTGGATAGTAGATATATATAATAATTGTTTGATTTTGCTCATAGTTTTTGTTGCTGATTTGTTGAACCCTTTCTTACTCATAAAATTTTATAAGATATTGGTTTTAATATCACTTTTACATTTTTTTTTCAATTTCTCTTTTTAATTATTGGATCCCTAATGAAGGGTTGTCATTGTTTCTATCTTAATTGATTAGTAGTTGATAGATGAAAGTTTGATAGCCAAGATTTAATCTTTTTTTTTTTTAGCCAAGATTTAACCTGACTTACCACATAAGCTTCTTTTAGCCCTAGCCCTAAGTCGTATTCCATCTTTTCAAAACAAACTCCTCACTTAATTCTCTCTCATCCCACAGCTTCAATGCTAGTCGTGACACCTCATTGCCATCGATTGTTACATAACTTCTCTAAACCTAACTTTAATCTCCTTTCTGCTCCATTGGAGATCTCAAATCTCTAATGGGCATTGTTTAGAAGCCATTAATAGTAAATGATTGCCAAGTCATCTAATTGTGGTAATTCCAAAACAGTAAGATACCTAGGGTAGAAATCATAAGTTGTGTAGAAATATGAATATGAAAAGGGAATTGAAATAGGAACCATACAAATAGAAACACAAAAGGGCCACTATAATACCACATAATTTACCTGACTTAAAAAAAAAGAATTGAAAAAGAAGAAGGAATTTGTAGTTGAACTTGATGTCATATGATACTTTTATATAATTTTTATATTTTATATTATTTTGCTCTTATAATATTTTGATTTTAATTTTATTTCACACAATTTATCACTTGCCATTTTACGTATTGTGTAATTTTTTGTTTCATATGTATGTCAATTTATTATTCTATAGTTCAATAGAAAGTTAATATATCATCTTTTAATATATTATTTGGGTATTATATAAAAAATTATTTTTAATCTTTATTTTCACTTTACACAATTTTTGGATTTTGAGGCTCACGCCTCAAAATACCTTGAGGCTCACGCCTCACCTCACGAACAAAAAACGTTTCAATGCCCAATTGTGCAATTTTAAACCTTGATAATTTTGAACATCATGGTAATCACATTATGTTCATCTAAAATCTCAACTTATACAATCTTGTTAAAACTGCATCATTTTTTTTAAATTTTATTGACCCAATTAATACGTCCTTTATTAAGTTAGCATGGTGATGCAACCATAAGCTTTAACACCAATTAGATGCATTATAGTTTAGGGTCCAAGTTTTCTAATGCAATTAAAATGATGCAACATATAAAAATTTTAGGATTCACAGATCAAATACTGCTAAATAGGTTAAAAACTTACTTTCTTTTGGTGCAAGCTTACAAAATACAAGAATTAGAACACAAGTGATAATGCAATAATTGGATAAGTTCAAGGAAATTATAATCACGTAAAATCAACGAGCAATTCAAGAATTTTTTTGACAAAATTAGAAATCTAGTTGTATCAAATTTGAATAAAATAAATAACTCTAGCAGGTAAATGCAAATTGTTTAGAAGAAATTGAAAAATGTAACATATCACCAAGATGAAGAAAGGGCCTCAAGTTGGTACAAGTGGTAACTTTTCTCTGAATTAGGTTGTCACACTTCAATTGAAGGAATCATGCTTGTACATACGATTGAAGTTGGAACAAAAAAATAATTGAATGCATAAACTCGCTAATTGGGAAAGATATAAAGAGGCACGTAAGGAGTCTAAGAAAGCAATTTGCGATGCAAAGATCTTAGCTTTTAACGATTTATATAATAAATTAAATACTAAAGAGGGAGAAACATATATGTATAAGTTAGCCAAACAAAGAGATAGGAGTAGTAAGGATTTAGTTCAAGTGAAGTGTATTAAGGATGAATATCAAAAAGTACTTTTCTTAAAAGATGATATTCAACAAAAGTGGATGAGATATTTTGCTAAACTTTGTAATGAAGAATGTGAAAATACGATTGACTTTAGTGACCTTAGCACCCTAAATGAAAATAAAGATTTCTGCTTTTATCGGTGTATTAGTAAAACCGAAGTTAGAGAGGTTTTAAAGAAAATGAAGTGTGGAAAAGCTGTTGGACCTGATGATATTCCAACAGAGGTGTGAAAAATGCTTAGGAGATGAAGCAATTTTTGGCTTGCTAAACTTTTTATTACTATTTTGAAGACTAAAAAGATGCCAGATGAGTCGAGAATGAGTGTTTTAATTCCTATTTTTAAGAATAAACGTGATGCACAAGATTGTGCAAATTATAGAGGAATTAAGTTAATGTGTCATACTTCAAAACTATGGGAGCGAGTTATGGAGTGTAGGTTGCGGTGTGATACTAATGTTTCTCAAAATTAATTTGGATTCATGCCGGGTAGGTCTACTATGGAAGCCATACATTTATTGAGAGGTTTGATGGAGAAATATAGAGAGAATAAGGAGGATCTACATATGATATTTATTGATTTAGAGAAAGCATATGATAAAGTTCCAAGAGAAGTGCTATGGAGAGTTCTTGAAAAGAAAGGAGTTAATAACGCTTATATTCAAACCATTAAAGATATGTATGCAGGAGCTATTACTTGTGTTCAAACACAAGGTGGTTTGACCAAGTATTTTCCTATTTCGATTGGATTACATCAAGGATCAGCCTTAAGCCCATATCTTTTTGCTTTAGTTATGGATGTTCTCACTAGACATTTGCAAGAGGATGCACCTTGTTGTATGCTTTTTGCTGATGATATTCTTCTTGTTGATAAGACTAGAGAGGGAGTTGAAGGTAAACTTGAATTATGGAGGTCAAGCTTAGAGTCTAAAGGTTTTCGCTTGAGTAGATTTAAAACTGAATATTTGGAGTGTAATTTAAGTAGAATAGACATAGTGAGGGGATTGTTACTTTGGACGATCAAGTCATTAATAAGAGTACACATTTTAGATATCTTGAATCTATTGTTTAGAGTGATGGTGAAATAGATGGGGATATTATTAGCAGAATTCAAGTTGGATGGTTGAAGTGGAGGAATGCATCGGGCTTGTTGTGTGATAGAAAAGTCCCCCTCAAACTTAAGGAAAATTCTATAAGATGGTGGTGAGACCTGCAATACTTTATGGTACCGAATGTTGGCCATTAAAAGAGAAGTATAATACTAAGTTAAATGTTGCAGAGATGAGGATGCTCAGATGGATGAGTGGCTTTACCCTTAGAGATAGGATACGAAATGAGCATATACGTGAAAAGGTTGGAGTAGCTCCAGTGGAAGATAAGATTAGAGAGAGTCGACTTAGATGGTTTGGTCACATAAAACGGCAGCCTTCCGATGACCTGGTTAGGAAAGTAGAGGTATTAGATTTGACTTATGTTAAAAAAGGTAGAGCTAGACCTAAAAAGGCTTGGTTAGAAAATATTAGAAATAATTTTTCTTTATTAGATTTAAACGAGAATTTGACTTTTAACAGGACACAATGGATAAAAAAGGATTCATGTAGCCGACCCCACGTAGTGGGACAAAGGCTTGATATTGTTGTTGTTGTTGTATAAACTTGCTAATTATGTTTCAGGAATCTATTTATAGTTTTTTCATGCCTAATTTAGTAGATATGATTGGTATAAATCAGCCCATTTCAATTCCAAATAATATCAACTGTCAAACTTTATTCCATCAATATTTCAAGTCCATGGGCTAAAGAAGTGGCGGAAGGCAACCGTGTGTACATATTATTTAAAAGCTTCCCGTAACAGTAAGCTAGTGAAAATTAAGGCCTGTGGAATTGTCTAGCTACGGTACTCCATAACAGCAAGGTGCAGAGGGCAGAACCCACAAGTTGCATTTTTTTTTTATAAAAAAAAGAGGAGTCGAAACAGTAACCATAAAAGAGAACTTCAAGGAAGCAGCTTCATTACTGCAGCTACAACAACATTTACATTTTGATCGATATCTTGCCCTTTTTAGTCTTGATAGCAATTTTTTGGTGATTGCTAATACTTTACTTGCTTTATCCTTTTAGCCTGACTTGACATATGGTGAAGATGAGGATATCACGGAAGGCATCCGTATTTTAGAGGAGAAACTCAATGGGCAGGTATAAATTTCACTATGCAGCAATATTTTTCGTTGTTTTTAAATTCCTTCTTCCATCCTTCTACTCATTCATTAATCTGTGATTTGATTATATCCGTTATTGTTATATTTGTAATATGCACTTTTCATATCCATTTTATTGGGAGTAAACATTACCAGGTTGGTACACCATGCTTATCTGCTTCTATCTGATTGTAATCTCAATCCAAGCATATGTACTATAGGTCTGGCCACAAGAAAATAGAAGCGAGAAAAAGAAATGAAAACATCCTCTTAGTAAATGTAGTTCTTACTATGGTTTAACATCTCAATTATGTTAGCCCTTTACGATGGTTTGACAGGCTAATAACCGGAAAGGCCTGCTCCTTAAGTTAGAGAAGGCTGTTATGGATGCCAAAGAACTTCAACAAAGGTAGGATTTTCCTTCAAATGTTCATTTTTTCTTTGATTAGGGACTGAAGGGCATGTTCATGTGAAATATTCCAAACTTTTTTGCTCTTATGGCAGTGCATAAGATTTTCCACTGCATTCCTGAACTTTTTTCTAACTGATTGCAACTCATTTTTGGTTTTTCCTTTCACTTTAGGAGACTGGAGTGGTTGGCAATGGACCGTCTTGTACAGATAGCATATGATAGATATATGGTAATTTCTATTTGCTGTTGCCTATCTAAACCACTTCAGTACTTTCTACTATCTAGTTTTATTTTAGTATATGGCATTTATACTTTTTTAAGTACATTCACTTTCAGTGGTTTTTCTCACCAAGTTATTGACACATTATTGAAGGGAAATGCCTCAAACTTGGTAAAGAATGCATGAGTTACAATTTGTTCTTATTAAGATCTCCTTGTTTCATCCTTGATGCCTTTCTTCTCTGCAGCACATCATAGGGACGGCCTTTTCCAATTCCTGGGGCAAAATTTTTTTTGCGGTTCCTTTTCATTCAGAAAAATGTATGAACCACATGTTCTTCAGTGCAGTGTTGGTCAAAATGCATGAAGTGCATGTTCTTCAGTGTACGGGCGTGATGTTATCCAACTCTTACCAATGTAATCAAATATTAGTTTAGGCTCTTTTTAACGGTCATTAATTTCTTCTGCAAGGAAAGTTGGAAAGGCAATTGACATTTTTACTAGGGTCTCTCAACTTTATTTCTTCTCATTTAATTACTTCTATGAACTAGCTGTAGCTTACTGGCTATTCTTTCTTTTCCTTATAAGTGTGGGGCACCGTACACTGTCCCTACTTTTAATCTCTTTGAACAATGGCTACTGTCCCTACTTTTTAATCTCTTTGAACAATGACACACCACATTGTTTCATTGGTATCCGTCCAATTTTTTTTGAGTTTGCATGATAAATGATGGAATAAAAAAAGGAGGCTGCAACTTTTAAAGAATATAATTTGGTTTGATATGTCTCAATGTGTGAATAAAAAAATGGGAACCGCTCCTTTTAAAGAATTTAATATGGATTGGCATGTATCTGAAGACAGTAAGTTTAAAGAAAATAATTTTTTTGTTGCCTGTAAGTCACATTGTATCCATTTTCATAGATATTTCCTAGCACGTTGATTTATTGGAGTCAACGTGCCATCAATTTCTTGCATGAACGTAAAGTTCATCAGCAAAATGCATCATTTGTGAAATTGAAGTTTGGTGCTTTCTTTAAATACATTTTGATATTGAGATTCCTGCTCACGCACGCAGAAAAAAAGAGAGGCTTTTGCTATTTCCCTCTCATGCTAGTTGGCACTTGGCTGTTTCTCTGGTACTCATGCAAATTTTGTTAGTTTCATAGCTCATTTAGTTGTTTTTTACCCTTTGCTGATCTGAGCAGTTTTTTCATCTTGTGCTCCTTGTTTGCTCAAGAAAAATAGCGCTTCAGCATGAATTCCGCTTTGCAAACGTAGGATTTCATTCTCCTTCAAGTAGATTGTAGTTGATCAGATTTCCCTGAACACTCCTTGTTCTCCCGCCACTTAATGCTGTCTTTGTCCACCCTCTGCCATGAATGCCATCTCTTACTCCTATTATATATTCTGTTTCTGTTGGCCTTTCCTTGGACCTGTAGCTTCCCAAACTTGTGTATTGAATTGTGTTCTTCCTCGCTATTTTCTCTTTCTCTGGATGCTTTCTGTTGGAGCATCAATGAAGTTGCCTGCAGATTTTACTCATCACCTACCTCCCTCCAACTGCATAACACTTGCCAGACATTTCACCCATGCCTTCATATTGGGGGAAAAAAAAACCCTCATATTGAAGGCTGATGTGCAACTTCTGTTTTGTTTGTGTTCGGAACATATCTTTTAACAGGGTGTCCTGCGGTGGGGGTCGTATGGAGGGTTGGAGCAGGTTGGTTTTAATAAAAATGAAGCAGGTTATGTAGGAGGAAGCTATCATTTAGGGTCTGTTTAGGACGGTTTTTTTCATTGCTTTTATGAGTGCTTTTGATAGGAAATACTTGAGTCCGCAAGTAACCCGAAGGGAATACTTGAGTTCGCAAGCAAACTAATCCAAATCGGAGTTCCAACAGCAGCAATATGGCTGTCTACAGCAGGAAAACAGCCAAAACAGTAGGAAAACAGTGGAAATAAGAGAGAAAAACTTGTGGGAAAATCAAGCAAGCATTGTATTCAACTAGATGATGGATAAAAAACAACAAAGATACAATAATCTTCAATCCGAGAGGAAGATTAACTCTCCAAAATCTCTAGACAAAGTTGTCTAGAGCCCAAGCCTCCAAGGAACCCTAATTCTCTTCAAACATAACATAACCTCCTTCCTAAGCCTCCCCCCCTTCTAATACAAGAGCTTTCCTAATTAATTTCCCTCCCAAAGCCCTAGCCGCCCCCTCCTATGTGGTTTGAATTTGATTAGGGAGGTGGGACCCACCCCATTGGGCGGAAAACATGAGAGGAGGCGGACTAGTTCCGCCTCCTGTAGGTTAGCTGGACCGGCCCCCTTTGGGCCGGTTGGGCCGGTTCCAAGTGAACCGGCGTAACAATACCGCCCTCCCAAAGAATCACCTTGTCCTCAAGGTGGAAATCTGGAAACTGATGTTTCACCCTCTCGTATGGCTCCCACGTGGCCTCGTAGTCCGGAAGATTCTTCCACTTGATCAACACTTCCTTCGTCCCCTCCTCTTTATGGCGAACCCCCATCAATTCTAAGGGTTCCAGAACCACCTCCAAATCCTCAGTAAGTGTCGGCGGTAACTCAGGGTTGGCCGTGTACTCCCCAATGGCCTTTCTCAACTGTGATACATGAAAAACTGGATGTATAGCTACTGCTCCGATCTTCTCCAGCACTTCATAAGGCCCAAAGTACCTTGGAGCCAGCTTCTCATTCCTCCTGTTAGCGACTGTCTTCTGTCTATAGGGTCGGAGCTTCAAGAACACCCTCTCCCCCACTTCAAACTGGATGTCCTTCCTATGCCCATCAGCCTGTTTCTTCATAATTTGTTGAGCTCTCAGTAGATGCCTCTTCAACTCTTCTAGCACCCTATCCCTCTCCTCCAAATACTCCTCAACTGAAGAAACTGGAGTACTGCCACTCCCAAAGTGCACCAGGTGGGGGGGATCCCGTCCATACAATACCTTGAATGGGGTCATCTGTGAAGCAGAATGAAATGATGTGTTGTACCAGTACTCTGCCCATGATAGCCACTTGGCCCATAGCTTAGGTGTCTCTGACACAAAGCACCTCAGGTAAGTTTCCAGACTCCTGTTGACTACTTCCGTTTGGCCATCTGTCTGTGGATGATAAGCTGTGCTCCTCTTCAGAACTGTCCCTTGTAACCTGAACAACTCCCTCCAAAAGTGGCTGAGGAACACCTTGTCTCTATCTGATACTATCGCTTCTGGCACTCCATGCAACCTGACCACTTCTCTGATGAAAATTGAAGCCACTGTCACCGCTGTGTAAGGGTGTCGGAGGGGGATGAAATGAGCATACTTGCTCAATCTGTCCACCACCACTAAAATCACCGTGAACCCTTCTGAACAGGGCAGCCCATCTATGAAGTCCATGGATATCTCCTCCCATACACGTCCCGGTAGAGCCAACGGCTGTAGTAGTCCCCCTGGTGACATAGCCATGTATTTGTTTCTTTGACAGATATCACATCTGGCTACCATCTTTTCTACATCTTTACGCATCCCCTTCCAATACAGCTCCGCAGCTAGCCTTCTGTATGTCTTCTGCACGCCTGAATGGCCCCCCACCGAGCTTCCATGAAACTCCTGGAGCAAGTTCGGGATGTGGATCGAGGTCCGGGGCATCACAAACCTCCCCTGATACAGCAGTTTGTTCCCCTCCAATGAGTACCCTGGGTGGCTACCCTCTTCCTTCAGCAATTCTGTCCTGATCTTCCCCAGTGCCTCATCCCTAGCACTTTCTTCTCTGATGGCCTCCCAATCAAGCATCAAAGGAACAGATAGCGTCACTGTCTGCAGCTCCCCCATACACCTGGACAAGGCATCAGCTGCCTTATTCTCCACTCCTGGTCTATACTGAATCTCAAAATCATACCCCAGCAACTTGGACAGCCACCTCTGATGCTCCTCCGTAACCATTCGCTGCTCCAGTAGGTATTTCAAACTCCGCTGATCTGTCCTGACGATGAAATGTCTCCCAAGTAGGTAAGGTCGCCACTTCTGGATGGCCAAAACGATGGCCATTAATTCTCTCTCATAAACTGACTTCAACCTGGCTCGAGCAGTCAACACCTGGCTGAAATAGGCAATGGGCCTACGACTCTGCATAAGTACGGCCCCCAATCCGTACCCGGACGCATCCGTCTCCACCATGAAGGTCTGGGTGGAATCTGGCAAGGCTAGAACCGGCACCGTAGTCATAGCCTTCTTCAAACTCTCAAATGCTGATGTGGCTGCCTCCCCCCATAAGAACCCATCCTTCTTTAGCTGCTCCGTGAGTGGCCATGCTATGGTGCTGTATCTCTTGACAAACCTCCTGTAGTAACCTGTCAGTCCTAGAAATCCCCTCAACTCCTTTAGATTTCTTGGCACTGGCCACTTTAACATGGCCTCAATTTTAGACTGATCTGCTGCGACTCCTTCCTTCGATACCACGTGGCCGAAATACTCTACACTGGCCTGTGCAAAGCAGCACTTCTTCAAGTTAGCCCTCAACTGGTGCTCCTGCAGCACTTCTAATACCTTTTTTAGATGCTCCCAATGTTCTTCTTCTGTCCTGCTGTAGACTAGAATGTCGTCGAAGAATACCAGTACAAATCGTCGTAGATAAGGTTTGAAAACCTTATTCATCAGTGCCTGAAAGGTGGCTGGAGCATTGGTGAGGCCAAAGGGCATCACCAGGAACTCATAGTGTCCCTCATGAGTTCGAAAGGCAGTTTTAGGCACATCCTCCTTCTTCATTCGAATCTGATGGTATCCTGATTTTAAGTCTATCTTGCTGAAGATCACTGTCCCACTCAATTCATCCAACAGCTCATCAATCACGGGGATAGGAAACTTATCCGGTACAGTTTCCTTGTTGAGTGCCCTATAGTCCACACAGAAACGCCAACTGCCGTCTTTTTTCTTCACCAATAGTACTGGACTAGAGAAAGGGCTGACGCTCGGTCTGATGATACTGGCCTCCAACATCTCTCTAATCAGCTTTTCGATCTCATCTTTCTGAAACTGGGGGTAGCGATAAGGTCGTACGCTGATGGGTGATACTCCCTCCTTCAGAATGATGGCGTGCTCCTGCTCCCTCTGCGGTGGCAATCCCTGAGGCGGCTGAAATACCTCATGGAACTGCTGAATCAAAGGCTGTACGGAGAGAGGTATGTCCCCTCCTTCCAATCTAGCTCCCTCCAAACTGTGTAGCTCCACCAAGTATCCTCCACCCGCCGACTGTATGTCCCTCACCATAGTTTTAAGAGAAACCATGGATTTGGATAGCCCCGCATCTCCCTTAATCACCACCTTTCTCCCATCAACCGTCAACTCCATCGTGAGTGCCCCCCAATTCACTTTGGTGTCTCCCAAAGTCTGTAACCACTTCATCCCAAGTATGATATCTGTACTCCCAAGTTCCAGTGGAAGAAAATCTTCTCTCACCTGGATCCCCTGAATGGTCAGTAGCACTCCTCTGCAAATCCCCTGGCCTTTCTCCACCTTCCCCGTACCCATCATCACCCCGTAACTACCGGCATCCACCAATTTCACGCCCAATTGGTCGATGACCTGAGTGGAAATAAAATTGTGGGTGGCCCCACTATCAATCAACACCACTACTGCTCTGTCCTCTATCTCCCCCTTCACTTTCATGGTATGATTCGTAGTGAATCCGACCACTGAGTTCAGGGAAACCTCAGCCAGATCCAAATGCAGCTTCTCTTCGTCCTCATCCACTATCCCGCTCTCTCCTCCCTCTTCAATTTCCTCGTCATCACAGACGGTGAGAACTTGAAGAGTTCGGTCCTTACACCTATGCCCTGGCATGTACTTCTCATCACACCGAAAACATAACCCCTTGGCCCTCTTCTCCTGTACCTCCTTTTCAGTCAGTTTCTTAAAATTTCCCCCAGGCCCTCCTCCTCCAGACTTCTCCCTCGGTACATCTCGTGAACCTCCCGGTGCGGCTCCTTTGGGAGCTAGAAAGGTAGTCGTCATCCTGTAGGACCCCCCGGAACTGCTGCCTCGAGCCCTCCTCTCCAGATGCTTCTGATCCTCGACCAGCTGTGCCAACTCCATGGCCTCCCCCAGGTCGTGTGGTCTCATCACTCTAACAGCTGCTCTAATCTCGGGTTTGAGCCCCTTCATGAAGTTCCCCTCGAGCACGGTCTCAGAAAGGCGATCCAATCTGCTAGCTAGGTACTCAAATCGGTCACGGAAATCTGCCACCGTCCCCTCCTGCGTCAGGGCAAAGAACTGCTCGTAGAAATCTCCTCCCCTACTGGTTCGGAAACGCTCTAACAGACAGTCCTTGAACTCACTCCAGCTTCGAATCGGTCGCCTCATGTCTCGCCACTGGTACCACGCCAGTGCCTTCCCCTCCAAGCACAGTCCTGCCGCTGTCAATTTCTCCTCCTCCGTCAACCCGTTGACGGCAAAATATCGCTCCACCTTATAAATCCAGCCATGACCGTCCTCGCCCTTAAAGATGGGCATCTTCAGCTTCCTTATCTTTGGATCTCCTCCGTACCCTCGGTATCCTCCATAACCTCCCATTCCTCGAAGGGGAGGTGCTCCCCAAGTGTCCCGATCGTCCCTCCGACGATTGTACCCAAACCCTTCCTCATATTCCCCTCTTCTCCCTTCAAAATCAGCACCCCTGCGATGCATTTCTTCCCTTCTCCCCACAAAATCAGCACCCATTCGTTCGTACCCTTGGCTCATCTCCTCTCTAGAGAGCGGTTCTAGAGGCGGCATGTCGTCTTCCCCCTCAAGGATCTCCACCTCCGGATTTTTCCTCCCCCGAGACGGGTTCGGATTTCCTCCTATGCCATGGCCGTCGATGGTCTCTCTTACTTCTGATGTCGCCGGATTTGTCTTCATCTCCATTAGTTTCTTCAACATCTCCTCCACCACGGTGAACTTTCCTTCCAACCTTTCATTGTTGGATGTGATTTGATTTTGAAAGTCAAAAAATTTTCCTTCCAAATCTGATTTCAGTTGTTCGATTTCGCCTTCCAAGACTTCCACCTTCTTCCCGGCCATTTTTCCTTCACAAATCACAAGGAGTTCTCTTCCGGATGCCCAAAAGTTTGCTGAAATTTCTGGATTTCAGCCGCCGATGGTCCCAAAAACGATGCTCTGATACCAATTTGATAGGAAATACTTGAGTCCGCAAGTAACCCGAAGGGAATACTTGAATTCGCAAGCAAACCTAATCCAAATCGGAGTTTCAACAGCAGCAATATGGCTGTTTACAGCAGGAAAACAGCCAAAACAGTAGGAAAACAGTGGAAATAAGAGAGAAAAACTTGTGGGAAAATCAAGCAAGCATTGTATTCAACTAGATGATGGATAAAAAACAACAAAGATACAATAATCTTCAATCCGAGAGGAAGATTAACTCTCCAAAATCTCTAGACAAAGTTGTCTAGAGCCCAAGCCTCCAAGGAACCCTAATTCTCTTCAAACATAACATAACCTCCTTCCTAAACCTCCCCCCCTTTTAATACAAGAGCTTTCCTAATTAATTTCCCACCCAAAGCCCTAGCCGCCCCCTCCTATGTGGTTTGAATTTGATTAGGGAGGTGGGACCCACCCCATTGGGCGGAAAACATGAGAGGAGGCGGACTGGTTCCGCCTCCTGTAGGTTAGCTGGACCGGCCCCCTTTGGGCCGGTTGGGCCGGTTCCAAGTGAACCGGCGTAACAGCTTTCCTATTATTGTTTGGCTACCACTTACAGTTTTTCATAAATTTTTTTAGTAAGAGACCATTTTTTTCAATTGTATATGCTTAGAGTGTGGTAGCTGTGAGGAAGTTGTCCAATTATTTCAAAAGAGTAAATTTTGTGATACCCACAATAATTTTTAAAAAAAGTTATTTTCTCCGTAGCAGTTTTATAACTATTTTTATAAATAGCTATGACCACTCTAAATGGACCCTTAATCAGCCTATTCAATGGTTTACCGGGCCATCTTAGGGAGCAGGTTAGATGAACTATGTCCCTACTGACAGTACTTATGTTTTTGTGTTTTTAGTGGGACGTTAGTGATTTTTCCTCTATTAGAATTATAAGCATTTAGATGTATTGAAAGCCATATAGGTGGAGGCTCTCTTTGATGCATTTCTGTTTATTTAATTCTGCTTAATCTTGGAAAAGTTTGGATATCAGCAAGTTCATATTTCAACATATTGGGGCATGCATTCTATTGTTGACTGGTGGGATACTTATATAGATTGTAGTGAATTTCTTGAGATGGTATGTAATACATACAAATTAGGTAATTATATCTCTTCAGTTATTAGTAGAACTCAAATAGGTTTGTTTTGTATGTTTATTTTTATTTCTAATTACCTATAATTTCTAAGAACTTCTTGATACTCGTGCCATTTTGATGCGCACCACTTCTTCAATTATTTGCATTTTAGGTGCCCTTTCGATTCTTTAAAAAGTCTGTTTTCATAGTGTCTTTGCCTTGATTTGGTTCTGCAGGGAAAAAAACTATTTTCTTGCTCTTGTTACGCTACCTTAATCTGCTCATAAAGTAGGATTTTTTTGCTTTGATGTCATAATATGTAAGAGAGTTATGTCATTACTAGCTGATACCTTGCTAATTGTCTTGCTTTTCTTTTCTATGCTTTTCAGGCATGCTGGGGGCCTAGTGCTTCTGGAACTAAGAATGTGAACAAAGTTGCTAAACATGCTACCATGGCATTTGTGAAACGAACATTGGCAAGGTTTAAGAAGCTTAAAGAGACTGGCATTAGCTGCTTTAATCAGCCCATTTTCAGGGACATCTTGTCTGCTTCTTCCCGTAGCAGCAATTCACAAACTATAGACATTCCTACAAATGGTGAGCCTGCTAACCAATTTGTCTCTGAACATAATTTTTCAGAGTTTCTGTCTTTTCTATTTTTATTTGGTCTCATTTACTGTTGTGCTTGGAGAAACGCTCATTATTGTTCCCATATCCCCAATCCAAATGATAATGTTTTGGATTTGTGGTATATTAGCAGTCAATTGCTAAAAATATCTCAAATTTAGAAGGAACAAATAATACTTGTTAGTGTTAGGATGTTTTGATAAATGATGCGTCACAATATAACCTGATTAAGATGAAAAGTGGACAAGGTTTGACTAGGATGTTACTTGTGAGCAAGTTGTTATAATTTAACTTGATTGTAGTTTGAAGTAGGCAAAAAATTTGTTAGGATATAATTCTTAAAGGATCGATTCATCAAAGCTTAAAGCAATTCTGGTGAAAAGTGGATATGGATTGACCATATCTAAAACTATGATTGGATTTGCAAGATGAAATGTGGGAACTGCAATGAAAAGGCTAGAGATGTTTAAAATGATAATTATTGCAAATATTCGAGTTTGAAAAAAAAAAAAATCAAAGACTAGGGACTATAAAATTGGGAAACTTAACCTTAGAAATTGAGTAGGGATAATAGCTGATAGAGTACAAATAAAATTGTTGAGGTGAATGCTGTTATACTTATAAGGTGATTGCTTCGAAAATAAGAATTTTATGTAATTAGTGCCTATGGTTATTAATTTGGGTAAAAAATCAATTTTTGGAATAAATGAATGGCCAATACTGTATATATGCCAAAGAGGATGATTATCAATGTTGACTTCAATAGTCATTGAAGTTTTAGTAGGATGTGTTGTTATAAGATTAATGACGTGAAATATTAGAGGTAAATATGATGAGAGGAGTTATTTTTGAAATATAGTAATATCTCATCTTGCAAGAGAGAAAAAAAAATCTTTAATAAACGAGAAAAGAATTTAGTTTCTTACAAAATTCAAGTTGGTCAATCACAAATATATTGTTTGAATTTAGAAGGGAAAAATTTACTTTTCAATTATTATCAAGTTATTTAAGAGAAAAGATGGCTGAAGTCGGATTACTAGCGATGCACTCATAGACCTATCATTTTATTTATCATCAAACTAGAACGTATGGAGTATTCATAAAATCAATTCCAAATAGTTCGGATGGGGCATTAGATGTGCGCTTGTTCCCACATGTGAGATTAAATTTGGAGTGTGTGCATGTCTATACAGTGCGTGCCACTACTTGGCTGCCTGTATACATTATTACATGTTCTGACATTAAAATTGTTCTAACAGCCTGCAATATCTTGAACCAATGATTTAGATAATTTGGTTTATGGAATATGTATTTGTTTAACTTAGTAGAAGACTGATAGCCTTGCATCTTTGCAGATCACAACACGTTTATGGCTTCACAAATTGCCAGAAAAGTGGACACGCATGCTAAATGTTCCAATGCTGCCCAAGAGCATCCATTCAGCGAAGATGACCACTGGTCCAATCGAGTGAAAAAGAAGGAAGTATTTCTTGATGATGTTGCTGGCAGTACACTTCCCTCTTCAAGAACTCCAGGTCTTGGAAATTCTTTGATCAATGGGGCAAAGGGAAAGAGGAGCGACAGAGATAGGGATGGTAAAGGGCACAACAGGGACTCGACATTTAAGAATGGCACCGCCAAGATTGGTCGACCAGCTACATCCAGCGGCACCAAGGGCGAAAGGAAGAACAAATCAAAGCCAAAGATTAAGACAACCCAATTATCTGCTTCAGTGAATGTTCTTCATGGCAAGAATTCTGAATTGTTAGCAAAAGGTTTGTCGGTTATTCAGAAATCATCAGGATTTGGCGGTCAGGATGCTGAGAACAAAGATAATCCGAGCTTGCTTCCAGATTCTGGGACTAAAAAATTCTCAAAAGATAGCGAACCTGTTGACTTGAGTAACCTCCAACTTCCGGATATCGATGTTGCCGATTTTGGCGGCCAAGGTCAGGATATTGCCTCTTGGTTGAATTTTGAGGATGAAGGATTGCAAGACCATGGTGACTGTATGGGTCTTGAAATTCCTATGGATGATCTTTCTGATGTTCACATGATGATATGAGGTAGGTAACCTTGTACAGCTTTTTTGGCAATAGGGACTCTATAACCATACTGAGACACTGGTAGACAAGCCTTTTGAGTGTCCATAGATTCTTTTAGGACAAAATTTCTCTGGTGTATTCTCTCTACTGTAAGGAATGCTTGATCACCGTTCATCATACAGTAATATTTGTGTAGAAGACATGATGGACCGCGATCTATCATTCCCTACAGGGAGTTTCCTATAGAAAATTTGTCCGTTCAATGAGGAGCCCTTAAATGGTCTACTTTACAGTGAGGACTGGTGAACTTTTTGGCCTTTTTGCTTTCATATACCATAGATTGACCTTGATTGTAAATATCTTTTGATCGCTGTAAAGGCATTTGTAATAGCTGAGTCCATGCGAGTATAGGTTATCCTGTTTTTGACATCCACGTGGCAGGCTACTGTGCCAATTGTATATACATTCATTTATCAATAAAATGCCAGCTTTCTTGTGATAAATGGTGTTTTTTTTTTTTGGGAAAATTAGGGGCAATCATGCCCAATTTTCATTATAAAGAAGATTATAAAGAAAACAAAAGATAGTAAGAAAACAAGAAAAACTTACTACCTAATGTAAAAGAAAAATAAACAAGAAAATACAAACAAGAACAACTAAACTAAAGAGTAGAATCCTGTAAAAGGAAGAGCCAACAAAAGGCTGAAATAAAAGAAATAAGGTCCTAAGACCTAAAACTATAACAGCAACAACAACAACAACTAAAGAGCTTCCAGAGATCAACTGAACAAGCTAAAAAACAATCAGAAGCACCAACAAATGAAAGATGCAGCAAATCCCCCAAATAATTTCAACAGTGTCAAAAAGATCCACATCAGGCAAGAGAGAGTCAAAAGACACTCCAATCAACATCTGGTCCAACAAAACAGTCGCCACAGCAACAAAAACCCATAGACGTGGAGCTAACAGCAATCCTTAACTAGCACGAGCATTGTCAAAAGACAACCCAGGAACAGAGACTAGCAACTCATCAATCACAGCAACAAACTCCACTAACTGAAACCACACGATCCACGAAACTTGCCAACCAAGTAACCAAAAGCCAACAGAAAGGAATACAAAAGTATAGAGATAATAATAGTATAAGCAAGAAAATGTCCATCCAGATTTCAAAGAAATCGGTGGACAAAAAACCACTAACAAGCTGAAATAACAAAGTCCACTAAACCTGCCAAACAAATAACCAAGAGCCAACAGCAAGGAAAAACAGAAATACAGAGACAATAAAGATAATGGATATAATGGTCCATCTAGATTTCTAAGAAATCGGTTGACAAAGAATCCAAAAACAATCGTAAGCAGCAGCCAGAGGAACCAACAGCAAGAAGAGAGACGAGAGAAGAACTAGGTAATAAAATGCATAATCTCAGCAAAGGATTTCCAACTTGAGATTTTAGCCATAATCGCCTTACTAATAAGAAACATAACAGAATCCAAAGTTTTACAGTTACCCGAAAACCTCCTGTCATTTCTTTCACGCCAAATGAAATATAAGCAGCAACAGGTAGTTAAGTAATAATAATATCTAACATTATACGGAATATTAAGCTCAGAAATGAAATCAAACACTTGCAAAAGATTAGGTTTAAGAAAAAAATGCTTAAGACTAGGAATAAAAGAAGAAATAATAGCAAAAGAGAAATAACAATAAAAATAAAGATGATTATGAGATTCTAAAGCCATATTACAAAAAACACAAACAGGGGGGATAAAAATATTCCTCGAAGAAAGCATATCCGCAGTTTTGAGCTTACTTAATAAAGCCATCCAGGTGTAACAGGAGTACCTCAAAGCATATCTCTTATGCCAAATAAAACTAAACCAGGGCACTTTAACAAATTCCTGGAAATGAGCCATATAAAAGAATTTAAATTTTGGTAATAACTCACCGTCCCATTTAATACAGGAAATAGAAGTGCTATGAATATCAATAGCAATGTTCAAATACTGAAGACAATCCGGCAGATATAAAGAGCCATCAGAGATAACATCCTTCACCAAAATATTATGCCAATAAGAATTAAGATTCGGCACTAAGTCATGAAGCGAAGAACCATCCAACCAAGGATCCCAGTAGTAAGATAACTCACTATCAGCCGTAATAACAAAAGAGATTTTCTCTTTAATATCATGTGCAATCTTATAGATATCTTTCCAAATTCTAGAAGCCTTAGAAGGGGGCATCTTCCATAAAGAAATATAGTTGGCTTTAACCCAAACAGACAAAAGACCATTCGAATTAAGAATTATCCAAATAAGAGAGCAATTATAAGCATAATAAATAGCATTGAGATCCTGAATACCTAACCCACCATAGCATTTAGGCTTACACACATCTTTCCAGGCTATGGGATGCATTTTCTTAGAATCAATATTGCCATGAAAAAGAAAATTAGAGCAACATTTCCTAATAAACTTGAGATAATATTTAGGTAGAATCATACCTCTAATCCAATAAGCAATAAAATTAGTGATAGAGAAATTAAGAAATTGCACTCTACCCGCAAAAGACAGCGTTTTAGCTTTCCAACCCGACAGTAAAGCAGTTACCTTATGAAAGAGATGAGAAAAATCTGTAGCACAAAGCTTCTTAGTAGAAATAGGAATACCCAAATATTTAAAACAGGTTTGAGAAGTAGGAAAATTCAAAATCTGACAAATCCAGTCTCTTTCCAACGCATCTTTAGAGAAGATAATAGAACTTTTCTGCTGATTTACAAAAAGACCAGAACATATAGAAAAATAAACCAGCATATCTTGAAGCAACTTGGCATTACTCCTCGTAGCTTTACCAAAAATGAGAACATCATCCGCATATAATAAATGAGAGATACTGAAATTCCCAACTTTAAAGCCCAAAAAGTGTTACCAGAGAAATTGCTCTCAATTAAGTTAGAAAAGGCAACCATAATAATACAAAATAAGTAAGGAGAAAGGGGGCACCCTTGCCGCAAGCCAGAAGAAGAGCTAAAGAACCCTTCTAAGGAACCATTAATGATAATAGAAAAATGAGTATCATTAATACAACCTTTGATCCATTTAATAAATTGATCAGGAAAACCTTTTTGAGCCATTCTATTAAGCAAAAATTCTCTAGAAACCGTATCAAAAGCTTTTTGAATATGCAGCTTAGCACAAAAATACTTATCTTTACAGAAATTAAAACTTCTCAACATATCAGAGGCTAAAACAATATTATCAGTCGAAATCCTCTTTTTGATAAAACCAGATTGACTAGGATGAATGATGATAGGCATAACATCTTTCATGCGATTGGCCAAAATTTTTGCAATCGTTTTATAGAAAACATTACATAAAGAAATAGGTCTAAAATCAGAAATATTAGAGGCATGAGAGCATTTAGGAATAAGGGTAATAGCTGTAGCTTTAGCCGCTTTACTCATATAGCTAGTAGAAAAAAAATGCAAAATAGCCTTACAAAAGGAAGGACCAACAATGTCCCAAGTTTTTTTGAAAAACTCAAAAGTGTAATCATCCGGACCGGGGCAGAAGAAGGAGCCGAAAAAATTACATTTTTAATTTCAATCAAAGTAACATGAGCAATGAGATTAGAAAAAGCAAATAAAGGAGCAATATTACCACTAGGAATATCAAACGTATTAGCTAAAGCAGGTAAAGAAGAATTAAAAAGACATTTAAAATGCTGAATAAAGGTACCAGCAATCTCATTAGGATTCGAAATCAAACCTGTCGGAGACGAGATAGCCCTAATACAATTATGGTTACTTCTATTCTGAATCCTGGAATAAAGGAAACCCAAATTATCCTCAGCTTGAGCTAACCATTTAGTTTTGGAACGCTGAATAATCCAAGAATTCCATAAGGAATGATAGTAAGAAAGAAGAGCATTAACCTCTTTCAAATCAGAATTCAACTTAAAATCCAAAGCATTACCTTGAAGACAATTCAAAATTCTATCCTGAGAAGATTGCAAATCATCAATCTTACTCTTGATGCAATTAGAAGTAACCCATTCATGCCTCTCGATTAAGCTTTTAAGTTTAACCAGCCGATTATAAAAATCATGAATAGGGCTACCCTTAACCGGAATAGAGAAGACATCAATAAGTAAGTCCCAGAAAATAGAAAACGAACACCAGTAATTTTTAAAAATGAAATGATGTTTCTTAGCACTAGCATTGTTATTAACAAGAATAATAGGACAATGATCAGAACATCTCGGAGAGTCAACCATATAATAAGAAGCAGGAAAAGAATTTAACCAATGATTATTAACTAAGATTCTATCAAGTTTGATATGAATAGGGGAATCAGTCCTTTGATTAAACCACGTATAAAAATAACCAACCGAAGCAAGATCATGGACCCCAATATTAAAAATGAGATTATTAAAATCCCAAAGCTTACTATTAATAAGAGGATTTCCACCAGCTTTTTCATTAGCAAACCTGCAACAATTAAAATCCCCAAGAATAATTCAAGGGGAGGAAATGTTCATAGAAAGAGAAAGAATATCTTTCCAAAGTAACAACCTATCCATATAATCATTAGAAGCATAAACCGAAGTGATAAAAATAATACCGTCTAGGCCCAACTTGATGTAACCATGTATTAACTGGTTAGAAGAGAAAATACGAGTAAAAGAGATACGTGAAGCATTCCATTTAATCCAGATTCTACCTGGATCAGACAAACCAAAATTATTACAACTGTCCTCATTATCAAAAATCTTATGCTTGGTACAAAACCAAGGATCAGAAGCAAGATTCAGATGAACTTTGGTCTCCAAAATGCAAATCAAGTCAATATTAAAAGCCTTAACCAAATCTTTACAAGCATTAACTTTATCAAGATTATTGAATCCTCTAATATTCTAAGAAATAATATTAGGAAACATCACCATTATCTAATATTAGAAGCATTTGCCTTCCTAGCCAATTTACCCCGCGGCAACTTACCCGTGGCAATAGACTGTTTATTAGGATTCTGAATGTCTAGATCAGAATTAACTAAAGCCTTACCTGAATTATCCAGAAGAGAGGAAGAAATAAGAGAAGTATCAATCGACTTCTTATTAGAATTCTGAATATTCAGATCCGAAGAACCCATATTCTTACCCGTAATATCTGGAAGAGAAGAAGAGATACCAGAAGTATCCACAACACTAGGAACAGTCTCTTCAATACCTTGTAATAAACTAAATTTATTCTGATTATGCAAAATAGAAGAATGATTTAAAGGAATTGAGTTAGTAACAAAATTATCAGCCGAAACAACCAAATTAGAAAACCCAAATTCAGCTTCAGAAGGCAAGAAATTAACAACAGTAGTATCTGTAGGAGAATTTAAATTAGGAATAATATTATTAGAAATATTAATCCTATCATTAGAAACATCAGGAACATCCACTATTATCTCTTTAGAAGACTTTGGAAGATTAACCATCTTCCTACCAAGATCAGAACCCTCAACATGAGAAGAAGTAGGATCAATCGAACAATTGTCCTTAATAATCAAACTATCATTCTTGCCTTTATTGTGAGAGGCCACCTTCCAAGAAACCCTGCTCCTACTTCTCCCTCTTGGCTTAACAAAATTACTCTTATCAGATGAGACTTTCTCAGTATTTTTCGTAATAGTGGAAGGATTGGTAGGACAAAGAGACGAAGGATGCACAATTGAACCACATCCCAAATAATGAGTCGGTTTCCAATCATATACCACTTTAAGATTAAAAAGCGAACCAACAATGGAAACCTTAACTTCATCAGGCAATAGAGAATCTTTATTAACTAAAACACAAACACGAGCAAAAGTTAAGCTTAATTGTTCAGCCGTAAGTTTATCAACTGCAATCGGAATCCCAATTAAACTTGCTACTTTAGAAATGCCTTCTTCAGTCCAACAAACCAGCGGTAAATCAACAATTTTAACCCATAATGGAATAGAAGAAAATTCTTCCCGTTTAGGACGAAAAAGAGGTGACCATTTTTGAACGATAAACGGCCGACCAAAGAAGAACAACGGACCACCCATCCAAACAAGATCAAAATATTCTTGACAAGTAAATTTCATCAAAAAGAATCCATCATTTAAGGATAATAGAGTTAAAGAACCCTTAAGCTTCCAGGCCTTATTCATAATATTACGCAAAGCTTCAAAGAAAGGCCTCGGGCCAAGCGAATAACCGACGAGGGTTAAACCCCAATTTTGAGAAACCTTATGAACATCTTCATCAGAAAATGAAGCAATATTATCTTTTTGAGGCAAAAAAGAAACCGAGTATTCTTTAGCCAAATTGCGACCCGAAAGATTACAGCCAATCCAACAATTAGGAATATCTAGACCTTTATCGGAAGAGATTTCCGAATTAGCCGTGGATTTTAAGGGAGGAAAAAGGATCCATTAAAGAAAACAAAAGGAAGAAAAATAAGTAGAAAAAAACCAACTAATCTGCAAAAAATCAAGCCAGAACTCCCAAAAATCAAGTCAGAACAAAAATACCAAACCAGATCAACTTCTCATCGAGAGGAAGAGAGACCGATCTCCAACATGCAAGCACAAATGAGAAACCCTAGATCATCTCTCGAGAGGAAAAGCGATTTCCGCTTCCATAAATGGTGTTCTCGCCTCTCTTATTTAGAATTTTAGTTCTGCTTAGGGGTATGAATGAGTCAAGCTGGTTTGAGCTTGAGTTTTATCCTATGAGTTCGAGTCGACTTACGAGTTAGCTTGTTTATTATGAGAAAGAGAATGATTATGATTCAATTAATTATTATGATAAAATGATAAAAGAATGAGAAATTAGAAAAATAGATAAAAAATAATTACTAAAGATAAACAAGTGTGATATAATTTTTAATTACTTTAAATAACTTTGTATTTAAAATCTTCAATTTTAATATATTTCAAGTGTATTTTATCTTAATATTTTTTAAATGAGCCGGCTCATGAGCTAATGAGTTGGGTCAAGGCTGTCTCAAGCTTGGTTCATTAGCTTAACGAGCTCGGCTCATGAGCTATTTATCGAATCGGCTCATGAGCTTACAAATCAGCTTGACTCACTTGCACCCCTAATTCTACTATTACTAAACTCCAACTCAAATTCTAATATAATGAGAGGTTTTTGCATCTAAATTTACCTAGTGAAAATTTGTTGAATCCTATTAGAGTAATAGAGATGGACCTTTCTGGAGAGGGCTTTGATCTGATTCATCAATGAGAGAGAAAGAGAGAGAAATATGAAAAACCTTTGAGCTATGCAAGAATTATTTTTTGGAGGATTATATAAAAAATCACAAAGTATCATACCATCATACATATCATGTCGCTTAAAGATTGAACTTTCAATTTGATCACATAATTTTATTATAGCTTAATCTAATAAAGTAAGAGATTATACAAAGATGTCATTAGTTGTTTGTGATAACACTCAGCACAACTTTTTTATTTTAAAAAAATAAATAATAATTTTTAAAATATATGCCCTCACTTTATAAGCCTAAGAAAATAATCTTCTTACAACTAAAATTTTTACGATATATATATACGAGTCTCAATCAACTCGGTGCGAGAGTGATCAGCCTCCCGATTTTGAAGGGAAAGAGTGGTGGATATCGTCGCCAACTCAGCGGCGGTCGGTGGCCAGACGGTCTTTCACTCGGCCACTGATCGCCACTGTACTTCCACCCGACCTTTGTCGGATTATTCCTCGTCAACTGAACTTCTGTCCGGACGTCGTCAAACTTCCGCCCGAACATCGCCTGATTTTGCTCTAACTCTCCAAGCAACTGTAATTTGACCGCCTTTAAGTTGGGAGACGAGTCAACCCTTGTAATTCACTCAAATTTAGTGGAATCTTTTTATCTGGGCGAGGCCCCGTGGTTTTTCCCTCTTCGGGCTTTCCACGTAAAAAAGATCAGGTGTTTTACTTCTTTCTTTCTGTTTGTGTGCTGGATATTCGTGCATCGCTAAGACGAAAACTTTACTCACTCTGCCATCGCGAATCTTCTAGCCCGCAACATATATATATATATATATATATATATATATATATATATTACTCACTCTGCCATCGCGAATCTTCTAGCCCGCAACATATATATATATATATATATATATATATATATATATATATATATATATATATATATATATATATATATATATATATATATATATATATATATAAGTAACTAAGAAAAAGATCAAAATGATACATTGATTGTTTCTGAAAGATCCAAGTATTTCTCAATTATATGAAGAGACTATTTTGATCCTTCAACTCTTTAAAAAGGATGACTATTTTGATTTATTTTTAAGAACTTGAGGGACCATAATGGTCCCTTAATATATTTAAGGAATATTTTGATCCTTTATAGGAAGTTAAGGTATGATTTTGATCCTTTACCCAATAACAACTTATATAAAATTTAACATATTTGTGTTTTAAAAACATTGATATAGAAATCACTATCTGATATTTTTTAAGATCTTTTTGTTTACTAAGGCTTCGTTACGGATAGTTTTCTTTCTATTTTTTAAAAATAAATTTTCAGTACAAAATTTATTAAAAACTACTTTAAAAAGCAATATGAAAATTACCCAAATAAAACCTAAGTCTATAGTGTTTTTGCTTATCATCATTATCTTTGGGTGCTTTCTCTTTAATTTATGTAAGTGTTTGTTTGTCTCCATCACCTGTTTTACCTTAAAATGTTTTTTTAGCTTTGCTGTCTTTTTTACTTAACAGCTCATGAAATTCTCTCAGATTTTTTTTACTTGCAGTCTCTTTGTTGCATTTTTTAACTATTTAAAGCAATGAAATTATGTTTTCGGGGTCATTTAGGTCTATTAAGATAAATTCACACACACATCACATACGTAAGACTCGAATTCAAAACTTGTTAATTGATTGATCACCAAAGCTTCTGACCAACAGACCAAGATGAGTTGCATAAGCAAATAAAACTGAATTTGCCCTCATCTACTTTTTTCTGAGACATTTAGAACAATTAAGATAAACTCACACACATATCACATATGTAAGATTCAAATTCAAAACGTCATAGTTAGTACAAAACTCCCAACCAAAGAATCAAAATGAGCTGCATTTTGCCTTCTCCTACCCAAAACAAAAACAAAAACAAAAACAATAGCACTAATAGAGTTGGAAAATGTGCAAGCATGTGGGCATGACATCATGCTGTGGAAACTAAAGTGTGCTATGTCAGTCTGAAACGATGTAATATTTATCAGATAACTCTAAAGTTTCAACTGATATCCGGCTTGGCACTGTTCACATCTTTTTCACACTTAGCCGATTATTTTGTATACTTTATCATGGAATGAAATGCAACCCTCTTTAAGTGAACTTCAATGTTTTTGGCTAAGAGTATTTTAAGTCAGACAAAAGTAAACAAAAATTGGTTGATTTTGAGTAGTCTCAGCCTGCATCACTAAGGGCTCAGTTTTTTTTTTTATCACTAAGGACTCAATTGATCTATCAAACTAAGATTTTGTTTGTGACTACTTTTTTATTGCTTTTTAAAATAGAGTTTTAGTACAAAAATTAAGGCTTTGTTTAGGATTACTTTTTTATTACTTTTTAAAACAAAATTTTAGTACAAAAATTTTAATTTTTTACTAAAACTTCATTTTAAGAAGTAATAAAAAAGCTGTCCCAAATGAAGCCCAAGTGTAGTTTGGCATTGATATTAATTTCCAACATTCTAAATTTTCTTAGTCAAAAGTTTTCAGAAAGTGAACACTTTATTTTCACAATGAAATTATTTTTCTTAAGAACATAATTTGTAGTTAGGAATGGAGTGTAAAAAGAATATAATGTAAAATGAATATTTTGAAATTATTTGGATGATTTTAAAGTATATGCATGTGAATGTTTTTTATTAGAAGTAATGAATGTAATGTAAAGTTCAAAGATGATGACGACCGTGGAGTTGGCCAGCGGCGGATGGTGGTGGCGGCCTGCGGCTGCGGTGGTCGGTGGCAAGTGGTGGCAGCAGACGATGGAGGGCGGTAGTTAAACGAGCTTGCTTGTAATGAAAATAATTCTCACTTAAAATTGAACGAATTTAATATACTTAGAAAATAAACTAAAATAATTTTTATTATATTTACTTTATTCTATTTGCCTTCTTTTCTTCAAATCAAACAGTTAGTTTTTCAAAACACCTACATTGCAAATAGCCCCTAGGTATATAATTTGCTTTCTATTCTTAGAATCTCGGAAACATAATTTTTATCAAGTAGTTGAGTTTTCAAGTGTAAATCTCTCTCTCTCTCTCTCTCTCTCTCTTAAGCCTCCGTTCACATCGGGAAAATAATAATAATAATAAAAAAACAATCGGAGCTGTGGTGGGAGATTGTGCAGATGATTGCCTATCCAATCAAATCATTCACGCCCGTTTTCTTCACGCTCTGTCAAATCACACAGCCTTCAAAATAAAAGATGACCCGACTCGTTATCTCTCTCTCTTTTTTTTTTTGGAAAAAGTTATCTCATAAAAAGCCAAGAAAACAATAATATTATTGACATTTGACATGATAATAAAGATATTCCATTAAATTGGTATAAAATTTGGCTAATTTCATATTGTAAAGCACTTAAAATTATTTTTTATTTTCAAAAATTAGCATTGAGATTACAAGAAAATCATTTTATGCATCATCTTATTATAATAATTATAATGACAATCTAAGCATGTAAATTTGATAATATTTGGATATTGAATGAACGAAATTTTATTGATTTGGGTTGAGTGGAGTAGCTCCCTTTGTACCTGTTGTTGTGGTATTTTTGATTGGTTTATAATTAACAATTTTGGGTCATTGATTCCCCTTCCTTTAAAGGGAATGGTCATCTCAGCTGTCTTTAAGTATTCAAACAGATTTGATCAAGCAATCTTTAATTATTAGACCACCATTGCTATTGATGCACCATCCGCTGCTTGCATGATGTTTCCCCAAGGCTATATCACTCGACATCCATCATCATAAAATATTTGTCATCTGTCATCTCTTGACACTGAAACTCCTTCACCCACTTTCAATCCACATCCACTACGTCCAACATCAATTATCATTTAAATGTCTACCACCATGTAGCACTGATCATCTATTAATTATTCATCATTGATTTATGTCCACTATTATTTAATGTTTATCATTACTCAACATTACTATACTTTTTCGCCCCCAACACCTTATTCACATTATCACTCAACATCTGCCATCATTTAAACCCTATGTTGCTTGATATTCAGCACTCTATAGCTATTAATGTCCCTCAACATAGTGTATCATTATTTGAGTGTTCAATTTATCCTCGTATAATTTTATGTAGGGCTACTCTAGCTTAAAACATATCTGCAAGGCATTGATAGAAGTTAAGCGAACACATCGAAAATGCGAAATCATATGAATAGGGTTTTTGAATGCTTTTTATTTGACATATGCTTGGTTCAGATGAGTCGTTATTCTTCTTTCAGCCTCAGTTAAAGGTGAGGACAACACTCTAAAGATCTTCTAGTCCTACAACAATTGAACAACTTTTTTAACCTCTTAAGGCCACTTGGCCTTATGATAACTATTATCGGCTTTCATATCTCTCTTCTACCCATAATGTTTAGTTTATAGCCGAAGGAGGGGACATTTTTTAATTGACTTCATACAAAGCATGGTGGGAGAGACAAGGCTTTCCTATAACTTCTCAATACGTCCATGAATCAATTTGTAGTCATCCTTGATTCCTCTTTTCATTTATTTGAGATTTAATTTTTTTGATGGTCCACTTATCATCTATCTTGTGGTTTGACTCTCGCCTTGAAGCATAAGGTTATCCTTTTGAAATGGTATTTTTTGAGTCATAACTTTTTGAAAGTTTTGCTTAAATAAATATAGAATAAAAGCTTAATTTGTCTTATCAAGATTATTCTTCGGTGTCACTTACAGTATATTTTGATTGACCTGATTATTCATTTGGCTCTTGGATATGCATATTTTATCTTAAATTATAAGAACTTGAAATCAATCATTTGATTTGATTTTTGAAAAAAAAAAAAATCAAGGACTCTCTTATAACGCCATAGAATCTAATTTGAAAGAATTTTTTTTTATCTTTTATTATACAATAACCAGAGCTATCTAATTTCATATATCAGTAAAAATAGCATAAACACATTTTATAATTTAAAATATAAATACACATCTATATTATTGACCCATAAATTATATACAATACTCATAAATAATATAATCACAATATAGCCTTCAATTCCTAAGTACAAAATGATAACTAAAATAAAAAGAAATAGAACCTAATGAATCCTGATCAGTCTCATACTCATGAATCCCTTCCATGACCTAAAATCATTTAAACCATATATAATGAGTTAAAAAGTTCAGTAGGTCACTAAAATACTATAATTGAATTCAAAATATGATAAAGAAGAAGTATATATATTGTTAGTCAATTAATAATAGTAAAAATCATATGATAAAGAATCAGTTCAGAAAAAATAAAACTCACATGCATTAATAGTAGAATCTATAAATAATAAAATATTACAGTACATATAACTGAATTCAAAATGCGATAAAAAAGTAGTATGATTATGGTTAGTCAATTCATTACAGTAATAGTCATATGATCAAGAATTAGTACAAAAAAAGTAAAACTCACACGCAGAAGTCGTAGAATTTGTAAACATTAAAATAGTATTGTATGGAAGCCTGTAAAATAATACAGTAGGGAAACTAGTATGGGTGTCGAATCGATAAAAAAATCATCGTATCGGTACTATCAATTAGTGAAGAAATTGTATAAAGCAATAAAATTATAACATCGGTAAATACTGTCAGAATCATATCAATATAATAAAATCCTATAATAATGTACACATACTATTCATTTATTTTATATCAATATAAAATCGGTATCTTAATCATATGCTACTCTGTATATCACGTGCTTAGTATATCACATGCTTAGTATTAATAGAGTAAATCAATAACAGTAACGATAATAGTGAATCAACAGTAGTATCAAGCAGTATCGATGTTCATATCGGTAATAATATCAGTACAGTGTCAACAGTAAAACTGGTGGTAGTAATAGTAAAGTAATACAGTGATAGTAAATCAATACAGTGATAGTAAATCAATACAATATCAGTAAAGCCGTATAGTAAAAGTGAATTTGTAACATACATTTCGGTGGTACACTTAATCAAGTAAGAAGTCCTGACTATCACGGAGACTGATCAAGTTTCTCCATGTTTACTATTAGTCGTTTCTTTTTCTCTGTAGTTATTCTTTTGTATTCACTCTACAGGAAAATCCATCATTACCAGCGACTTTTTTCAGCAGTACTGATCGAATTTTTGACAATAATGAGGTTTTTCAACTGATTTTCATCGAATTTTTTTTTGCCGGTATAAATGGCGTAGGAAACTAAAATCGTCTGTTTATTTCTGATGGTAAATATTTCTGACAATTTTTTGGCAGTCATAGCCGCCATAAATTAAAAAAAAATATTAAAAAAATAAAGCCGCCCTACTGCCCGCTACGTTGACTGCCTCCAGCGTTGGCCGTTGCCTGCCTGTGGCCACACGAGCTGGCCGCTGCTTTGGCTGCCTCCTACACTGCCCGCCTGCCTGCGCGGCTTGCCTGCTGTGGGATTCAAAGTGAGTATGCTTCAAAGCCCCAATCAATTTGCTGGAAGGGAAAAAGTGTTAAAAGTCACATTTTTTTAATTTAAAACTTAATAAGGAAAAGCCGCCGAAAACCTCGCCTGAAACAAAGCCGCCGGATAGCCGTCAGACAACCGCCGAAAAATCTGCAAAAAAAAAAACATTCGGCCATATTTTGTCATAAACTGCCGGAAGGCTGCCGGAAAATAGACCGCTGGAAAGCCGCTGGTAATGCGTGATTTTCCTGTAGTGTCAGGACTGAAATGATAGATTGTATTTGTATGATTCCTAAGTATTATATAAGAGTTTGGAGAAATAAATAGTGATGCATTTGGATGTTTTAATCAATAGAATTTGCTTCCGTTGATATTTAATTTTATTACTAATAAATAAAATTATATAGTTCTGATTGTTGTCTAATAAAAAATAAAAGAAAAAAATTGTTCTAAATTAGATTATGTGGAATCACAAATTTGTGCTTAAATAAAAATACTTACTTTTATTCAGGAAAAATAGTACAAAATTCAATAACTTCTATTTTATCTGATGAAATTCCTATATATTGCAGTCAAAATATTTAGGATAATCAGTACAATAACATACAATAAATTATGATATAAAAGTTCAATAAAACTGAAAAAATACAGTAGAATTAGTTTTGAAAAAAAAGTCAGCGGTAAAAATCAAAATATCTAAAAACAGATATAGGATTAGAATCACTTACTTCAATCTGAATAGTTTTTATAAAAGTGACAAAGCGATCCGGAGATCAAAAATTCAAATTTTTCTTTCTCTCTCCTCCTTCACTGAAAAAAAATAATTATAATTGTTTACAAATACTAAAAAAATTAATGTGCTCTAGGCCTAATGCTGCAGCACTCCAGTTCAAACAGAAATTCAATTTTTTTTTCATTTTCAATTATTTTAAAAAATTCAAATTGTTACATCTCTATAGATCAATAATTTCAAAATAATTAAATTAAGCTCTATTTATATTTCAATGAATATTTAATGATTATATTGTTCATAAATATGCAACCTATTTGAGATCAATGAATGCCTCTAGGTGATGTGCATACATGATGACCTACTATGTCTTATGCTATATAAACTCTCTCTCTAATCTTAGGTCAGATTAAAAAGGAAAGATTTATATTGATATGTGCATTTTATGCTTCACATAAATCAACTAGCTTTGCCTTATTGAACAATCTATAAGTCTCATTTATTAGATAATTATATTGCATGTACATTTAGATCTTGTTTTTATAATTTTAGAAGCATTTAGATGAATCTAGTTGACTTTTCATTCTACGAGGGATTGTAAGTCCAAAGGAGACAAGTATCCCTCAACTCTCTTGGGGATTAAGATTTATAAGTTCCATCACGATCTCCTACATTATATTAAATTTAAATAAGAGTTATAAATTAGTGATATGATGAATTTCTTTATAGATCTAAGTTTGTGGCAAATGCCTCTTAATTATGATGTCATAAGTCCTATACCGAAAATTTCTCTTAATGAAGGCATTATTGACATGAATTCTTAAATCCCATATGCTAATTATTGTATTAACTTGAACATAAGGATAACAACACCCTAAATGCTAATGAATCCAACATAAAGTTTAACCTGGACAATTCCATGAAATTGGGATTGGTTTAATGGTTCATTGATCAAACTGCCAGTTCTTGCTGTTTAAGCCGATTTGATACATAATTGATTATTTGGGCTTATCGGTCAAGCCATATAACTGGTTCACGATTAAATTGTTCGGATTGGCTAGTTCAATATAATTTTAAATTCTTGAGTTAATCTTTCTAATAACATAAAAATGCCAAAAAATTCACTCATTTAACATCTTAATAAATTTTCTTACAGTGATAATATAGTGTAGGAACTACTGATCAATAGTTACTCTAAAATTTGTCTAGAAAAATAATTTGAGAAAATTCTAAAATTTTTTGTGAAGATTTTATACGTTTAAAGGAAAATCAATAAAAATTCCAACCAAGTTTGAGAAACACATAAGTCATGATAAAATTTTGAAGTTTGCAATCAACAAAATGACATTTGTATAGAGTTGTTATTCATGAATTTCTCACCCTATCAAACTATAATATCTTTACCCACATTTAAATAAATTTTAGAATTGTTTTTGTCTAATTTGATTGCAGAAATTCACCAAGGCATAAAATCACAATTTCATCATTGGAACATATGAAAATTAAAATTTTACTAAAAAGTAAAAAATAGCACAATTTCATGATTTTTTTTAGAAACATTAGATGAAAATTATGAGATTTGAAGTAATAAGCCAAAAAATAATCACTCAAAAATTAAATAATCAGATTAATAAATAAATTTTCAATATTTTTCGATTACTTCTTTTAGTTATTTTTAGTTTTTAAATAGAATTAAATGTAAAAAGAAAATGAAAAAAAGTTAAGAGATGTGTATTTTTTAAAAGAAAAAAAAAATCAAAAGCTTTCAAACAGACAGCCCAATGTAGGCTTCGTTTGGGACGGCTTTTTTATTGCTTGTTAAAACGGAGTTAATTAAAATTTTTGTACTAAAACTCCGTTTTAAGAAGCAATAAAAAAATCGTCCCAAACGAAGCCGTAGTGTAACACCAATTTGGGCTTAAACTGTTCTATTTGGGCATCTTTGGGAGGCTTGGAACTATTTTGTGATATTCATGACTTAATTTTGATATTTTAAGATCCCAAGGGAACATTTACAATCAATTTCAAACAAGTTGAAGGAGTTTCGAGCTAAAGTTTATGATAGAGTAACGATGGTCAGATGACAGTGAATGGTTATGTGAAAAGAGACAATCATCACCACTCCTCATTGCTAGACTACCTTCGCTCGACATGACCATCATCACCACTCCTCATTGCATCCCTAACATTCTCTACCACAGTCACACGAAAGCAACTTTTTGTTCAAGGTTTGTAATTCCATCTTCTCCAATTGAGGGGGTGTAGACTACCATAACCTTAATTATACAATGAATTAGTTCAGCTGGGTCAGACTCATGATTTTTTCTCTTTCAGATTTTTCATATAAAAATTCTTCTCTCCTATGAACTTATTTTATGTGTGTGAGTGTGGGCAGGGGATCTTCTTACAAGACCAAGACGTTCAGCTCTTACTCTACTTCCATAAATTTTCCGCAACACAACATGAATAAAACTATCACATGCATAAAGTAAATCAGTACTACAAGATTTTATTCTTCTCCCTTTTGCACCATTTCATTTCATGGGGCCTATGTTAATAACTATAATAGTAGTATAAGAATTATTTCAATTAAACACTTTAATCCTAGCTTTTTTGTACTCCCTCATATAAACAAAATGCCCTCAGAGTTCATTAGATTTGTACTTCCATCATGCTCTCTTATTTGGAAAGTCCAACTCAAATAAAAAAGTGTCATTCAAATAACATAAATTGACCTATGGCGTGCTCATAATTATTCAAATATCAAAGAATATTAAAATATTAAGGATAAATTCATTAAATATCAAAATATAAATTTAATATAGCCGAAATTACAATTCAGAACTTACAAGAAATTTCAAAATTTCACAAAAAATTATCAGGTCAATGGACCGTACGTAGGTTAATCAGGATGTACTATGTCATCCAATACACAACGGTATATAGTAATGACATACAGTAAATTAGTGAACTGGTGCGTCCTAATTGGTCGCCGGACAAGTCTGATGACCGCATGTAATAATTTTGCAAATTGTACAGGCAAGGCACCGACGCTGGCTTCATTTTCAGAGCATGAGAAACAACATTCTTAGCAGTTAGTACTTGACAGTGAAGTTAGACTATTGAGACCGAAGATAACATTTAAAAGCAATACATTCGTTGCCTGATCCTTGCTCTCTCTCTCTCTCTTTCTCTCTCTTAGGCTTCTGAGCAGTATTGAGTGGTAATGAAGAGCTCTTCAAATTTCTCAGCAGAAAGCAACAGAGCTGATCATACCAGTTCTCCATACAACGGTGCTCTGCTTCTTCCCATGGCTTCCAGTAACTCTGCTCCTGCTTTGCTTAGCCATGGCAGAGACCTTCAATCATCTTCTTCTTCATCGTTCTCCACCGATGCTCGCACGGCGGCGGCGCTGAGGATCCATAGCTTGGCTGAGAAGAGGAGGAGGGAGAGGATTAATACTCATTTGGCTACTCTCAGGCACATGACTCCCAATTCTAGTAAGGTGTGTCTCTCCCTCTGTCTCTGTCTCTGTCTCTCTTTCTCTTTTTCTTTCAAATACTTGCCTCTTAACATGAATCAAAGTATTAATCATCTTTTCTGATCAAAGAACTTAGCGTTTAAATTGTGGGATTGATTAAGAAGCTAAAAAAATGACTAAGAATATGTTGAGATAGTTTAGCCTTATTAGAATAAGGCTTTAGTTTTGATTTGTCTTGTGTTTGTATGTCTTCTTAATTTATTAAATTTTTTTCTATGTGGTGTTATTTAAACTATGAGAAAGTTAGGGGTGGCCTTCTCCTTAAATCAGAGATAAATACTATAGAAGAGATATTTATCACTCTAACTCTTCTTAGTTCAATTCCTTTTTCCTCTTAGGTTAAAGACATTTCTTACCCATCATTGTTTAGCTTGGTTGGTGGGCTAATACGGGTTGGGAACCCTCAACCCGTGTTCGATTCCTCTTGAGCAGCAGTGCCTCTTAAGTGAGGCCCAATAAAGTGCGGGCCAAAAGGTTTCTGGAGTGGGTGCCTCCTCTAGATCAGTCTAGGATTAGTCACGCCGCCAAGCACCCTCTCGGGGGTGGCGGCGGGTGGATGCCCCGTTCCTAAAAAAAAAAAAAAACATTTCTTTAAAGGTATATTAAATTTTATTTATCTTTCTACTTTTTTTAGCAATCTATAGATTTTTTCTTCTATCATTCTTTACCAGTAAATACGTTATAAACAAAATTAGATCATAATATTCTCATATAAATTATATTAGAATGAACTTAAAAATTATTGAATTTGCTTTGAGATTAGTGCTACATGTATATGAATAATTTAATATGTACTAATCTCAAAGCAAATCAAATAAATTTTAGCTCGAAATATCCTATTGCTAAGATATTTTCATTTGCAAAGAACTTCAAAATGTTTTAATTTAGGCAAGTTGATTGCATTTGCATAAAATTAAGCTTTTATTTTTTCATAGTTAGTACCAAAAAAATATAAAAGTAAGATTAAGAAAGGTGTCCTCATTTTTATGTCTTTACTCATTCCTAGAAAATTCTTTGAAGAGATGCTTATGATGTGATTAAGATAATTAGAGAAGCTTATGACGGGGATTTAGGATACTAACAAAAAATATAATCATTCTCTTTCAAACTTTATTTATGAACAATGAATCTTTAGTTATTAAATTCAAATTATTAACATGCATGCTTGTCTAATAATTTATTAATTAACATGCTAATTAATTTTTAGAGTTTGACTGCCTTATTAGTGATTAATTTCAAATTAAATATTCCTTTATTAGAGAGGTGGAATAGGGCTTTAAGGGTAACAGCACCCTCAGCTCATAGGCTTAGAATAAATCATGGGCGGATCCCCCCTTGTTTAAGGGTGGGCAAATGCCCACCCTCAAAAAAAAAAAATTAAGGTAAAAGATTGAGAGTTTTGGGATTCTGCCCCCCCTCAAAAATAAAATATTTTTTTGCCCCAATATACCCCCATCTCGCCTGTGCCTGCCCAAAAACAAAGACAAATACTAAAGAAAATTCAAAAATATTTTTTTGCCCCTGGCTGGTCGAACCCTGCCAGGGGGCGCTACCCCCTTAGACCCCCGACATATCTGCAAAGCGTATAATTTTTTGCCCCCCTTGAAAATTAAGGCCGGATCCGCCCCTGGAATAAATTGTCTTCTTAGAGAAATATAATATTGAATAACTAAAGTACTTGTAAATCATCTTGCTTAGACTTTAATGGCTATTTAGGTTAGATGTAGGCTTCATTTGGGATGGTTTTTTTATTACTTCTTAAAACAACTTTTTAGTACAAAAATAAAAAATTTTATACTAGAAAGTTGTTTTAAGAAGCAGTAAGAAAGTCATCCCAAACGAAACCTTAATTAATGTGTTAAAACTCGAAGAAACCTTAGTTGCTTAAGTTGAGGACAAATTGCCAACCTAAGCAATGAGGTTTTTAAAATATTCAAAGACTTTGAATGAATTAATTTGTAAATTCACAAACATCATATATACGTAAGCTTTAATATTGATCCAATTTTCATTGAAATTTCAAAGATCAAATCTTTGATATAAATTTCTTAAAATCATATAAAATATTAATCAATATTTTGATAGAAAGATGCAAACCACTATTTTAATCAATTATTTTTTGAAGAAATAAATCTATGGACTGGAATTGATCATAGAGACTTGACCCTACAGAGAATCTTTACTTCAAATAAAATAAATTTTATTCAATCAAATATATTTAGTAGGAATATATATATATATATATATATATATATATATATATATATATATATATATAGATATATATATATATATATATATATATATGAATTTTGTTATTGAGTAAATAGTAAAATAATATTTTTATCATTTGAAATAATATATTATTTTCTATGTCGTATTCGATCATAAAATATTTTTAATCCATTGAGGATAGCAAGAATTCCACCGCGACTCTATTGGGGATTGTTTATTTCTGTATACGCCAAGAGAAAGAGACGAAGTAGTTTGATTATCTTTAATGAATAAGATTCATCAAAGTCAAAATTTTCAACCAATAGATCTGAACGAGCTGCAAGAGGAATAGATGAGTAGATATATTTTATTTTGGGTAGGGTAGAATTAGCTTCAAAAATATGATACAAACGTGGAAGGTTTGTCTACTTACAAGAAATCATATAAGCATCCAATTATGGAGCTAAATATTAAATTATAAGCTTTGTAATTATGCTTAGGGGTCAACATAACAAGTGATTTTGAACCATATAGAAGAGAGGCTTTGCATAAAATATTTCCACTGGCAAATGTTGAAGGTGGGATTTGCGTGTAAAGGAAGATCGGATAAGGCTGGGGTGACATACAGTACACATTAGTGATGGCGAAGCTTGGCCAATGATTTGATGGGTTAGTGAGTTATATCATAGTTTAGGGGTTCTTTGATTGGGAAAAATAAAAGAATACAGTATAAAATAAATATTTTGGAGTTATTTGGATGCGTGTAAAGTAAATTTAGGTGAATAATTTTTTTTAGTATAATTTGAAGTAAAATGAATGTAGTGTAAAGTTTAAAGATGGTGGCGGCGGTGGTGGTCGGCAGTGGGCGGCGGCGGCCGACAGCTGTCGACAGTGGTGGTGGTCAGAGCTATAAGGTCCATACCGATAGTGATGGTGGCCGGCGTCGGGTTAAATTTATGTAAATTGAACATATACAAAGATGAGTAAGTTATAGTTCATAGAAGATATAATATCTTTTATGTGAAAAAGTTTGAAAGAAAAAAATTATGAGGGCTAATTCAGTTGAAAATTTTTCTACTTATCGACTTATTTCATCCAAAAGTGCTAAAATTAGAGGTCATTTGGCCCCTCACATATTCTCATAAAAATTTCAACTATAATTTTAATAAATTCAGAAATTGAATTAATATTCATGCTTAATTAAATTAATTTTTGATGACATATTAATTCAGAAAAAAATTAATTTAAATCTTTATTTTTATTTTTTCATATAATTATCTTCATATGCTTTTCTTATAATATTAACTCAGAAACCCTAAATTCCTAAAATATTTAAGAATTACATTAAAATAAAACAACTAACACAAAATCAAAAGCAAAATAAATTTATATTACCAGCAAAGGCTTCAACCAAACAAAAGGCCTAATTGCTCCTTATGATCCCTTACAGATGGACAAAGCATCACTACTCGCCCGAGTGATCGAACAAGTGAGAGATCTGAACCGAAATGCTGCCAACATAAACAAAATCTCTGCAATTCCTTCAGAAATGAATCAAGTGATTGTAGAATGCGACAATGGAAGCTTAATCAGACCACCTTTCTCCTCCTATGCCGATCAAAATATACAAATAAAGGCCACTCTTTGCTGTGATGACAGACCACATCTCTTCTCTGATTTAATGAAGGCATTTCAGATACTGAGACTGACAGCAATAAGAGCAGAGCTCACATCAGTGGGAGGAAGAACACAGAATGTCTTTACTCTTTGCAGGAAAGATGGAAATGGAAACGTCTGCTTGAGTTCTCTTATGGAATCCATCAGAAATGTTCTGACTAAGATTGCTTCCTCTGAGGAATCTGCTTTCATTGATCAGTCAGAGAAGAGGCAAAGGTTTTTGGCTACAAACTACTTCAATATGTCTGTTTAGTTAGGGATGGAGTAGTGTTTTTCTTGGGGGTTTAGTTTGTTGGTTGTTGATAGAATTTATGAATTTTGTTAGGGTTTTATTATTTGGTTGCATGGAATGGAATGGCCATTTTGTTGTTTGTAGTAAGAAACAATTTTCGGAAAATAATGAGGTTTGGTAGATTGTATTGTTTGGCTAAATGTAATGTGTGGGTGTCAATACGAGTAGGGTTTGGGTATGGCTCGACTCAAATTTGATCAACCAAAATCCAACAGACTTAATAAAAGGATAAAAAAATTGAACCTGAGCCCGACGTGCTAGCCAGTGAACCCGTTCCGATAAACCGTTTTAATTTTTAAAAAAATATTAGTTAGTTACGCATAGATTTTAGGTTAATTGATAAAAAATTAGAAGATTATATCAATAAATAAAAGAAATTTAGAAAAAAGAAATTTAAAATGGTCAATTTTGAGTCAAAATCGGATTTGCGGGTCAAGCTGAATCCAACCCGTTTAATAAATGGGTTGGAATGCACGACCCGAAACTGATCTGTTTATTTGACTGGTCAACCCGAACTCAGAATTTTCGGGTCAGATTTGGGACTGGTTAGTAGATTAGTTCATTTATTGACACCCCTAATAGAATAAATTTATTTTCACTAATAAAATGAAATCATTATTTATAGAACCTTTTTTTGATTTATAAGCAATTACAAAATAATTTTAAAGTTGATAATTTGTTTTGATTGTGACTTCATTTTCGCAAATACAGTATGTTGAGGCTTGTGATGCTTTGGGTATGGTGATTGTTGCCTCATGTTGAATGGTGTGATAATATACTAATTTAGAAATAACGAATGACTGACAGTCATCCATTGGCTTAAATTTTTGGCTTAAAAATGAATTTGATTAGTGATTTATCTCATCCAACTTTGATCTCCTTTGTTTTACTTTAACAAAATGAATACAAATATTAACCTAAAAGAAGGTTTTGAAATTTGAATTCAATTTCACTCCATTGTAGTGGTTTTAGTTTTGTCGACATATATTGATAGTTTTAGATTTCGTTTGGGACAGTTTTTTGCTGCTTTCTAAAGTAACTTTCTAATATAAAAAAAATTTTGAATTAGAAATTTTTGTATTAAAAAACTATTTTAGAAAGTAATAAAAAGGTATTCCTAACAAAGCCTTAGTACTGTTGTAGGTCATTAAAAAATAAATATTTTAACCCAAATTCAACTTCTCAAAAAATATTTAAATTGTGTGAGTTATTGACATGAGAACTAAGAAAAAATATAAAATATTATAGTTTTATATGATTTTTAAGTATTTTATAGTTTATATATGATTTTTTTGATTAAAAATAAATTAAATAACTAAGTTATTTTTTATGAGTTAATCAAATTTGAAAGGACATGACCTGAACCTGACCCTACTTTTTCGGGTCACTTATACTGGCTGGAACCCAACATGAATATTATGATAGTTTACCTGAGCTAAGTGAATTGAGTCATATCCGAGTTAATTTTTTTAAGCCTAAGCCTAAGTCAACTTTATAGATTTTTCCCATTATATTTTTTTGGTAATTGCAAGTTAGTTAAGTTCTTCCTTCATGAACAAAATGAATTCATTGCAAAGAAAACTGAATGGGAAGATTAGTAGATGATGAGAGAAATGTTGAAGAAATTTCTAAAGCATTTGTATCCTATTTATAGAGAAAGGTGGAGAGGAGATGAATTAGAGAGTCATTAGAATAGCAAAATTGTAAAGTCTAAAAAAAGATCTGCATAGTAATTATTGAAAAATTCTCATAATGGAAAAATCATTTGCGCTTCACGTTCCCACTGTACTGGACACGTGTTAGCTGTGTAGGAAGTATGGTTACAAAAGTGACTTTAGTTCCCCAGTTTAGGCTCAACTTCTCGCTTGATGTAGGTCGGGGCGGGCACGCTTTTTATTTCTGTGTGGGACGATGCCGGGGAATTCGTTGAGGTGGCGAACAACAACAACACAAAACCATTTTTCCCCGTAATGAGATGAGCCCAGTGCATTGCATTGGACCGATGAATAAGAGAATTGAGCTTGCCCAAAAAGTGCTTGGGCGCTCTTGAACGATACGACATTCAAGTAGTTAAACTTCATAATACCAAATTCAAGCAAGTATTGACTTCAAGCTAGCTCCAGTTTTTCTGCTACTTTTTAAAACAATTTTTTAGTATAAAATTTTTTCAAATTCGAAATTTTTATACTAGAAAGCAGTTTGCTTTGTTTGGGACGGCTTTCGTACTCTTTTTAAAACAGAATTCTAAAACAAAATTTTTTGAGCAGAAAACTTTTGTGCTAAAAAATTGTTTTAGAAAGTAGCTAGAAAATCATCCCAAACGAAACCTTAAAAAACAACTTCAAGGTCAAATTTATACAAAGTGCAGTGGTGAAGTTAAGTTCTACTCAAAATTCATGTAAACATTCAAATAAAAGATGGAAAAAATAGCTTATTATACATTAAAAGAAGGAAAACAATATAACACAAAAAAATTTACTTTAACTAATTCAATTTAGTTATTACAAGAATACTTAATAAACTTCAAGGATTCCTAATTTACTATGGGAAATCAATCTTTTTTGACTGAAAAAAAAAATCTATTGGAAATACTTTTTGTCTACGAAAAAATTGCTAAAATATTTTTGACAGATTTTTACGGTAACTATTCAGAGAAAATTGACGTCTGTGATGACAAATTTTTCTAGGCAAGGTGGTGGCATGGTAAAATCATTTGCCAGACTCGCCGGTGAATTTTTTGGGTGAAAATCTATAAAAATTTTTGCTACCTAACTTTTTCCCTGACAATTTGCTAGTAAGTATGCTGGGCAATTCCATCGAGCACTACCCTAACTAGCCAATGGAATTTTTGTTGACACATATACTCTATTTATCAATAAAAATTCAGCAAAGATCTATACCAATCCAAGTGGAACTACTAGCCTTAGGGTTGTGTTCAAAAGGAGTTTTACACCTTTTCTTCTCGCCTTGAGCAACAACTTCAATAGATTCAGCAACTACAATTTTGATTGAGACGGTTTTTTCATTATTTTTTAAAGTAGTTTTTTAGTAAAAAAATTCTTTGAAAGTATTGAAAAATAGGGGCCAAAAGCTGCCCAAAATGAAGCCTTAGGCTTCATTTGAGATAGCTTTTTTAATGCTTTCTAAAATAACTTTTTTAGCTAAAATTTTTCTTGAATTAAAAATTTTTGTACTAAAAAATTTATTTAGAAAATAATAAAAAAGATAGTACCAAAAAAAGCCTAAGTCAACTTTATAACTTTTTCCCATTAGAAAATGGGCCATTTAGCTTGAATTTTCTCAAAAGAATCTCTTACATAAGGGCTATGGAAGTTATAGGGCCCTTGGACCTTGGCCAATCAACAATAAATTAGGGACCAGGCATTTTCACAAGAAGTTCTCTTTATAGAGCCTCATCCGATAGATTATTTTGTGTGGGCACTAAGAGTGTCAAAATCGGGCTTTGAGTCGAACCCGAAACTAACCCGAGTTCAAACGGGTCGATCCTAGTCCGGCCCGGTTATGTAAACGGGTCAAAAATTTAGACTCGGACCCGAATTGTCATGTTAACGGGTTGACCCGACCTAACACGGTTGACGGCCGGACGGCGACAACGAGATGTCGGATGGAGGAAAGGCAGACGGCGGGCGGGCGCAGATGCGATCGAGCGGTCGCGGTCGCGAGTGCATGAGGGTAGGCTCGGACGCGAGCAGGCAGGCGCAAGCAGCCTCGGGCGGGCGCGGGCAGGTGCTGGCAAGCACAGGCAGCCTATGACGTGACGCGGGCGGGCAAGGGCAGCCGAGGGCAGGCTCGGGCAGCACGAGTAGCTCATTTCAAACGGGTTTCCGGGTTGACCCGGCAACCCGACGGGTCAACTCGAACCCAACCCGGTTTTTCAAACGGGTCGAATATGGGAACCCGAACCCAACCCGTTCTGAAATCGGGTTGAGTTCGAGTCGAGTTTTCGTACGTGTCAAATATTGACGCCCTTAGCGGACACTGGACGGAAAGAACCGTCCGGTTTTGTCTATGTGAACAGTAAAAGCGCAGCATAAATAGTAAAAGCGCTTTTAGTGTTCACAGAGACAAAACCAGACGATTCTCCTGTCCAGTATCCGCACAAAATTATTCATCCATCCACCAGGCATTTTAACTCCTTGACCCAAAAATAGCTTGAATTTTCTCAAGAGACTTTTCAATGATGTTGATGTATACTAAAAAATCGGTCAAGTCAATGCAATCAATAGCAATGAATGTAATAACTCATCAAGACAAATTTATATATTTTTATTCTCGTGTTCTTTCATAAATTTCTTCAAATATACAAGAGAATTTGTAAATTAAACGAACATACAATATCATTTATGTCGAGTTAGGCAAATCATATCCATCATAACTGACGGGGTTCAAAAATATTCAATAAGTGTAAGGATGCAAATCAAAATCAAATATAAATCATTGTTGAATATAAACATAGTTGTACTATGTCATAAATCATAATAGTGTTGACACGACTCGAAAATTCGACTTGAATCTGATCCACAAATTCTGAGTTAGGATCAGCCCGTTTGATAAATGGGTCGGGTTCAGGTTTCAAAATTCAACCCGAAAAATCGGGTCGGGTCCGGGTCAACCCGCCAACCCGAAGTTGACTCGATTTCCTCGCCTAGGCATAGTCTCGAGCCTCCGCTAGTTCGCCTACACTCACGTAGGCGTAGTCCCGCAGGCCTAGGGCTTGCTTTTCCTCTTCTCCCATCATTTGAACCTTATCGATCGACTTCGCTTGCTTTGCTCTCGTGAAGTAAAGTTTTGATCGAGTCGAATAAACTCCGCCTCCTTCGACGATGTTCCTTCCTATTGGGTCGGAAGTCACGACAGTTCGCCGTTCTATTGTTGGATCGAAAGTAACGACGACGATGGTAGAGACTAGGGAGCTCGTTCGTTGCGAATGTAACCAATAAAAGACTTCTTCGCCTCCATCAACGACAATGTTCCTTCTTGTCGGGTCGGAAGTCACGACAACTCGCCGTTATTTTGTTGGATCGGAAGTAACGACGACGATGTGAGAGAGCTCGCTCATTGCGAAGGTAACCATTTTCTCCCTTCGCGCGCTTCTTTAGCCAAATCTCCCAGACGCACCGTGGTTTCGTGTCGGGTTGGGTCAACCCAGAAATCCGATGGGTCGGGTCCGGGTTGAAATTTCTAACCCGTCTACAAAAAAGGATCAGGTTCGGATCGTGTCAAATAGTAGCGGGTCAAAATCGAGTTCGACCCGAACCCGACTCGCAATCCAATTTTGACACCCCTTCATACTACTTAATGGGTTATTAATGTTGGCCTTATGAATCAACCGATCAAACAGTTCTTTGGGTGGGGATAATGATTGACTGCATTAAGGTATTGCAGACAGTAATCCTCCCCAAGCAAATCAAACATTAGCGGTAGTTCCATTCTCTAAATACTTTTTATAATTTATTTATTTTTGTTAAAATTAATATCCTTACAGCTTTATAAAAAAAGAGATTAAAAGGTGAAAGAAACGATCATTCAGAAGAAAAAAATTTCTAAAAGCAATGCGTCCAGATGTCCTAAATAGTTCGGATCATTAGATTCGAACATGACCTTAATGGGTGATACGATAAAAGGATAAGAGCTTTTCATTGCAGGCTTAATCAAAGGACTTAGGAGATAAAAGAGCCATTGATGCCACTGGAAAAGGATCAGCACATAGGCTATTGTGTATATGTGTCCTTCGCATAAGAGAATACTGTTAGCCAAATCATTAACTTCAGTGAACTGAAAACGATAAACATCATTATGGATTATCTAATTAACTTATTAGTTTATTTGTAATATTTTGTGAATAATAAAGTTCTATTTAAAAAAAAAGGTAAATCATATTTATTAATCTATCCAACTAGTATTCATTTAATTTAAATATAAATAAAAAAATTAAAATTTTAATACTACAATAACAATAACAGCAAGCCTTTATCCTACTACGTAGGGTCGGCTACATGAATTCTTTTTCTACATTGTGTCATGTTAAGAGCCAAATTCTCATTTAAATTTAATAATAATAAAAAAAAGGTTATATCAAATATTTTCTAGCCAAGTCTTTTTAGCTCTATCTTTGCCTTTCTTAACATATGTCAAATTCAATATATCTACTCTCCTAATTGGGTTATCAAAAGATTGACGTTTTATCATAAGTATCTAAACCATCTAAGGTTGCTCTCTCTAATCATATCTGTCGAGCTACTCCAACTTTTTTAACATATATACTAGTTTCGCATTCTATCTCTAAGAGTGAAGCCACAAAGCATCGTTCTTTTTGTATCACTTAATTTTATGCTTATCTTTTAATGGCCAACATTTTGCACCATAAAGCATTGCAGGTCTCACCTCCATCTTCTAGAATTTTCCATTAAGTTTGGGGGTATTTTTTTATCACACAACAGGCCTGATGCATTCCTCTACTTCAACCATCGAATTTGAATTCTACTAACAATATCTCAATTTATTTCAACATCACTTTGAACAATAGATCAAAATATTCAAAACATGCACTCTTATTAATGACTTTATCGTCCAAAGTCACAATCCTCGACCATATTTATTACTATTTAAATTGCACTCCATGTATTCGGTTTTAGACCAACTCAAACGAAAAACTTTAAACTCTAAAGTTAATTGTTAATCTATTTATTATATATTTATTCAATATTTTCATCAGATTTTTATTACTAATAGTGTAAATAATTATTAAAATGCATAGAATATAAAATATAATAACATAATAATATAGAATAAGTTATGAAAAAGTAAATAAATAATTATAAAATTAAAAAATAAGAAGATTTAAATTTGATCTTTTTTATGATAAATTTTAAAATTTTATTTGAATTTATTCAATTTTCTAAATAAATAAATAAATATAAAATTTATATGACCAAACATATATAATTTTTTAGTAATAAATTCGGTCATTCTTAATTTTTTGCGATATTTAGGTCAATTAAGTACATATATAAGACTAAAAAAAATCTCTTAATTGATAACCAAAGCTCCTAACTAATAGATTAAAGAGAGCTGCTAAATTCGATCATTCTAAATTTTCATTTGTAATTTCTTAATTTGCACTTTTTATATGCCATCATATTTGGTTTGGCCTTCACATGGAAAAGTTGGTGAAATGTCTGAAAATTTTAAGTAATGAAAGTCCGACATCTTTACAGATAATGAAAGTATGCAAAGAAAGGCTGTGTCGAAACTACTTTATAATTTATAAAAAGTGGAGAAATTAATATTAATCGTTTGAGGCAGCTTTTTTGTTTTTTAGATTATTACATACTTCACAACAACTCAATAATAATTTTTACAAATAGCTATGGCAAGCTCAAATGGACTCTTAGGAAAAATTTGTTTGTAAAAGGAGTTATAGATTTGTTGTGAAAGCTTAGGGTTCATTTGATCATTTAGGATTGCTATAGCTTTTTATAAAGGTCATTGTAAAGTTATTTTTGAAGCTATTGTAGAAAACGATTTTTTTAAACAAAAATTTATTAAAAACAATGGTCAAATAAAACTTGTGATTGCGGTTTGAAAGCAATGTAGTAAGAAAGTTGAGGCTTTATTTGGGACAGCTTCTGATTGCTTTGCTTTTCAAATCACAACCATAATTTCTATTTGGCCGCTACTTTTTTTATCGGATTCAAAAAAAATTTGTACTAAAAAATTATTTTTCACAAAAGTTTTAAAAAGTTATTTTCTCTACAATAACTTTATAAACCAGTAAGAAAGTCATCCCAAATGAAACCTTTTTGTTTGGGACTTTGAAAGCAGCTATAAAAAGCAACAAAAAATCAGTAGCTAAATAGAAATTATGATTGCAATCTAAAAAAATAAATTAGTAAGAAAGTTGTCCCAAGTAATCCCTAATTTATTTTTTAAAGTTGCTGTGAATATTTTTTTCTTTTTAAAAGTTAAACACTTAGATATGAATTTTCTTATAACTAAAACACAATAACATTTTGATGGTAAAAAGCTAATTCTTTCCACAATAGTTTATGAAAATTGGTGAGAAAGCATCAACCAAACAACATTGTGCTAGCGCTTTGAAAACAAATTAAGTTTAACATTTTTATAAGAATCATTATTTAATATTTTAATCATTTCATCATAATCATATTTCTTATATTTATTACTCTTTAGCCATAACATAATTTCTTAAAAAATATAACTCAATTTATTTTTAAGCGCATTTGTTGAAAGAGTGTGATTAAAGCACGAATTTAGGATAGTGAATCCTTCTAGATTTCGGAAATTTTCTTTCTGCTTTCTAAAATAATTTTTTAGTAAAAAAAATTTTTTGAACTAAAAATTTTTAGAAAGCTGTTTAAAACAAAGTCTTAGGCATCATTTTGGACGGCTTTTTAATGTTTTTTTTAAAGCAGCTTTTTAATATAATTTTTTTTTAATTTTTGTACTAAAAAACTACTTTTTAAAGCAGTAAAAAAGCTGTCCCAAATGAGTCCTTAGTCATATATGAAATGTTCTAAATGAGAGAATGCTGACACTTGATAAATGTTAGGTTTCATTTGAGACAGTTTTCTTACTACTTTATTTTTCAGATCATAACTACAATTTCTATTTGACGAATAATTTTTCATTGCTTTTAAAAAAATTATGCTAGAAAGATGCTTTCTACAGCAGCTTTAAAAAATTTCTCTCTATAACAATTTTATAAAATAATAATAAAACTATCTCAAATGAAACCTTAATATCATATAGTAACTATGGGGAAGTCCATTTTACTAAAAACTTTGAATAAAAATAGATTAGCAATAATTCTCTTCATCAGTGCTACCATAATGCTTTTTTTTTTTTTTTTTTTTTGGGGAAATTATGGGGCATAGCCCTTGTATAACTATGGAAAAAGAACAGAATTACAAGAGAGTAAAAAATCCCTCCCAGCAATAGCTAAATGAAAAACTGAGCAAAGCTGGAAGAGAAAAAAAAACCTATACCACCCAATACAGCCAAAAGAACAAGAAAAAGATTACAGTGGTCAAAAAGAATCAACAAAAAATGAGAAAAAACTAAAGGACTCAGGCTGCAGCATGAGCATTGTCGCACCAATTCAACTGATCCAACAGTTCGGATCTGAGAAGAAGAAGAAGCACCCCTGGTTGCCGGTTAGACCATCCAAGGGGTGGGAAGTTGCAGCAATCATCATCGTCCTTCAAAACCTCCCCCAGCAATTCGGATAAGCTGGTTGCCACAAGGGCCATCCAGTTCCGAAGTAATAAGCCCTCGGCATCAGCAGGAGAAATATATCCGAATCCAAACATGTGGCTAAAGCATATCCAGCAAATTGATCCCATTTTTCCACTTCAAAACTTTAGAAAATATCGCACTTTTAATTTTCTGGCAAACAGTGGTAGAAGAAGCATAAGAGTTCCCAAATTTTCTGTCATTCCTCTCTCTCCATAGGTGATAAACCGCACAACAGATGAGTAATTGATAAAAAAGCTCAATCGTAGGAGAGGCATCGCTGATGCATTCAAAAGCCTGAAGGATATTGGGCCTAAGCAGTTGCTGTCTCATCTTAGGAATGAGGGCAGCAATAACAGCATAAGAGTAGTCACATTCAAAAAAGAGATGTGAGGAACATTCATAGACGTTAAAGCAAAGCGGGCACTGAGGATCTACTGGAATACCCCTAGCCAGCAGAACATCAGCGGTTTTTAGACCTCCTAAGATGGCCATCCAACAGAAGGAGGAGAATCTAAGAGAGAATCGTTTATGCCAAATAAAGTGATGCCAGGTTACCATATTATCATTTCTGTATAGGTAGTGGGTATAAGAGCTATGATTTTTTGCAATCAAAGTGATGCCAGGTTACCATATTACCATAATGCTCAGTTCAATAAAGCAATGAAAAGGCATTCATCCTTCTACAGTGTCCCCCATTGAGCTAAACTGAAGGTCACAGTCCCCACATTCCCTTTTGATATTTCTTCTCCTAAATGATGAAACAAATGGAAATAATCACACACACAAAAAAGGAATACAGCTTATTGCATGAAAGAGAACGACAGACACTTAAAGAGATAAAAATACAGTGTTCTAATCCCCTTAAAGAGATAAAAAGAAGTCCAGAAGGTCGAAGAAAATCAGCTCAGCTGTCACATAGCAGCCTGAAGAAGAACTTATCCTTTCAGAATATTGGGAAAGCCGTCGAGTAGTTTGCAGAGAAGTGTTAATGAAGACAAAGAAAGAAAGAAATTTCAAATCACAACTACCAAATCCACTTTCAACTTGTTAAAATAATACAATAATTTACTTCGATTTTTTGTTCTAATATATATTTTTAATCCGTTTTGTTCAATAAAAATACCGAAATTTTCTTTATAATATAATTATTTCGTGTCAAGAGAAAAAAATAATAGAGAACTCAGCTTCAAATCATGAACCTTCTGACTTAGGTTTTATTTGAGATATCTTTCGTACTATTTTATAAAACAGTTTGTTAATATAAAATTTTTTAAAATAGAAAAATTGTATTAAAAAATTACTTTAGAAAATAATAAGAAAATTGTCTCAAATAAAATCTTTATCAAAATACATAATGTACTATTAACAAGTCATGGTTGACTATCTTATTTTAAACAAAACATAAGGGTTAGGCTTCATTTGGGACGGCTTTCTTACTTATTCTTAAAGTAGCTTTTTAGTAATTTTGTACTAAAAATTGCTTTAAGAAGCAATATGAAAGCCGTCCTAAACGAAACCTTAGTGTAACCTCTAACAACATAGATCAAAGATTTAGTAATTATCTATAAAGAGAATAGTTTGTTAAAAAAATTTTGCAATGACGGATAAACATATAAAAAATTAAATTAAAATTTTCAGTTTTTAAAGAAATTTTCACTTTGAATATAGAAATAGTTTAAAAATATTAAAATATATTATATAATGTTAATTTAAAATTAATTTTAAAATATATTATAAATTAATCAAGCGGCTCAACAAATTCACGAGTCAAGTCAGATTGAGCTCGATCTCGGGCTCGTATAATATAGAGCTCAAACTCGTGGCCCGATAGGCTCACCTCGTGAGCTTCTTAATGAGTAGAGTTCGAGCCTACTTGCAAGCCAACTCGGCTTACTTTCACCCCTAACTGATTAACTTGCCTTCAAAAAAAACTTGAGAGCTACCATAACCTCTGACAATATAGATCTAAGAACAGATCAATAGTTAATTGCAATGGAGCATTAACATATGAGAAATTACTATTTTTTTTATTAAATTTCATTTATTGATAAATCAAAACCTATTGATCTTAATGCATGAGATCCACAGTACTTTTATTGATAAAAAATTTATGCATCCCTTTTATTTTTTTCATATATCATTTGATTAAGTTTAGGTTGATAAATATAATATTATTTTTAAAGTAAATCTTGTCTTATAGTGGACAATGTGATCAGATCAGCTAATCAACAGCAAAAGCAAAATAAGAAAATGGCCCAATCTCTTTAGCAAAGAGTTTAAGTTTTATTAAATATGTTGTAAAAGACAAACAACTTTTCCTACCATTTTCTATCTCTATAAATGCTTTGCAATGTGGATTTCATTAAAGTAATAATGCACTCTTCACTCCCATAAAAAGTAACATAAAGCAAAAACTCTAGCATTCAATTAAAAGCTTTGGTTGAGATCCAATCTAAGGCTTCGTTTGGGACGGCTTTCTAACAGTTTTTTAAAATAATTTTTTAGTATAAAATTTTTATTTTTATACTAAAAAGTTGCTTTAAAAAACAGTAAAAAAGTTGTCACAAACGTAGCCTAAATCTCTGTTTGGAACGGCTTTTTTAGCTGCTTTAAGAAGCAATAAGAAAGCCGTCCCATGCTTCATTTGAGACCGTTTTCTTACTGCTTTCTAAAGCAGCTTTTTAGTACAAAAATTTCTTGAATTAACAATTTTTATATTAAAAAGTTGTTTTAAAATAAATATTAGAAGGTTATCCCAAATGAAGCCTAAATATAATTATAATATGCAATTTTCTTAAGATGCAAAGAAACACCAGTGGGATAAAGGCTTGATGTTGTTGTTGTTGTTGTTGCAAAGAAACACCAATTAAAAATTACCTAATTTAAAGAAATTATAATAAAAAATACATTTTGAGCAATGACTATAAATAGAAATCTTGTGATCATATAAGGTGAGTGGTCAACATTAAGCACAATCTAAATAAAGTGATGTTAAATCACACAAAATTGTGGTGTAGTCAAACCTACAAATGCAATTAACACAAAAATGTGATAGTGATAAGTAAATGATTAAGCTAAGTGTAAGAGTATTAGAACAAAGAATTTAGTATTATGAATTAACATTAATCGCTATAAGAAAATGGCAGATTTCCAACGGTATTTTTCTTCAGAAATTATCTAAATACGGTAGGAAAAAGGGCAGATTTCGAGCAAAAATTGCTGCCAGAAAAATAAAAAAGAATTTACTTAAACTCTGCCCAAGCAGGCCAATCTGCCGACCGGGGCAACTAACATTATTAGAATTAGAAGAAACCAATATTATCAAAACTAGGCTTGAACATCTTAATTAGTAAGTAATATACAAACACTATACACTAAATTATACATAAAAAAATATAAATGTATCCAACAAAAATAGTTTGATGACATCCAATAGTCACAGTCCTCCATCTACTCATCACCAAAAACATAAGCTATAAGGTGAGTGGTCAACATTAAGCACAATCTAAATAAAGTGATGTTAAATCACACAAAATTGTGATGTAGTCAAACCTACAAATGCAATTAACATCGAAATGTGATAGCGATAAGTAAATAATTAAGCTAACTGTTAGAGTATTAGAACAAGAAATTTAGAATATGAATTAACACTAATCACTACAGAAAAACGGCTGATTTCCAGCAGCATTTTCCTTCGGAATTCGTCCAAATACTCTCAGAAAAAGGGTGGATTTCTAGCGAAAATTGCTGCCGAAAAAATAAAAAGAATTTACTAAAATTACGCCCAAGCAGGCTAGCCTGTTGTGTTTGGGGCAGCAAGCCCGCCTGCCCACCTGCCTACACACACTCGCTGTGCCTACAGCGGGATTCCTTCAGAGAATCCAGTGCCCATCCATAATCATGAAGAGCAAGATGTGTAAAAAAAAAAATACTATTTTTTATTTAAATTAAAACTTATAGAATATTAAAATTAATAATTAATTAAAAATTAATATTAATATTTTTTGAAAGATCAAAATAATAATTATGATAACTATTTATTTAATTTAATTTAATCTAATTTATTTATTTATTTTAATTTAAAAATAAATTATTAAATTAGTTAATTTAATTTAACAATATTTATTTTTAAAACTATTTAGTAATATTTATTAGATTAGCTAATTAATTAATTTAAATTTGTTAATTTAACATAACAATAATATTTAAAATAATTTATTTATTTTAGTTTAACAATATTTAATTTAATTAATTTAATTTAATAATAAGTTATTTAATTACTTAATTTAATTCAACAAAATGAATAATTATAAATATTTATTATAATTATTTTTTAAGAAAATGTTAAATTCCGTCGTAAATCCACTGGAAATCCATCGAAAATCCTATTGAAAAATCCGTTGGAAATATTCCGCCGGAAGTTCGCTGGAATTTCTGACCGATTTAATTTCATTGGAAATTAGCATTTTTCCTATAGAGGATATTGGTGTGATGCTTCGACAAAGATGTATTTATTTGAAGAGATTAAATAGTGCAAGAGGAGAGAATGTGTACAATAAGCGTGATGCTCTGAGAGATATATTTGTTTGAAACAACTATAGTATTTTTTTTGTTTCTTAGAGAAGATGTATAGAACATTTGAAATCTCTTTACTTCCTGTTTTACTATAGGGATACAAAAGAATAGTGATGTCGGGTGCTCTGCCAGGGTTTGTGCCACGATCCTCCGGAGACTATCTGCCTTCAAAGAAGTCTTCTATTCCCTAATCTTCCTGGCTCTTTTTCTTCCACTGCCGAAATCTTGTTCTTTTCGGACGTGCTGAAATCTCGTTCTTTTCGGGAGGTTTTGTCTGGGACCTCCTCGTCGTCGAGTTTCCCTACACTGAAAATTTCCTCTTGTTACGGTTTACCTGCATTATTGATTTCTGATGAAGAAATGCTTGCCCTAGCTGTGCCGTTTGAGTTTGCTTTAGTTGGGAAATTTCCCGCCGACGACCGCCTCTTGAAGCTATTCGTAAATTTTTTTTCCAACTTAAGCTTATAGGAGAGTTTTCTATCACTGTTCTCAACACTAAGAATGTTTTGATCAAGCTTAGGAATGGTTTAGATTACTGTAGGGTTTTTCGCATCGCTCCTATTTCGTTAGCAACTGTTACATGAAGTTGTTTAAATGGACTCCGCATTTTGACGTTAATGTGGAATCCCCTACCATTCTGATTTGGGTTTCATTCCCCAACCTTCGCCCACACCTTTTTTCTCCCCGTATTCTTCATGGATTAAGGTCCCTGTTTGGCCAGCCCTTACGGACAGATAAGACTACAGCAAATGGGACTAGACCCTCGGTTGCTCGTGTCATCGTAGAGTTAGATGTTACCAAGCGGTATCTGAATTAAATATGGATTGGTTCTGAAACTTTGGGTTATATTCAATTGATGAAAATGAAAGAATTTCCCTTCTATTGCGATCACTGTAAAGCCTTGGGTCATTTGAAAGCTGATTGTAGTGTGTTGCATCCTGATATTGTTGATGTTCCTACCCATGTGGTTGGTTCGATTAGGGAACATATTGGAGAATTGGATTCTCCTCCTATTGGTGTGAATGAGCTTTTTGATGGGGATGGTAATGTTCAATGTGATAAATCCATTGCCCCTGTGGATGTGGGTTGTCTGTTGAGCCTGCTTTAATGCTTTCTGATGAGGTACCGTTTCAAGATGCTTAAGAGGATGCTGGTAGTTCCTCTCTTGCTGCGGATAATGTTGGCTTGATAGTTCCTAATGTTGTGGATATGAATGATTCTTGTTATGAGGGGGCTTGTGGTAATGACATGCCTCAAACACCTTTGGGTGAGAAAGCTTTACTGGTTAAAGTTTCTTGTTCTGGTCATGTGCATTCTAATGTAGTGGATTTTGGATTATGTGTTGTGAACATGGGGGTGGTGAATGAATAAGATTCTTGCTGTGGGATCACCTAAGGTTGATGATGTGCTAGCTAAGTCTCCTACTGTGGAGCCGGTTGGGAGTGAAACTCTTATAGATGTGCCAGTCACTTTCTTACCTTCTTTTGCCTTCGATGAGCATTTGGTTTCCAATGCTGGGGAAACTTCTGTGGTGGACTCTGATTGGTTTGAGGTGTCTCCTTCCTCGCCTTGTGCGATTGGTGAGAAGGGTTTAGATGATCAAGATATTTCTTTTCTTGATTTGTATGGTTTGAATGTTAGTTCTAGTTCAAGGATTGATTTTCCTCATGGTGGAAAACGTCGTAAGCATAAAACAAAAAAGTAGTGTGTGTGGTTGTTTCCTTACAATGGTCTTGTGTCGGGGGCTTGCTGTTTGATCTCCCTCTGCCTGGTGTTTTGTTGGTTTTCTTGTTGAGGTTCTCGGTTTTTGTATTTTTTTTGTTTTGGTGGGTGGTGGTGGTTTTTTTGGTTATCTCGGCTGGTGCCTAGGAGTGTTGGCTCCTTCCTCTTTTGTAGGTTCTCTTTTGCAAGTTATTTGGCTTCTACTCTTGTATGTTGTCTGCTTAGATGGTTGATGGTCTCCTGAGACTTTCGGTCTCCTGCTGCTTCTGGCTTTCAGATCTTTTTCTTTTGATTAATTGTTTACTATCAGTTGGTATTTTTTCTTTGGTTGCTTGTAATAGTTGAGATCCCTTGCTCGTAGGTTTAACTTTAAATATTGTATTTTTAATGAGCTGTGGATCTTTTAAGGTCTTGTAATTTCAATTTTTATTAACGCGCATGCCCCTTTTGTGGGTTATATATATAAAAAAAAACTATAGTATTTTTTTCTTTAAAATATATTTGCAGTTAATAGTGACTTTTACCATGTATTGAAAATAGTTAGTTTGTTAAAAATTTTTGCAAAAATTTTTAAATAATTGTCCGACCATCTTTTCCAATATCGCTAATTTGATTTTATAAAGTTTTTGAAATTTGTTGTGTTGTTATATATATATATATATATATATATCACGTGGTAGCTTTATCGCAACCATTAGATTCTAATAGACTCGATTTTTAAAATATAACTTCACACTACAATAATTTTTGAAAAACAATTAAAAAAGTAGTCATATGAATGTTTGATAATAATTTTAAAAATAAAATAAAATAAAATAATTTCAAATAGACCCTAACTCATTTATTTGATTAGTGATTACAATTAATCTCTAAAAAAATTACTTTTACAAAGCACCAACTTTGTGGGGCCTTATAATCAGAAGCTGTTTTTAAAGATCTATGTTGAAAAAAAATATTTTATGAGATGTGATGGCATTCAAAATCAAATTGACTAAGCCTTTGGTCCCATAACACTTGTCAAATGGTTCTTTTCCTTAAAATAAAGAAACAAAGGGAATCCAGACTCAATAATCAACCCTTTTTACAGTACCATGTTTGGCATGCCTATGCCAGCAGGTTATGAGTGGGGGTTGTTATTTGTGCTTTTTCTATTGGCCAATATATTACACGTGGGAACATATAATTTTTTCGCAGAAGTGAGCCAAAGACACTCTGTGTTTGTGGGAGTCGCATATGTTATGTTCATGTGAGTGGAAGAATATTCTATTTGATTAGTTGATATATGCCATTCAATTAGCTTGAGATTTTGATAATTATGTCATTTGTCATAAATAAATTTTCTTAATCTCTAAATTTAACTGTATAATTTTTGTTGGATCCAAATTTGTGCGCGAAGGGCATAGTGAGCGAGGGCACCAGGAACCTGTGAAAATGGAAGGAGAAGGAGACAGAAAGAGAGAATAAATGAAAATTTATAGATGCTAATTAAGAAACTATGAGTCTCAAGATTGGCTGAGTATCCACTATACACTTAAAGAAATTATGGCATTTACATCACTAAACATAGGGCATGTCGACTGTTTTAACCTCCACAAAAATTCTTGCAGCGGTTTTAAAACTGTTGTAATTGTTGTTTGCTTCAAAGGACTTCCGTAGTGATTGTGAAACTGTTGCTACCAAGTGTTGCGAAAATAACATATTTTTGTTAGTAATATCAGTTAAAACGTCTAACGTAATGTCACAAATTATTCATCGTCACTTCTTATTTATAGGATTATGAGGGCTACATAAAAAATTATGCAAAAATGGTAAACAACACTACACAAAATACTCGTACAACGCAATACATTAATCTAGACACACATCACCTCTTAGTTGTTTGAAAGAGGGTGAGATTGGAAAGCTTCGGTGAGTTGCCTCTAGGCAAGTTAGTAATGTAGAGTATATGAGAGTGAGTGTGCTCAGGGGAGTTTATAGATGAGTGTTGATATGACGGGGAATTGGTGGCTTTCCAGTTAGTTGAAGATGCTAACAAGTTGTAGAATCTTTGAGATTGCCTAAGAACATAGGGGCAAGTGAGATGGTGTTGTGGCAAGGGAGAGCTCCAGCTCGAATGGTCACTATGAGTTGAATTGAGGGTCTCATGAGTAGGCACATTCATGTAGTCGAGTTTGGTAAGAATGGTCGCCTTGGGTGAGAGCGAGTAACTGAGATGTTGACTAAGCACGTGGTGAGTGTCAAGCGATTAGCTTTGAGAGGAACCCTAGCTCGTTTGGCACTGTTTAGTGTTTGCTCCTTGGATGGCCCGAAGGAATTGACGCCTATTCGTCATTTCGGATGAATTCTCCTTCATGTTCTAAATGAATTCCTTAAGTGGGCGGCCCTCTTTGAGGACGAGTTTCTGTGTCATAATCTGCCAGCTACCTACTAGATACCAGTAAATGCATATGCTAGTGTATAATTTTAACTTTATTCACCCTCCTTATTAAACAAAGGGAAATGAGGGAGGATACCAAGTAGATATTTTGTTAAGTTGTAGCTTTGAATATATTTTTTAGTTATCATATTTGTTATTGAATTAAGATTATCAAAATGGTCAATCTTGGTTATGTGAGAGAGAGAATTATTTCAATCATCCTATTATCAATATTATGATTTATGTGAAAATATTTTGGCTTGGTGGGGATAAGGATAGGACATTAAGAGTAGACCCTCTAATATCAAAGCTACTAGAATATAATAGAATTCATGTAACTGATGATCAACTTTGTTGAAAGTTGGTTGTTGGATCTCTTTATTCAATCTTTATGTCAATCGATCCATCAATCCTGTTGAAGGTTATGATATCGACATCAATCTCAAGATTATCAAAGTTTGTCCTAAAATTTCAATTAAATCATATAATCTTTTGTACTAGAAAATTACTTTAAAAACCAGTAAGAAAGTTGTCTCAAATGAAACCTTAATGTCGCAACACATTGATATAGATAATAGAGAGGTGATGTTGAAATTTCGTAGAAGACGATATAACCATATAACATCAATGGAAATAGTGGTAAAAACCCGATATTCATCTTAGGTAGAGAATCTAATCATTTTAGGTTGCTTCTATATATGTTCATGTTTATTGCTGTATCAGTCTATTTTGATACTAAAATTTTAAGAAATATTATATTTACAAGGCATGAAAATTCTACCAACACTTTTTATGCTTGTATGCACAAATTTCAAAGCACATTAAAATAATAAAATTACATTCTAGTATTTTGATATTGTTAAGAATGCTTTAAGAGCTATGCTAAGCTAGCTAGATAGCATACAATAACATAATTTTTTTTTAGAATTTTTTATAAATATTGTTTGTAAAATTATTGTCTTTATTGCATATTATTCATCGAACCACACCTATAATTGGTTATGTTAATTTTTTTTTGTGGACATTTGAGCTTTTAAGACAAACTCATACACATCACATACGTAAGATTCGAACCTAAGATCTTTTACTGAGTAGCCAAAGCTCCTAAGGTGAGCTACTTGGTTCTGTTAGTTGAGTTGTTAATATCTTATTTGACAGCTTTGGTGTGTGGAATATTTCAAAGCTAAATTAATTATGATTTCATTGAAATATTTCGGAAAAAAGAATTTGTCAAAATAATATAATATAATTTATATTATGATATATTTAGTTTTTATATTTATTTTAAAATTAAGGTTATATATAAAAAAATTATATTGTACATTTTAAAATAAATTTAATAATTTATAAATTTGTTATAATAAAAGTATATCATAGTGTTTATTCTTGACATTTTTTTTCATATTTTTAAATTAACAGAAATATAGATTACTACAAATATTTATAAAAAAATTGGGTTATTGTGGATATTTGTGTGCACAATATTTCACACATGAATCTTATCTCATGGGGTCAAATGTGGATATAATAGTCTGTTTGGGAAGGCTGTTACAATTTATAAAAATATTTGTGAAATTGATGTGAGGAATAACAATCCGCTATAGAAATTTTTGAAAATAATAAGAAAATAATAAAATTTATAAATTTATTTTTGAAATTGATGCTACAAAAATAACTGAGGTTTCATTTGAGACAATATTCTTATTACTTTTTAAAATAATTTTTTAATAAAAAAATTTTAAATTATAAATTTTTGTACTAAAAAATTTTTTAAAAAATAATAAAAAAATTATCCAAATGAAACCTTAGCAATCCTGATTGCGAAAAAAAATAATCAATATAGAAATTTCTGAAAAATATAAAAAAACAGTAAAAAAATATTATCAAAATAAAATTATGATTACCCTCTAAAAAAAAATAGAGCAGCTAAAAAACTGTAAAAATATCCTAATTATTTATTCATAATAAATGAGTAATGAGTACATACGGCCAACAAAATAATAATTTATTCCCACAATCTTTTATTAATTGTATAATTTAAACACCATAAAAATTTATATATTTATACACATAAACGCTGGAAGCCTCCAACTGGGCAAAGTACACATCACAGGGCTTAAAGAAGAAAAAATAATTATTAAAAAAATTTTCAAATTAAAAAATAATTGATACAAAAATTAAAAAAATGATTTTCTTATTATATTTAAAAGATGTGAAATTATTTAATATTAAAAATTAATATATAATTAAATATTAAAATATAATATTATATATATAATCAACATAATAAATATCAATTTTTTCCTTTAGAATTACTATAATTAAATTACCACAAATTATTTAAACTATATAAAATAATAATAATAATAATAATAATAAATTATTTAAACTAAATTCTTAAAAAAGAAGGTCATTAACAATATCCCAAATTAAAAAAAACAGCAACAAAACAAAACAAGCGCATAAAGCACCTTCAATTAATGTTCATCAAACCACTCGCACTCAAACCTCCGCCGTCACCACCACCTCCACCTGCACCTCCGGCAGTGCGAGTACCACCTTCTCATCTTCGCTGGCCACATTCGCTCGGCAGAGCGGGCAGCTCGACCGCTTCCTTAGCCACTCATCAACGCACACTGGGTGGAAGCCATGGCTACAGCCCGGCAAAACCTTCTCTTTCTCCCCTTCCATTAACAAACCCAAGCATATCGAGCACACCACCGCCTCTCCCCGCCGCACTATCACTGGCAACTTCCTCACTTCCGCCTCTTCCATCCCTTGGCAACCACTGCAGCCGGCGTCGGCGGCGGATGGAGAAGCGGCAGGGTAGCAGCATCTGCGGCGGAAGTAGAAGCAGAGGAGGAGGAGGACGATGAGGAAGGAGAAGAGGAGGAGGAGGATGACGAGGTTTTGGCCGTGTAACTGGAAGCTCTTGTCGTCGAGTTCGCCGTAGCGCCACCGGAAGGGGCGAGCGTCCTGACTCATTATTTCTGTAATTGGCTAATGCCTCTCTCTGTTACTTCCATTTGCATTTTTTTCCTATTTGGAGAGCTGGAACGGAGTTGGGGTATACTTATTGGATGGGGAAAGTGGTGGGGGAGAGGAGACGTGGCTTTTGAGGTGGTGTTTGGTTTGAGTGTTTGATGTGGATTATGAGTGCTTTCTATGGGCGTTATAATGGAAAAGGGAAAAAGATGTGAAGATAGTATTTTATTTTTTTAGAAATTGCATACATGATATTTAAAATTTATCAATTTTATAAAAAATATTTTTCATGTCTTCTTTTCTCGAACTATTTAGCTTATATTTACATGTATCATAATCGAATTTTTCAAAATTTGAAAAAAAAATAATTATTATAGGATATACAATTTGTTGAAGAATTGTAAGAAAAAAAAAACTAATTTATAAACATTTTATAAATAAATTTATTTTCCTATTAATAACATTTGAACAAATCATTCAATAATAAACCATAAACTAAGAAGTATTTTCATTTTTTCCCCTATTTTTTTAAAACCAAACAGGCTCTCATTGAACACATTTCCCCTAAAGTGTCTCATTAAAAACAGAATGGCTAAACTTTCAAAATATCACATGAGATTCGCTTACTTACAGAATTCATTGAGAATTTTAACAGATCAAATTCATTTCCTTAATTGATTGTTAGCTCTGATATGTCTACGAAAAATTTATATGATCGGCATGAAGTTTGATGCAAAATTTAAATTGAAAATTTTCAAAATTAAATTTAAGATCATCTGAACTTTAATTTCTACAAACTTATAGTCGAATGAATGTATTGATAAGATGAATCCAACGATGCCAAAAGTTATTCAATTCAAGCTAAAATGAGATCAAATCAAGCACTTGATGTATAATTAAAATTTTCAGATATTTGTTGGATAACCAAATATACCCAAATTTGGCCTACCTGTAATTGAATTGAGCGGCTCGACAAGAAAGATCCAACGAGCCTAAGATCACTTAATTCTGATGTATGTCATTAAGGTATTTTTATTGAGTAAATATTTTATAATTAAGAGAATATGGACCATACAATCTAGTGTTCTTAATTCTGGCCTAGTTTACTAAAATGCTCATATCAAAAAAATTATAAATAGAGAATCATTTTCTATATAAGAAGGTCACAGAGTTGAGTGAAGAAGAGAGCTATATTGTATTGTCTAGCTCTCGCCGCCGGAGGTGACCACCACCAGTTCTCTCTGAAGAAGAAGACCATCAATTCTCGTGAAGACTACAACCAACAAACGTCGCCACAATCTACAAACTTTTGCCAAGATCTAATCTTGCTCTTAAGTATTAATTGTTCATCTATGCATAATTGATTTCTGTAATCCCTACAATGAAATCAGACAATGGTTCTCAAAATATTCATTTCATCGATTGTGAAGAAGGAAAGATTCTCTTATCTCCTGTCATATAGTGGATTTTTTAAATGATTCGGACTCCATAGTTTTTTCCCGTTTCAAATTTTCCAGGTAAAAAAATTTTCTATTCTCCTATAATTTATTATCTATGCATGCTAAAATTTTGACCAAAACTAAAATATAAAATATAAAAATTTTTAACAGATAACAAGCTCTAAATTTTTTCTTACAAAAAAAGAAAGAATAACCTAAGCGAAATTTACTTTTAAAACAGTTTTTTAATGATAAAAAGAATTTTTAAGATGGGATGCAACTCACAATGACATAGACGAAATCTTTCCTTAGAAAAATGAAGCAAGAAGAATCCAGCCTCAATTGTATACTAATCTGCTTTCTTATATTGCTAGGTTTGAGTTCTTAATGGCAGGTGGAAATTAGTAATAATTACGTTCTATTGGCCAATATATTTCATGCGGGGCCATATTTTTTTTACGCATAACTTGCAAGTCAAAAGAGATTTTGTGTGGTTGTATATATGAGTCGTGTAGATTATTTTAATCTGAGAAGAATATTTTTTTTTGGTTTTATATTCATGTAATATCATATGTTTTTATATTTCTGAAAGGGGTGTCAAAATTGAATTTCGGGTCGAATCCAGACTGATCCAAGTTCAAATGGGTTGACCTGAACTCTACCCATAGGATTACCGGGTTGATCCGACCCGACACGGTTTTGTAAACCCGGGATGCCTTATGCTCGGACGGCGGGGCTAGCGTCGACCAGTTGTGCGAGACGGTGGGACGGCAGGGCTCGCGTCGACGGCGACACCGCGGCAGGAGAGGCCAGAGCGAGACAGTGGGCCTCGAATCGACCAGCCGTGCGGACTGGCGCCTGGTGGTCGACAGCGCTCTCAGCGTGGACAGCGGCATGACATGTCGGCGGACGGGACGGTGGGCTGACAAATGCACGCAACTCGACAGTGCGGACGGGAGGGACATGACTCGCGCGTTTTTTCCAAACGGGTTGAAACCGGGTTGATGTCAGGTTTCTGGATCAACCCAAACTCGTCTTGTTTTTTCAAACGAGTTAAATCCGGGAACCTGAACCCGACCCATTTTAAAATCGGGTCGGGTCTAACCGAAATTTTTTTGTCTGATTCGAGTTGAGTTTTCGTTTCGTGTCAAATATTGATACCCTTATTCCAGAGAGCGAGAAGAATTTAGTTTTTTATTTTTATAGTAATATGGAGCGTGCATGCAGACTGCTGCATCTTCTTCGATAATTCCCTTGTCATCTGTAAGCTCTGTTTTTTTTTTCCTTCAGGGCAAATAAAAGGAAAAATACTGGTTACCTTACCGTCTTCTACGTCTTGCTCATGAGCCCGGCTGTTCTTTCTTCCAATAAAAGCAATAGAATTTTTTTGACAATGAGAATTGGACTGTTGATAAGCTTCTCAGCTTTCTGCCTGCGAAAAATAAAATTCTATTCAAAGGTACGAGTGATGACAGTTTTTAAGCTCAAATACTCGGTATTCTAATAGAGATAATAGAATATGTTACATTTTTAGCAAACTATTTCAGTTTTATATATCTGACTCTTTATTGCTATCTATACTCCATGATTTTGTTGGCTTGAAAGGATCGACTGCAAATACATCAATCTCAACTTCAATTCGCATAGCATTATAAGGAAAGTGGAAGTTTAAATTTTATATTAGAATAAAGACAATTGAAAGGAAATGATGACTAGTTTACAGGTGAGCCTACTCTAGTTTTAGAATTGAGCAGTTTAAATGATTTCTGGAAGGAAGAAAGGAGTTGAGTTACTTTAGTATGGTAGATTATGTTCTTTGTTTATCTTTGGAGAAGTCATGATTTCTCATTTTCCCGTTAGTCGTGTTGTGTATCTTTTAGTTTACAAACAAACTCATTGTCTTGATATTAACGTTGCTAGTAACTACTGCTACAGAAGATAGAGCATTTTCTGCAATGAAAATTATTAAATATCGATTACGTAGTAAAATGGGTGATGACTAATTCAATAACTGTTTAGTATCATATATTAAGAAAGAAGTATTTGAATTGATTCTAAATAAAATTGTAACGCAACATTATTAGAAAATTAGAAAATGATAGCAAATCAAACTTTTATAAGCATCAAAGTTCAGCAGGAGTTGCAATAGTGTGATGAGCTCCTACGTAATCTCCAACTTAAAATGGAGAGCAATCAATTATTCATAAAGTAGCAAGCTGGTAAGCATCGCTAAGGTTTTTAGTTTGGTGTCAACAGTCATATCCTTATAAAACTACAGCTAGATGGCCTAACCTCACTCCATCCCAACAATTACTCAACACTTAGGATGTGGTGCTTTGGACAATTAACCACTTCGGAGAAAATTGGATAAGGTGCTTACAAATTAGGCTTCATTTGGGACAGTTTTTAGTTTAAAAATTAAAATTTTTATACTAAAAAGTTGCTTTAAGAAGCAGTAAGAAAGCCATCCCAAACGAAGCCTTAGACTTATTCTTTCACTCCCTAATACACTCTGTTTTCTTGGCATCCACACACAACCATCCAAATTTGACCAAAAGCTTCATTCAACTCGACAACACGTAAAATCTTGGTTAAATCACCTGTGTTTAATTGCATCCAGAGTATATCCAAGATTCCGATCAAATTTCCATTGGTGCCAATAGAATTGAAGAATTATTAACCAAATGATAATACTAATTATCACCAGAAGATGTCACATAGGCGAATGAAGACCGTCGTACGAGGAACATACCCAAAACTTGACCTTGAGGGCAAGGTTGCTCTTTTGAGAACAATGTGAATCAATACGAATACCACTAGCAACAAGGACCCGAGGCAAGTAGCTAGCACTGCCAAGCCACACTGTGAACATTGAGACCAAGGATTGCTGAAGGCTTAATACATTTAATATATCATCAAATAATTATCTTGATCGAGCAAAAAACTAGAGGCAAAATCAAGTTGGAAAATTTCAAAATTAAATATGGGACCATCCGAACTCCGATTTCAGCAAACTTACAATCGTGCTAAATGTCTTAACGACTAAACGTCTTAGAAATACGAACCCAACGACACCAAATTCAACTTAATCCAAGCTCAAATGAACCCAAATCAAAGACCCGAAATGCATTTGAAGAGTTCAAACCATAAATCGAATGACCAAACGATTTTCAGACGTGGCATGCTTATTGTCAAATGGAGCGGCTCGAAGAGACGAATCCAACAAGCCCAAGATTGTCAATTTCTGATATCATTAAGCATTCCAATGCCCAGTAAATGGTCCACGATCAAGGAATTCAATATTGGCCGTCCATTCAAACCACTCCTAATTTATCCTTGATCTCCCTCCTATTTACTGGTCATGTAACTCTCAAAAAATTATAAATATACCCCTCATTTCTCATGGAGAGGGACCCAAGCAAGAAAGAGAGTTCTCTTGCTACCAAACTCCTCCTCGACCACCGTCGGACTTCCACCTGGCCACCGACTCTTGCTGGACTTCTGCCCGGCCACTGACGGATGCCAGACTTTCGCTCAGGCGCCGACTGATGTCAGACTTCTGCCCGACCGTGGATTGACGCCGGACATCTGCCCAACTGCCGACTGATGTCGGACTTCTGCCCGATTGCCGATTGACGTCGGATTTTTGCCTTGGTCACGGACTAACTCTGGTCTTCTGTCCGACCTTCAAATTTCAACCTGACGGTTGACTATTGTAATATAATCGCCCTCAATTTCAAGGATGAATCAGATACTTGTAATTTACTCAAGCACTAGTGGAATCATTTCAACTGAGAATGGTCCCGTAGTTTTTCCCTTTTTTGAATTTCCACATAAAAGTTTTGGTGTTTCCTTGTCCTTATGTTTGTGTACAATACTAAGACAAAAAAATCTTAGGGTGGTTGGTGGGAGAGCACGATTGGGAACCCCCCATCCCGGGTTCGAATCCACCCCACTACGGCCGTGCCTCTTAGGTTGGGACCAATAAAGTGTTGGCCCGGGGGTTTCTGATGTGGGTGTCACCGCTAGGTCGAACGAGGAGATTAGTGGACATCGTCTTGCACCTCATAAGCTGAGGTGGCAGCGGGCCGATACTCCCCGTTCCCAAAAAAAAAATCTAACTTTACAGAGCCTTTAATGCTCATTTTCTAACATCACTATCATATCCTTGTTGCTCCGATTAGCTGAGTTGCCCATATCTTATTTGACTGCTTCGGAGACGGAATATTTCAAGGCTACGATACTTAAGATTTCAATGAAATATTTCTTGAAATAAATTATGTTAAAATATTATAATATAATTTATATCATAATATTTTAAAAATTATTAAATTTATTAGAAAAATTAAATTTTATATAAAAAATTTATATTATATTAAATTTAAAGTAAATTAAATTATTTTTAAATTCATTAAAACATAAATTATACCATAGTATCTATTATTGACATAAATTTTTCTTTCAAATCTTTTCGATGTACATATATGTAGATTACACTTAATATTTATAAAATAAATTATTTATTGTGGATATTTATGTAAAGAATATTTCACGTTTGACGCCGCTGGAAGGGGAGATATGTGAATCTAAATATTTATTCAATAAGAAATGACTAATAATTTCGAGCCCCACGGTAAAAAAAAAGAAATGGCTAATGAGGCCTACGGCCATTAAATTATTAATTTAATGCTACATTCTTAATAATAATTGAAGACTTTAAGCGGCATAAAAACTTATATAAATTATTTATACACATAAAGGCTGGAAGCTTCGCCTTTGGCCAAGTACTGATCAAAGGACACAAAAAAACAAAACAAAACAAAACAAAAGAAAAAAAAAAAAAAAAACTTTTGATGGTAGCATATTCCTAACTAATCAAATATTCCCTCAAACCTCCGACGCCACCGCCAGCACCACCTCCGGTAGTGCGAGTACCACCTTCTCCTCTTCGCCGGTCACGCTCGCTCGGCAGACTGGACAGCTCGACCGCTTCCTCAGCCACTCATCCACGCACACTGGGTGGAAGCCATGGCTGCAACCGGGCAAAACCTTCTCTTTCTCCCCTTCCATTAACAAACTCAAGCAAATCGAGCACACCGCCGCCTCTCCCCGCCGTACTCTCACCGGCAACTTCCTCACCGCCGCCTCTTCCATCCCTTGGCAACCACTGCAGCCGGCGGCGGCAGTTGAGGGAGAAGCCGAATAGTAGCAGCATCTGCGTCGGAAGTAGAAGCATAGGAGGAGGAGGAGGAGGACGAAGGAGATGAGGAGGAGGAGGAGGACGAGGTTGTGGCCGTGTAGCTGGAAGTTCTTGTCGTCGACTTCGCCGTTGGGCCACCGGAAGGGGCGAGCGTCCTGGCTCATTATTTCTGCAATTGGCTGACGCCTCTACGCCTCTCTTTGTTACTACCATTTGCTTTTTTGTTTCTATTTGGAGAGGGGGAACGGAGTTGGAGTCTACTAATTGGATGGGGAAAGTGGTTGGGGGAGATAGACGTGAGGTGGGGTTTGGTTTGAGTGTTTGTTGTCGATTATTAGTGCTTTCTATGGGTGTTATAGTGGAAAAGGACAAAATATTTGATGATAGGATTTTATTTTATTTTTAGAAATCGCATACATATATTTTTATTTGTCGCGATCAAATTTTTCAAAATTTGAGAAAAAAAAAATGCAACTAAGGTTCGTTTGATTGATGAGTGTCTTCCTATTGTTATATAAAGCTTAGCTGGAGCCCAAAGTTCCATTTTACTTTGAAGTTCCATAAGCATTAAAGTTCAGCAGCAGTTGCAGTAGCGTGATGAGCTCCTACGTAATCTCCAACTTAATATGGAGAGCACTCAATTATTCATAAAGTAGCAAGTTGGTAAGCACGACTAAGGTATTCATAAAGTAGCAAGTTGGTAAGCACCCATAATCCAAATCAAACACTCAAACCAAACCCCACTGGCCTCTACCACCACCAACCTCATCCAATAAGTAGACCCCAACTCGATCCGTTCTCCCTTTCCAAATAGAAACAAAAAAGCAAATGGTAGTAACAAAGAAAGGCATCAGACAATTGCAGAAATAATGAGCCAGGACGCTCTCCCCTTCTGTTGGCGCTACGGCGAACTCGACGATAAGAACTTCCAACTACAAGGGCCACAACGTACCTCTTCCTATTCCTCCTCCTCATCTGCTTCCTCCTCCTTGGGATGGAAGAGGAGACAGTGAGGAAGTTTCCAGTAAGATTACGGAGGGGAGAGGCGGTGGTTTGCTCGATATATGCTTGAGCTTGTTAATGGAACTATGGAAGGGGAGAAAGAGAAGGTTTTCCGGGGCTGTAGCAATGGCTTCCATCGAGTGTGCGTTGATGGTTTGCTGTGGAAGCGGTCGAGCTGTCCGCTCTGCCGAGCGAATGTTACTGGCGAACAAGAGAAGGTGGCGCTCGAACCACCGGAGGCGGTGGTGGTGGCGGCGGAGGTTTGAGGGGGAGTGGTTGGATGAATGACCGCAGAAGAGGAGGTTGTTTGGTCCATTGTTCGGAGTTCATTTAAGGCGCTTTACCCGCTTGTTTTGTTTTGTTTTATTTTTTATTTTTTTATTTTTTTATTTTTATTTGTTATATTGTTAATGACTTTTTTTTTAATAATTTAGTTTAAATAATTTGAGCTAAGTTCAACTTTATTACTGATTCAGAAAATTATTATAGAAAAAATAATTTTTAAAGATGTTGTAGAAATAGCTTCCTATTACAAATTTTTTTAAAAAATAATAAAAAAATAGTAATCAAATAGAAAATATGATTGTTATCTGAAAAAACAAAACAGCAACAAAAATTATCTCAGATGAAATCTTAATTATATATAATTTCATCATCTCTTGAGCATTAAGAAATTTAAATAAGAGTCATATGAGAGCCAGTCATTCTAAAAATTCTAAAAGAAAGAAAATTAAATTAGGATGTCTTCAATCACATTTTTTTTGAAATAGTTTAATAAATTAATATTTATTATCTTGATTATATTTATTATTTTGAAAATTTTGTTCTAATCAACAACAATAACAACATCAAGCTTTTATCCATCACGACGGGATTCACAACATAAATTATTTTTCTTCGTTTTGCAGTATTCAGAGTTATCTTGGTATGTTGGTTGGGAGGTTAGGCTACCAACCAAAAAGTTTTGGATTTGAGTCTCACGTATGTGCTGTGCGTGTTTATCTTAATTGGCCTAAATATTCCAAAATAAAAATATTATTTAAATCTAATAAAAAAAGTTCATTTTCAATACTTTCTAATCAAATCTTTTTTGGTCTACCTCTACCTTCTTTAATATAAGTTGGATCTAATACATCTACTCTCTTCATCAGATCATGAAAAATCCAAATTTTTGTGACCAAATCATCTGAGAAAACTCTCTCTAATTTTATCCATCACAAGAGCTAGTCCAACATTTTCATATAATCAACATTAAATAATTTTATTTCTTTTAAATATAATAGAAAGATCATACGTTAATTTTTTTAATTTATTATCAATTATTTTTTTAATTGGAAATATGTGGTTTTTTAGGACTATCTTACCATCGTAAGTTTTTTTTCTTTGTTTTTATGCTGTTTAAATTTTACAATTATTAAAAAAATGTAGGATTAAATTATTAATTTGTAGGCCATGTGTCCTCATTTGTCATTTCTTAGTGAATATAAATATTTAGATTCACATTTTGACCCCTTCCGTCATGCGGTCATCGGATGCCGTTTGGAGGTAAATCAGGATGGGCCACGTCACCAATAAGCTGTGTACCGCTGTGTATCAGATTACATGATGTGTCTTGATTGATCTCCAGGTGGTCCGGTAATGGCACGTAATAATCTTTTCTGGCGGGTCAAATGTGAAATATTTTTATTTTCAAAATGCCAGGCCTACTCTGTAATTCTATGAATCGAAAAGATTTGAAAAAAAAATGTCCAGAATAGATACTATGATACAATTTATGTTTTAATGAATTTAGAAATAAATGAATTTACTTTAAATTTAATGCAATATAAATTTTTTCTTTTCAACTTAAATTTTCGAGTAAATTTAATAAATTTTAAAGATATTATGATATAAATTATATTGATAAATTTTGACATAATTTATTTCCAAAAAAATTATAATTATCTTAGCTTTGAGGAAATATGCATAGTAAATCATAGGAAGGTTTAATGATACGTGTGTATGAAAACCTAATTTATTAACATTTTAAAAATAAATTTATTTTCCTATTAGAAAGTGGCTGCATCATAGGACTGTCATAAGTTTAGCTAGGGTTTCTCCGTGTCCGGAGCTGGGCTTCCCGCCCCATTCCACCTGGGCTTCCCCCGGCGGTTTCTCTCCGGCAATCTCGTTGCTGCCTCTTTGGCTTCAGGGAAGTTTCTTCCTCCCTTGTGTTTTTTTGTGCCTTTTCGTTGGTTCTCTTTTTGGTCCCCATCAGCCCTTCGTGGTAGGAATGGGGACGAATCGGTTCTTGGATCCAGGTTTTTTGGATGGATCCAAGAAGTCGCGTTCTTTCTTGGATGTTTTATCTAGTTCTGCATCGGATGTTGGTTTTTCGGCTATCAAAACGACTTCCTATCGTGGTTTACCTGATGTGTGGATTTCAGAGGAAGAGATTTTTTCGTTGGCGGCACCCTTCCAGTTTGCCTTAGTTGGTTTTTTTCCTTCCCGTCGTCCTAGCTTGGATACTATCCATAGGTTTTTTTTCAATCTTAAGCTATCAGCTGATTTCTCTGTAACCTTGCTTGATGCCTCTCATGTGCTGATTAAATTGATGAGTGATCTGTATTATAGCATGGTTTTCTGCCATCATTCTTACCTTGTTTATAATTGCTATATGAAATTTACCAAATGGTCTCCTTCCCTTAATATCGGTGTTGAATCCCCTATTATCCCCATTTGAATTTCTTTCCCTAATTTAAGGCCTCATTTATTCACTCCCCGAGTCCTTTATGCGTTGGGTTCTTTGTTTGGCCGCCCATTAAAAGTTGATAACGCCACCTCCGTTGGTTCTCGGCCCTCTCTGGCGCGTGTCTTGGTTGAATTGGACATCACTAAAAACTGTTCGGATAAAGTTTGGCTCGGTCCTGATAAGTTGGGTTACATCCAGACAGTGCAAATTGAGGCTTTCCCTCCCTTTTATGATCTTTGTAAAGCTATTGGGCATGTGAGGAGGGAGTGTCGTTCCTTGTCCTCTGTCCCCATTCAGGCTGCTTCTGTGAATCCTCTTAACTTGGTTAGGAACTAAACTGATGCTGTGGAAAATGCTGTTAGTGATGGTAATGGGTCGAGGCAACGGGGGCTGTTGGTCCTGCATTGGGGATTTCTGTTGGCGGGTCTTCTGTTGCTCTAGTGGTTCAGGTTGTTGCTTTGGTTGATCCGATTGATGTGATTGATCCTCCTAACCAAGCTGTAAATGAAATTGAGGTACCATTGTCTATTGCTGGGCCGGTAGTTCCTTCCTCTGGTAATTTTGTGGATGTGATGGATGTTTCTGATGTTCCTTACGGGGGTGCTAATAACTAGTTTGTTGAGGCTTGTGAGCCAAATCTTTGTTTACTTAATTTGGTCATTAGTCCTACCGTTTCCCCTAACTCTAATATCGATGTTAGTGATGATGAAGCTAAATTTTTTGATGATGTTTCTTTGGATCCTGAAAACTGTGAATGTGTCCCATCTGAGGGTGGATTTTGACTCTTAATTGTAGTGAGGGTGCTACTACTTCCGTTCTTAAGGGTGATAATCATTTGGTGGGTAATGGGGGATAGTTGATGTTCCCATTTCAGTTATTTCTAATGTTGACTTGCTACCTTGCCATAATGCTAGGAATTATGAGATTATGCATGGGGATTAGTTGAATGTTGAATTGTCCTCAACGGCTGGAGAGGAATTTGATGAGAATTCTTTAGACTCTAGGGACAATGTTGATCAGAGTATTCTACAAATTGCTGGAGTTGGTCTTCCTCTGAAAAATAGTAAGAAGAAAAAGCAGAAATTAAAGAAGAAATGATTTTCCATCCGGTTTTGGATTAGCTGATGTATTTTCTTCTGTGTCTTTGATGTCCTCCTCTATTGTTTACGATATGCTTTGCCGATGGTTTTTTCTATTGGTTGGTGGTTTATTCTGGGCAATGATGATGAGGCTTCGGTGTGCTACCTCTGGGTCTAGCTTGTTGGCAACCTTGGTGGCCCTTTTGTGGGTTGGGTTTGTGGCCTGTCGCTCTTCGTTTGCTACCCCCAATGGAGGGCCCTTGCTTGGCTTGAGGGTGGGAGTGCGTTGTCCCCTGAGTCCAGTCCTTACATTTGCTTCTCTTGTGCTCTTATTTTCACCTTATTATGTCTTTGGAATTTCAGCTCATTAGGATTCTCTCTACTTCTGTAATGCTGCTCTTGGCAGCTTTAGCGAGCCCTTCTTCTGTTTTGTACTTGTATCTTTTTATGGTTTAACATGGAGGCCTTTTGGTTAAATTTTTTTTTCCTATTAATAACATTTGAACAAATCATTCAACAAAAAATCATAAACTAAAATATATTTTCATTTTTCCCCCTATTTTTTGAAACCAAACTTGCTCTCTTTGAACACATTTCCCCTGAAGTGTCTCATAAACATCTTAAAAATAAAATGGCTAACCTTTAATAGTATCACACGAGATTCACACACTTACAGAATTCAGAAAATTACAACAGATCAAATTCATTTCCTTAAATTGATTATTAGCTCTGATATATCTTTGAAAAATTTATATGAGCGGCACAAATATCAAGGTAAAATTTAAATTAGAAATTTCCTAAATTAAAGTTAGGATAATTTGAGCTCTGATTTATGAAAGCTTATAGTCAAATTGAATGTCTTGAAAAGATGCATCCAACAATATCAAAAGTGGTCCAATCCGAGCCTAAAATGAGGCCTATTCAAGCACTTGATATATAATTGAAAATTTCAGATATTTATTGGATGAACAAATGATACCCAAATTTAACCTGCCTATAGTCGAATCGACGAGATAATCCAACGAGCCTAAGATCACTTAATTTTAACGTAATTAAGGCATTTAATCATTGAGTAAATATTTTATCAACAACAACAACAATAACAAGCCTTTGTCCCACTACGTGGGGTCGGCAACATGAATCCTTTTTCTCCATTGTGTCCGGTTCAAAGTCAAATTCTCGTTTAAATCTAATAGAGAAAGATCATTTCTAATATTTTCTAACCAAGTCTTTTTAGGTCTACCTCTACCTTTCTTAACATAAGTCAAATCTAATACCTCTACTTTCCTAACTGGGTCATCGGAAGGCCGCCGTTTTATGTGACCAAACCATCTAAGGCGACTCTCTCTAATCTTATCCTCCACTGGAGCTACTCCAACCTTTTCACGTATATGCTCATTTCATATCCTGTCTCTAAGAGTAAATCCACTCATCCACCTAAGCATCCTCATCTCCGCAACACATAACTTAGTATTGTGCTTCTCTTTTAATGGCCAACATTCTGCACCATAAAGCATTGCAGGTCTCACCACCATCTTATAGAATTTTCCCTTAAGTTTAAGGGGGACTTTTCTATCACACAACAAGCCCGATGCATTCCTCCACTTCAACCATCCAACTTGAATTCTACTGATAACATCCCCATCTATTTCACTATCACTCTGAACAATAGATCCAAGATATCTAAAACGTGTACTCTTATTAAAGACTTGATCGCCCAAAGTCACAATCCCCTCACTAGGTCTATTACTGCTAAAATTACACTCCATATATTCAGTTTTAGATCTACTCAAGCGAAAACCTTTAGACTCTAAGGTTGATCTCCAGACTTCAAGTTTACCTTCAACTCCCTCTTTAGTCTTGTCAACAAGAAGAATATCATCAGCAAAAAGCATACACCAGGGTACATCCTCTTGTAAATGTCTAGTGAGAACATCCATGACTAACGCGAAAAGATATGGGCTTAAAGCTGATCCTTGATGTAATCCAACCGAAATAGGGAAATACTTGGTCAAACCACCTTGTGTTTGAACACAAGTAGTAGCTCCTTCATACATATCTTTAATGATTTGAATATAAGCATTATTAACTCCTTTCTTTTCAAGAACTCTCCATAGCACTTCTCTTGGAACTTTATCATATGCTTTTTCTAAATCAATAAATATCATATGTAGATCCTCCTTATTCTCCCTATATAATAATATGAACTCTACAATGGAGTGTTTTTATAATCAAGAAAATTAATATGAACTCTACAATGGAGTGTTTTTAATTCTGACCTAATTTATCAAAATGCTTATCTAAAATAACCTATAAATAAAGCCTCATTCTCTACATAGAAGGCCCAAGAGTTGAGATAATAATAGAACTCCTTTGTACTTCCTAGCTCTCGTTGTCTCAGATGACCACCCATAATTCTCTTTGCCAATAATGACCATCAACTCTTGCTAACAATTACCACCAACAAACGTCACCACCATCTACAAACTTTTCCCAAAATCTAACCTTGCTCTTGGTTTGTAATTGTTCATCTGTGAATAATTGATTTTCGTAATCTCTACATGAAAAAATCAGACATTGGTTTTCAGAATAGTCCTATCTTCAATTGTGAAGAAAAAGAAATATTCTTGTCTCTTACTATATAATAGACTTTTTTAAATGTGTCAGATCCCATAGTTTTTTCCCTTTTCAAAATTTCTAGGCAAAAAATATTTTTGGTCTCTAATAATTTCTCATCTGCGTGTATAAAATATAAACTTTACTTATACAATTTTTTAGCACGTAACAAACACTAAAATATTTTTTTATATATATAAAAAGCATTTCCTAATAATGAACTTAGCAACATAATTTGCTTTGCTTTTAAACACATTTTTATGGGAAAAAAATGTTTTTTTTGAAGATGGGATGGAATTCAGATTCAAATTGACAAAACTTTTACCTTAGAAAAATGAAGCGAGAAGGATCCAGTCTCAATTGTATACTAATCTTCTTCCTTATATTGCAATGTTTGACTGCTAATGGCTGGTGGTCATTAATAATAATTAGGTGGATTTTTTATAAAGTGTAGCAGATATAATATACATTTTTAGTAATAGAAGCATCGAGTTTTAAAATTTAAAACGAAGCAACTAAGCCAAACAATTAGAATGAGCCATACAAATTGACGCTTTCACCCCGCATGCCGCTTAGTCAGCTGAATTGAATTTCGCAGTACTGTAGCAATGCGCCATACTAAAGAGCGCATTCAATGGAATGCGATAAACAGTATTACGCATTCCATTAAATGTGCTAAATTGTTTAGCTTATTCTAAATATAATTTAAAAATTATTAAATTTATTCGAAAATTAAAGTTATATATAAGAAGGTTATATTGTATTAAATTTAAAACAAATTCAATTATTTTTAAATTCATTAAAGCATAAATTATATCATAGTATCTATTCTTCAGACAAAATTTTCTTTTAGAGCTTTTGGATTTACAGATATATATAGTTTACACCTAATATTTATAAAATAAATTATTTATTGTGGATATTTATGTAAAGAAAATTTCACATTTGACCCCGCCGGAAGGGGTGAAATGTGAATATAATGTTTTTATTCAATGAGAAATAACTAATGAGGCATACGGCCAACAAATTAATAGCTTAATGCTACATTCTTATAATAATTGTAAACTTTAAGCAGCATAAAAACTTATATATTTATACGCATAAAGGGTGGAATCTTCGCCATTGGCTAAACAAAACAAAAGAAAAGAAAAGAAAAAAAAAACTTTGATGGTAAGTAATCACATATTCCCTCAAACCTCCGCCGCCACCGCCACCACCACCTCCGGCGGCGCGAGTACCACCTTCTCCTCTTCGCGGATCACATTCGCCCGGCAGAGCGGACAGCTCGACCGCTTCCTCAGCCACTCATCAACGCACACTGGGTGGAAGCCATGGCTGCAACCCGGCAAAACCTTCTCTTTCTCCCCTTCCATTAACAAACTGAAGCAAATCGAGCACATCGCTGCCTCTCCTCGCCGCACTCTCACCGGTAATTTCCCCACCGCTGCCTCTTCCATCCCTTGGCAGCCACTGCAGCCAGTGGTGGCAGCTGAGGGAGAAGCGGAATGGTAGCAGCATCTGCGGCGGATGTAGAAGCAGAGGAGGAGGAGGAGGAGGAGGATGAGGAAGGAGAGGAGGAGGAGGACGACGACGAGGTTGTGGCCGTGTAGTTGGAAGCTCTTGTCGTCGAGTTCGCCGTAGCGCCACCGGAAGGGACGAGCGTCCTGGCTCATTATTTCTGTAATTGGCTAATGCCTCTCTATTACTTCCATTTGCATATTTGTTTCTATTTGGAGAGGGGGAATGGAGTTGGGTTATACTTATTGGATGGGGAAAGTGGTGGGGAAGAAGAGACGAGGCTTTTGTGCGCGGTGGGGTTTGGTTTGAGTGTTTGATGTGGATTATGAGTGCTTTCTGTGGGAGTTATAGTGGAAAAGGTAAAAAGAGGTGAAGATAGGTTTTTTACTTTTTTTTTAATTGCATACATAATATTTAAAATTCATTTATTTATAAAATTAATTTGAATTATTTCTTTTACATATTTGCACATGTTACAATCAAATTTTTAACAATTTGACCAAGAAAAAAAAAAACTACAAGTTAAAATTTATTACAAATTTCAAAATTTAGATGATAATTTGAGTAAATATAATAGGTTTTAGTTTTGTAAATAGCTATTTTTCAAGTATTATATATGAAAATTTCTTTTATCTTTTTTTTTTTGTTTACTTCTGAGAAAATTTAAGTGTTGAATTGTATTTAATTCAATTTAAACCCTATTTAATAATAGTGTAATTGTCTTGAAAAAGATCAACTCCAATAATTTAGTGGAGTGATTAAACGAGTGACGATATTTTCAAGCATTGTTTATAGGGGTGTCAAAATAGGTCCTGGTGTCAGGTTCGGGTTGAACACGGATTGACCCGAGTCTAAACTGGTTGACCCTAACCTAACCCGTTTTTAGATACGGGTCAGAAAATCCAACCCGGACCCGACTAGCGCGGGTTACAGGTTGACCCGACCCGACCCGTGAACCAGGGGACGAGTTTGCAAACTGCGCTGTCGGAAGAGCTTTGAAGGCGGGCTTTTGGGTGTGGGGGCGGCTCACCGTGGCATATGGCAGAGGAAGGACGGCCGGCCAGACAAGCTGGCGGCTCGGCCTGGTAGAAGGCGGAGGAAGGATAGCGGAACGGTGCCCCCTCAGCCTGGCAGACAGTGGAAAAGATGTCTCCATGCTGCATCGACCTTGTAGAAGGCGGAATCCGGAGGCCCGAAGCCCCGGGATGGTGATGGCTCACAAAAGAACGACGAAATCCTGTCAGGTGACAGTTTGAGTCGTGAATAGGCGGAATGCCTGAATCGCAGAAGGCAGAAGTTAGGATTTCTAAACCGGTCAACCAGGTGAGTATAGGGTTTCTAGGTTGGCTCAATGTATACATTATATAGAGCACAATAAATAGTTGGAGAATAACATGATAGTTATTCTTAAGAGAGTGTCAGGATATTTGTTTGGTCAGTAGGATCGCTGTCGGTGAGCGATGCAGGTCAAGCGACAGTGGTCGAAAGGACCCTAGTCGAGAGACAGTGGTTAAAAAGACTGTATTTAGGCAATGGAGGTTGAAAAGACCGTAGTCAGGCGACGATGGTCAAAAGGACCGTAGTTGGGTGACAGTGGTCGAAAGGGACGTAGTCGGGCGACGATGGTTAGAAGAACTGTAGTCGGGCAATAGAGCTCAAAAAGACTATAGTTGGTGGATGACAAAGGCCGAAAAGATCATAGCTGAGTGACGGTTGTTGGAAAGACCGTATTAAGTAGGTGATAGATCGAAAATACCGTAGTCGAGTGAAGGTGGTAAGAAGGATCGTAGATGGTGGCCGACGGAGGTCGAAAAGATTGTAGTCAGGTGACGGTGATCGAAAGGACCGTAGTTGGGCGACGGTGGTCGGAAAGACCATAGTTGGCGGGAGACGGAGGTCATGAAAATTGCAGTCGAATGATAATAGTAAGAAGGACCGTAGTAAGGAGACAAAGGTCTGAAAGGCTGTAGTCGGATGACGGTGGTAAGAAGGACCATAGAGGCGACGGTTGGATGGTGGGTGGCCAGGCAGAAATCCAGTGATGATCGGTGGCCGAGCGTAAATCAGGTGTCAGTTGGTGACCAGGCATACATCTGTTATCATTTGGTGGTTAGACGGAAGTCCGATGACAGCTGGTGGTTGGGCGGAAGTCCAGCAAAGTCCGGCGACTGTTAGTGGCTGGGCGGTGGTCAAGGAGGAGTTTGGTGGCAAGTGAACTCTAATTTCTCTTTATTTCCTCTCTTTCTTCTCTTCTTTACTCCCTCTCCCTCCATGAAGAATGAGGGTTCTCTTTATAATTTTTTGGGAGTGGCATGACTAATAAATAAGGAGAAGATTAAGGGCATGCTAGGAGTGTTTTGAATAGACGCCTGATATCGACTCCTTTATTTATGGACCATTTATCAAGTATTTGAGTATCTTAATGATATCAAAATTTGGTAATCATGGGCTCATTGGATTGGTCTTGTCGTGTTGCTCGATTCGATTATAAAGATGTCATGTTTGGAAATCATTTGGTCATCCAATCTATTATTTAATCCTTCCAAATGCGCTTCGGGTCTTTGATTTGGACCCATTTGGACTGAGATTGGGTAAAATTTAGTGTCGTTGGGTTCATCTTGAGACGTTCAGTTCGACTATATGTTTACTAAAATCAGAGTTTAGATGGTCCCAACTTTAATTTCGGAAGTTTCAAAATCAAATTTGTGTCGAGATTCGTGCCTGATCAAGGTTAATTTTTTATGATATATCAGGCATAATAAAGCATATGTAAAAAAAAAAAATAGAAAGTGTGAAAGTACAAAGTAATGCATGAAAGTAAAAAGAATAAGCACATGTACTTATATTTGTTTGCTATGAGAAATATTTGAATCATATACATTTCGAGGCCTTAGATGAACATAAAATTTCAATTTGTATTTTTTGGATTCTGAATATAGAAAACTAGTTCGACTTGTGAAGAGAAAATAAATGGATCGTGTTCTAGTTTTTCACTTATGTGAATAAGACGCAAAAAATTAACTTAAGTATAATCAAACGGATCTTGTTTTACACCGCTGTCAGTTGTGTTGGACCAATCGCATTGGAATAGTACCACTTTAAAATTGTCTGAATAATTAATCTCAACAATATCATTAATTTTTCCGTAGTAATTGAAATTTCCAACTTTTGTACTATTAAAAACATCATAATTTTGAGTTTTTTTTATCATCTCGTGATTTTATGTGAAAGGTATATTCATTAATAAAAAAACTTTTATATGTACGTGCAACTTTATTGGGTCGTTTTGCGAGGGCCTTAATTTCATCAGTTATTTTTGGACCACCACCACTAGTCATGACCTAAAAAGGAATGATTAGCCGTTAAAAAACTTAAATAATGAATATTGAGTGAAAAAATTTAAGTGTGTAGCTTACTATTCCCCTCAACCATTCATGAAAATTTTCTTTAACAAGTTTCTTGACATCAAAAGTTATAAGATGTGTATGTTGGCGCCTTTTCTTTTCTCATAATCTTTAAAATATTCTCTAAATGGTATAAGACTATCACAATGATGTAGCACTTATCTGTGTGCTTGCACTAAAGATTTATCATCTAGCACAATTAAGGAGACCTTCCCAAAATGAATCCTACTGCTGGAGAACAGAAACATATCTTCCTTTTTAAGTGATGATGTAATTGTTTTAATATCTTGGCTAACCCCTCCAAATATTTGAAACAAAATGAAATCCCTTTCTCAGCAATAAATCCCTCCGTAATTGAACCCTCTGGTTGTGCTTTATTGCCAACGTAGTACTTTTATATCAAGAAGAATCTACAAATGATATAAGCTCTCAAATTGGTTCCCATATGTGTGACTAAATAGAGATAAGAAGCTATATGTTATCTTTCAAATGGGTACATCCATCAATATTGAACAAGACCACCTAATTTAACTTCCTCTACTAAGTGTATAAGAAGATGAATCATGATCGTAAAGAATGATTGGAGAAATATTTTTTCCATTTGGCACAAAGTCATTACGATATTATTTTGTAACATCTTTAAGTTAGTGGGGTTGATAACCTTTGCACAAATTGACTTCAGGAAATGTGATATCTTCACAAGAATGCGTATAACTTCATTTGAAGGTGCATATGGCTAAAGCGCAATGGGCAGAATCTCTTCAATGAGAACATGCCAACCATGACTTTTTAAACCTATAATTTTACATTAAGCAACGTTGACACATCTTGATATGTTTAATGCACACCCTTTAGGGAATTTTAAATTCTTTAGAACTTTGCATAACATCACTTTGTCTTTCTTTGACATTGTGAAAGGAGTTGGGGCAATGAGTATATACCACTCTCTAGAATTTGTGGATGCAATTCAGCTTTTATTCCAATATTAACTAAATCTTATCTTGCTTGCAAGTTATCTTTTAATTTTTTCAGATAAAGCAAAGTTTTGATGAACTTATCACAAATATTCTTCTCAATATGCATAACATCTAAGTTATGTTGTAATAAGTTATACTCCCAATGAGATAGGTCAAAGAAAATTAATTTTTTCTTCTATCCTTCAACCCAATGTACATTACGTTCTCTTTTTAGACTTGCTTTACTTGAAGAGCCGATAGAAAATTGTATATTATGTAACTGTGATTGAACTTCAGTATCAGTTCTCCTTCTAAGTTCTCTTCAGACTTCCACAGTGTTATCAAAATAATTTTTTTGGCGGTATAAAATATGATTATCTTGAAGCCAACGATGATGACCCATATAGGAGAATTTTTTACCTTTGTCTAACCACTATAGTTATGTTTTTTTGCTTACAACAAGGACAAGCCAATTTTCCTTTTATGCTCCAACCAGACAACATGCCATATGCAGGAAAATCATTGATGGTCTATAGTAATGCAGCTCGTATGTTGAAAGTTTGTCCACTTGTTGCATCGTAACATTGAACTCCATGCCACAATTCACATAACTCTTGAATTAAAGGTTAAAGGTAAATATCAATAGCATTTCCTAGACTTTTCTCCCTTGGTATTATCGTAGATAGTATAAAACAATCATATTTCATCCTAACCCAAGGTGTCATATTATATAGAACTAGAAGTACATGCCTAATACTATATATACTACTCATAATTTTGAATGGATTAAACCCATCACTAGCCAAACCAAGGAGAATATTATGTGGATCAAAGCGAATTTAGGGTATCGAGAGTCAAAAGCTTTCCACGCTTCTCCATTAGTTGGATGTCGAAAAAAACCATCTACATTTATGTGTTTGGCATGCAAAATCATCTCTTCAGTATATTTCTTTATTTTAAAATTTTTTTAAGTCTTGAAATTAATGTAAAATATCTGACAATTTTAGCTACTTTCATACAAGTTTTCTTCCCTCAAGTAGTTTTCTTCATCATAGTTGATCATCTTGATGCTCCATATATGTGACATACGTTCTGATTAGTTCTATCTTTCCAAAATGACATACAATCATTAGGACATGCATATATCTTTATATATCCAAGATTGAATGCTTTCATTATCTTCTTCACTTCATATGTATTTTTAGGCGACAACGCCCCTTTAGAAAAGACATCGACCAGTAACTCAAGTAGCATATCAAAGGATCTTATCGTCTAAGAATGTAAACACTTCAAACAAAAGAAGTTACTAAAAAAGAAAGTTTTGAGAAGGTTCTATATCCAGGGTACAACTCTGTAATTGCATCCTGCATTAAACTTGCATTGAATTCATTTTGCTCCATCACTATATTTTGAAACAAATCATTTGGACCTAATATGTCTCTTAATAATCCATTTATATCATCTGCCCTTATATCCTCAGTAGGAGCTTGGCCTTTCATTAAATTAGATGTGGCAATAGATGCTTCATTCATTGCATCATCACCTACAATATAATGCTCTTCCCCATGTCAATTTCAAACAAGATATCCAGCAAAAAAGCCTTTGGAGATTAAATGATCTCTCACATCTTTCATAGAATGAAAGTATCAATTAATACATGACATACACAGACATAAAATTTTTTCTAATAAATTCTGGCTTAGACTTGCAAACTCTAGAAAACTGTTTTCACCATTTGCATATTCACGACTCCACTTAGCTTTTGTAATTGAACTCTTATCCATATTAAGTCAAAAATAGCTTCCAAATCGCAAGAATAAAGATTCATTTAGATCACATTCTTTAATTAACTTACATAATAAACATATACTAAAAGAGGCGAGTCTTTAAAACAAGTAATTAGATTAGCCTTTAAGATTCGAAATAGGTGTGGAAGAGCAATGTTTGAGAAAAAGAAACTCTTTTATTGTCATAATAGGAAAGGGTTAATGCTTAATTGTCCAAATGAGACAACAATAGTTTGGACCAAGGTTATGAAAATCAGATCGGACAGCAAAACAGAGGAAGGAGAGGTTCACGGTTCGACTGATCGAACTGAAGTCGAATCGGATGACGTAATAAATATTAATATTATTATAAATTAATAAAATTAATATAATAATATGATAATCTAACCTTAAACAAAAATCTATCATATCATACATATCAAGTATCCAAATTAAAAATGAGTTGGAGGTTTAAAATCACACTTTATGTTATATATTTAGATATGATTTATACATATGATATAATATAATTATTGATATATGAGCATTAAATATATTTATAAAATTTTTAAAAATATATAATAAAATTTTATAAATATAAATATCAATTATAATAAGAATAATATTTAATATAAAATATAAATTTATCATATAAAAATTTATATTATTAATTTTTATAATATACATTATAATAAATTTATAATACACATTAAAAAAATTTGTAGCTCAATCAGACCAAATTCATAGTCCAACTAGCCCAAATTCATAGCCTAACTAAGCCCAAATTCACATTCTAATTCATATAGTATTCATGCAAATTTTTTAGTCCCATATCATGGGAGAAGTTTGAGGTTGTTGTCATTAACTCTTTATATAGTGTGAAGTACATATTTTTTACTAAACACATTATGTGAGATATGTGAGATAACATGAATATATTATGATGTAATTTATCATCATATTTAATACAAAATATTTAAAAAATTTAAAAAAAATTTAATAAACTAAAATATATTATTTAAAATTTAATAAAAACAAAATTAATTTTTTTATAGAACCAGTCCATTGTTTCCAACCCGTCAATTTGTTTGATGCGAAGCTAATTTTTAAGCTAGATCAGACTGGCCACCTGACCGGTTCACGGTGGTACTGGTCAGTTCGGTCTAGTTTTTAAAATTATGATTTGGATTGTAATGTACTCACATTTTGCTTCTCATCTGTGCAAGGTATTTGATAACAAAATGACCTTTCATTAACTTGTATTTTATGTTAAATCCTATCGAACGAGATTTGAGCGCCCTGTAAATCTCACGGCTAACTTGTATTCTATTTTATTAAAAATGACCTTTTATTAATTGTGCAAGTTAGAATTTTAAAAATGAACTTTCATTAACTATGCACATGCAGGCTACTCAGTAAAAAGCTAAAAAATTTTAAAATGCTTTCCCACCCAATTTAATCAACAACGAAGATTTTTGCTGATGGGCCAGGTAAAGATCCGAGTCTATGCACTTTTTCACTTTTATGTAACACTCTCCCTATCTCTCTGCACTTTTTTTTCAATTTGAAGGATTTCAATTCAAAAACAGACGAAGTTTACCAATGACTTGAACATTAGTATGCCAAGCCCACATTTTGCTAGGGAGAGGCTCGTGGTGCTCGCACCAGAGTGGAGATAAGACCGCGAGTTTGCAATCTGGCCAAGGTGAGGTATCGCTATCGCGGGAGTTCTTGCCGAAGGAGCTTCTTGCTCAGAGGAGCCGCAGAATCGTGGCAGGTGGAGCTGGAATCGGCAGTGAAAATCAGGGTGCATTTCATGCGGGATCAGACCGCGTGCATGGAAGTTGGACGTATGGTTTCACGCATAGGCTGTACTTTAGGTGAAGTCCGGGAGGCAAAGGGGCTGTTGTGTGTCAAAGCAGCATAAACAAAGCAGCAAGATCAAGAACTTGGAATCGGATGGATGGCTCGTGCGAAGTCGCAGGTTAGAGCGTGCACGGGTGTCCGAGAGAAGACTGGTGAGCCGGAGTGTGCTCGATGTTTGAGCGCGGGCGTTCTCCGCAGGAGCAAATGCGTGGGTCATAAGCACACAGGAGTGGGCAGGGCATAAGGTGGGCTTGCGGGAGCGCGCGTTAGAGTCGTGGATCAGAATGCACGGTTAAGGTTGGGCACGAGCGAGATTGGGCTCGATTCGGCACGTTTGCTCGTAGAGTTAGTGCAGGGAGCCGGTCAGATCGCAGCAGATGCACATGTGTTCGTTGATTATAAAATCAGACCAAGGTGGAGATTGTTGTGTATTGGTGCGATTTTAATTAGGATGTTCTGCAAGACACCACACTAGTGTGAATTTCCTATAAATAGAGGTTATATGATGATGTATAATGTGCCCTTGTTAAGATGAATTGAATCCTTTTCCCTTCCTCTCTCTCTCTCTCCCTCACCTCCCTATGCCTCTCTTGTCTTTGGAAAGATGTTTATTGCAACAGAACAGGGAAATCAAAAAGCCCAAGCTTCCTCCAAGTCATAACAGCCACGTAGATCATTATATTCATGAGAGCGAGAAGAATTATTTTTGTTTTTATATTCCAGTAATATCATTTGTTATAATTAAAATTTTGTATTCTTTAAAGTATGTTCCGGGAATTTACATGCATAGCACTCAAAGCATTATATTTATATACTTCTCACATAAACTTGACCATTTACGCCATCAAGCTCTTTATGAAGGCGTTTGCTAATCTTTTGTAGCAGATCGCGGGCTTGTCTCCACCATCGCTTGGACTAATTGATGCCTTCTGTTGGGAAATTTATTAGGTGTGGAGACTGGACGACCAGACATAGAGATACGTCGGGACATCCGTTTAAAATTTGATAGGTGGAGTGCGCTTTGGTTGCACTTTTTATTTGGGCTTTAGTTACACTTTAGTTGCGCTTTAACTGCTCTTTTGTTGTTCTTTTTTACTGCGCTTTGACTGCACTTTACCTGCGCTTTGGCTGCGGTTTTGGTGCGCCTGGTTTAAAGTTCTGCGGACACATTAAATATATAAAATAAAAAATAATATCTACTTGTCCACTTCACGTATCAATATTTTATACGCGTACGCGTCCGGACGTAGCTCAACGTCCGGTCTCCGCACCTAATAATTTTTTCTTATGTTGAGTCCATCACAAGGGTCATTGGGCCCACCACCACCTTGACCCAGCACTATCACCAAGCCATGTGATGTACTATTTCCTAGAAAAGTATGGCTTTACCTATTCATAAAAGTGGTTTGGGTCTGCCCCCTCTTGATATGTCAAATATGATGTGCAAAATCAAGTTGATATGGAGGCTTTATAATATGAATCCATATTTGCCTTCTTGATGTTATAACGCTTATGAATATTCCTCTTTGGACAAAACCTCCATATAATGCCACTTTACTTTAGAAGTCTCTACATAGCGTTGCTGTTAAAGTTCATAATTGAGAACTCTGGCATTACCTGGATAGGCATTGATCATTCCTCTTACAAGCGAGCGATTATTCTGTGCGGACACCGGACGGGAGAACCGTCCGGTTCCGCTTGGTACCGGTATTATGCTCGGTACAAAATGGTACCGAGCTCGGTACATTTTTTTGGTGACGTGGCGCATTTTTATTTGCCTCTGGACGCGGTCCGGACTCCGCACCTAATAATTTTTCCTTACAAGCAAGCCTATATACCTTTTCATCAGAATAGTGAAACATTCTCTCACTTATTTTTTGAATGCTCAGTTTCTTTGGGCTAAAGCACTGCAATTTTGATGGGCACTGCTCAATTTCTTTTGGCTTGAGCACAATATGATTATTTATTTGAAGAGTATTTTATGGTGCTGCTTTCTGGCTTGCATTAATGCCTATATTGCTGGCTTCTTATAAACTATCTAAGCTAGCTTGGTGGCTTTGTTCCTGCCTGCATTAGGGGAGTAAACGAGTCGATTAGGGGAGTAAACGAGTCGAGTCGAGCTCGAGTCACTACTAGCTTGAGCTTGAGCTTGAGTATGATTAATTAATTAGTTCGACTTCGAGCTTTATTCTACGAGTTTGAGCTGACTCATTTATTATAAAAGAAAAAAAATGATTATGATTCAAATAATAACTATAATAAAATGATTAAAAAAAGAGAAATTAAAATAAAAAGAATGAAAAATAATTTAATATAAAAAATTGAAGATTAATTTTTAAAATTTTCTTACAACTTATGCTTAAAATTTTAAATGCTAAAATATTTTAAGTATATTTTATAAACGAGCCAACTCATGAGTTAACGAGTCGAGTTAGGGTCCGCTTCAAGTTTGGCTTGTTAGCTCATCAAACTAGGCTCAAGAGCTATTTATTGAGCCGAGCTCGACCTTGCTCAAGAGTCGGCTTAACACACTTACACACCTCATGAAATTGTTTTGGCTTGTTTTTTTGGTAGATATTATGACAAAATATTATATAGATCGTGCAGAAGAAAGAAGTATTGCAGAGGAGGATAAATTTTTATTAATATTTAGAGTTCTTAATTATGCCAGTAATTAAATAATGAGGATATTTAATGAACACAATTCATAATATTAAAAACAAACATGTAAGAAATAAAATCTTTAGAAAAAAGTTTTTTTTTTTTTAATATTAAAACTAATAGTACTTTATTTATTGTTTTTTTTATGGTATAACTTCTTAAATTTTGATGACAGTCGTAATTATGAAATTTAGATTCAAGAGAAGGATTTAATAAATCTGAGGTTTTATATTAATTTAGGTTTCATTTAGAACGGCTTTCTCACTATTTCTTAAAGTAGCTTTCTAGCACAAAAATTTTGAAAGCTGTTTTAAGAAGTAGTAAGAAAGTCGCCCCAAACGAAGTCTTATTCCGTTTCAAACAAAAAATGCTGATAAATTTTATAAAAATTCAACTTATATCTTACTGTATTAGATATCGGACATCTGGAGATTAGTGATCAAAGCTGATCAATTGAATGGCATTTTTCTTAAAAAAATCAATTAGGTATAAGCAGGGGTGTCAAAATCGGGTTTCGGGTCGAACCCGGAACTGACCCGGGTTGAAACAGATCGACCCTAACACGACCCGATTATGTAAACGGGTCGGAAATTCAAACCCGGACCCAAACCGTCGGGTTGCTGGGTTGACCCGACCTGACACGGTTGAGCTTCTGGACGGTGATGGCGGGACGACGAACAGCAGAACGGCGGAACGGCGAGCGCAGATGCTGGCGCAGGCAGCTCGGACACGACGCGGGCGGACTCGGGCAGGCGTGGGTAGCCTTGGGCGCGGGCAGCTCAGACGCAAACAGGCTCGGGTAGGCGCATACGCGGGCAACCGCGGGTTGGATTTTCATGTCGTGCTATTGACATCCCTAGGTATAAGTAGAAAAACAGGTTGAGAAGAAAATTAAAAGCCTAAGTCTGATATTGCGGCTAGGCATTTATTTGAACTGGGCCTACGTATTGTTGAGAGCATATGGTAAGTCAACGGCCTGTTCGAGTCTTTTTTTTTAATTTTTTGGGAAATTGGTCTGTTCGAGTCTCATCAGGAAGTATTTGGGTTCAATTTTATGTTTTATTATTTAAAAAATATATTTGTGTGCCGTTACTTGTCAGTTCTTCTGGCCGTGGCTCAATTTCTGTTACTTTTGGGCTTTTAATTGTCTGTTGTTTTATCTTCTGAACATAGCTGTTAGAAGTATTTTGTTAGAGACTTTTCTGTTGTTCCTTCTTTTGTTTTTGGCAGGCTAACTGGTTCCTGTTCTGTTTTGCCTGCTCTTATGTTTTTTCTTCCCTGCGGGAATTGTTTAGGAATCTTTCGCAGAAAATTACTTTGCTTGTTCAAGAGGGCTGCATTCATTGGAGACGATGATGAATGCTGCTGGCACTCTAGGTGTTTCCCTTAGAGGGTCGACATGGCAACCTGCACCTGGCATTTTGGATGGCCCATTGGCAACCTGAGGATTCTCTTCATCGACTAATTCTGTTATCCTAGAGGATTTTGAAATTTTGGGGCATTCTGAGTCTATGCAGGGCCTGCTGCCTTTGCCCTCCTTGTTTCTTTATATGTCTTGCTAAATTTTTTTGGAGCATTCTGAGTCTGTAATTGGGTTCTATTCCTTTCCCTTTCTCTATCGTTTTAAGTTCCCTCCTTTTTTTATTTTGGGCTCTTTAAGTAGTTTTGGGCTAAGGCCTTTCCTTTTCTTTCTTCTTACTATTTGTAAATTGTACTTGTTTTTATGTTGTAATTATTTTTCTCATTTAGATTAATGTAGCTGGGCCTGGCCCATCAAAGATTTACTCACAGGGGAGGACATTGTTATGTGTGGAATTTCATTGTGTTGATCAATCGGGTTGTAATGTTGCCTCGGAGCTCAAGTTTGTCGTACTTGCTGGAAGGTGCAGGGGGTTTACCCCCAGGTTTTTTCTCCGTACAACGCCCCAACACTGTGTACCCGAGCGCCCTGATGCTGTGTTCCCGAGCTCCCTGGCCCTGAACGACAAAGAGCTGAGCACCACCTTACTCTGGATTCAACGCCGCAGTGCTGCGAGTTTGAGAACCGCAACGTCATCAGACAGAGGCTTGAGCGCCACAGCGTTGCGAGGCGAATTAGATGATTTTCTTTCTCCTTTTTCTGAAGGTTTGCATTATTTACTTGACATTCTCTTGTATTTCTTTCCTGTTAGAGATAGAGACCTGTGTAGGTGAGAAGAGAAGTAAGGAGAGAGTGAGAGAGAAGAGAGATTTGTACTTATTTCTTCTAATTTTCATAGTGAATTTCTTGGTGTGGCCATGTGACTATGGCTTTTTTCCTAATTTGGGTTTTTCCACATTAAATCCTGGTGTCCTTTATTTATTTTTGTTGCTTTTACTTTCTTGCTTGTTTTATCATTGTGGTGTACTTTACTCCTCATCCCTAACAAACATGACCTTGCAGAATGCTAATTAATGCCAGCCTGTTGATCAAAGCTTCACAGGTATAGAGGTAGGAAAACTCATCTTCGTAGGATAGATGAAGACATCATCGTTCTCTTGACAAGCTTTGTCTAAGGACTTGTATAGACCAGTCAACGCCCTAACCTCAGCAAGGCTCACTCACTCATAGCAACTTGCCGTGGTCATGATCAATCGCCTGTTTATAAAATTCCTGATCCAACTACGTGTCGAATCTCGAAGAATTGCCCAAGACATTTGCCCTCAAAGAATCGCCCAAGGCACTTGCCCATGAGGAGAGGGCCACTTCAAATAGAGACCCGCTTCAAATAGAGACCCATGTGTACGTCCTATAGCTTGTCCATGTAACAGTGTTATTATGTAATAGTCACAAATTGTACTACTTTTTTTACTGTTTTTTAGGTGTAACCTTTCTTATAGTCCTTTAAACCCTTTAAATAAAGGGTAAAGAGACATATTTTGGATCTTGATGCTATTGGGAGTAATTTTTGATATACTACGCATTCTACTAACTCTCCATACTTACGTGAACCTCACCTAATTTTTTAACTCTAACATGTCGGTCATCTATTAGTAGGGCCAGGTATCACCTACAGACATGTTTAAATTCAATAAATTCATTACTATGAGTTCAATTATTTTTTATTTTTAAGTAATTACCACCATCGGCCATCATCACCACCTCCATCACCATCTCGCTAGCCATCACAACTATTCCACCAATGATTTCCATCGCCACCACCAAAACAACTTATTTAATATTCAATGAAAATAAAAACATATTTTTAAGAGAACATACATTTTGTTTCATGCCAAAACATAAATAAGATAAAAAATAATAATAAAAACATAAGTGATCACAAATGGCCTCTAAATATGTCAAAATTCTCAAAATGATTCAACTTTTATTCTAAACTGGATGCAACATGACATATATGAAAAATTCACTTTAATTCTTAATTGGTTCATATCAACCTAACATGAAATATACATGATTAATTTATTTTAACATGCCAATTTAAAAATAAATAAATAAATGATTATGTTTCAAGATCAGAATTTAATTAAAATTTTCAAAAAAAAAAATCAATTGTATCAAATCATTATTTTTTTATTAACTCCAATAAAACTAACTCAATCCAAACTTGACCCATTTGTTTTAGGTCATTTAAGATGACTCAAAACTTATAGAAAATTTTATGTCAAAATTGGGTCAAATTTTCATGTATGATATGGATAGCCATAAACTTGGCTAAATAGATCTCATAACTTAAGAATAACACCTTTTATTTGAAATATATATATTTTAAAAAAAATTATGTCAGGATTCTAAATGAATTCAGGTAAAGATAAGACTCATTGCTTTTCAATTTGTGTTGAGATTGATGCTATATATGATATCCAATGCCTGCATTAATCTTAACACAGATCGAAAGGCATGCAATGAAGCCCATCTTAACATGAATTCCATCAATATATTCTAACACAACTTTTTCCCAAATGATTTCCTTGTTATACATCACATGAAAATGACTAGCATGCATAGAAATATATGCTACCAAATAGATACATTTGACCTGGAATAGAATTGTCTCAGGATAATCCTAATCAAAATTTGTCATGATGGGACTAAAATTTTTTGAATTTATTTAAGATGAATGCAACACATGAGCAATTGATATTTCACTAATCCCAAAGGAGATTTAAGGGCTTTAAAGACTCGTCATTATCACTTTTAGGTTAGAAAATTCTAATATAAAATTTTTTCTGCTTGGCCTCATGCACCATCCACAAAGTCTATAATTTTCATAATCTTAATGTGGCTTTTACCTAAGCTGGTTATTGACAATAATTTTTATACTAATATTACTCGTGCTAACATTGCTCTATTATTAGAATAATTAGTTTCACTTACAATAAAAAGAAAAAAGAAGAAGCTAAGACATTAGTTCCACCAGTAAGCAATCATCATTATTCATAGCCCAACAAATGAGGGCACAACAAAGAAGAGAAATAAAAATGCAACGAACATCGAATGATGCCCTCAAATTCTAAGCAACATAAACATAGAGAGATCCAAATAAGTTAACAAAGATGTTAATAAGACATTGAGAAATAGACATCAACATTAAAGAGAAATATAAATATATAAAGACAAAGGGAAGCCCAAATATAGCAAATAATTATAATTGAATAGCATGAGAAAAGTTGGATTGAAAACCACCAACTTAGAGGGAATCATAAATTTTCCTTCTACTTTTTCATTCACAAATTTCATAGCATTGAAATCTCTTTTGACCAGCCATAGATGGGAGAAAGAAGAACAAGTTCCTGTAAATGATTTCTAAGAACTTACCTATCAATGGCAATGTGGAGGCATACATAATTGTAATAAGGCCTTACTCTGCATTGCTTATGTTTCCTTGCATGGATTCATGCCAATGGGTCCATTCACCTTGACAATTATCGCCTTATTCTTATTCAAGGGCATGTTGGCCTTCTTCTCCGCACCTTCCACTAACTTGCATCTACGGAGAAGAACATTCCTCAGCTTCTTGCTGCCAATATCAACATATTTGGAATGACTTAAATCGATTATTTTAAGGTAGCTAGCAACGAAAATATGATGCAAAAAGAAAGGAGCGCAGCAACAACACTAGCACCCCTCACTGCTATTTATAGCTAGATATAGTGCAGGGCTCAAATCAATGTCATAATGAGAATTTTGAAGGACGACACACTACTCGAGGCAACAATAATTATAAAACATTAATTCTTATTTACTCTCTCTTTTTTCATTTGATATTTACTATGTAATAACTAAATCTTAAAATCACATAAAAATCATTAAAATGAATACTTTAAAATGAATTATATATTTTTTATATATATTATGAGACATTAAAATATTATATATAAAAATAATAAATTTTAGATGATATATATATATATATATATATATATATATATATATATATAATTTTATCATCATCAGCAACATTATATCTGACATTAGTGGTAGTACCTATAGGCTATAGCCATGTTCTAATAGATTTGAGACTATTAATGCATGACATGTGAGTGAACAAGGAACTTAGCTGATTAGCATAATAAAGCCACTTGCCATATATAAATGGATATATGAACAATTCACATCAACAGCAGTAAAGAATCTATGAAATATTTTAATGAAAATTGCAAGTTGCACTGCTATTGATGTGAATGCACAATAGTAAGAAGATAAAATCTATAGCAGCATGAGATCCCTAATAATGAATGTCATTGGATCATTGTTATTGTTGGAGATGTTATACCAAAAGTTTTACTATGAAGCTTTTTATTTTCAATGAATTCTCAAAATTGAAAATGCTTGTTATGGTCAAAATTTCTTTTGCTTTAGTTATTATGATATTAAAAATATTTAAATAATTTAAAAATATCTTCAAGCAATGTTGATTATTGAGAAATAATCAGATTATTATGAGGATAATATCGAAAATGTAAGATTTATAAAAAAAATTGTTGGATGATTTGTGATAGAATAATATTGATTACTTTATTTTCTTCATAATTCTTGAAAATACTTGAGTAATTAAGAATAGTTTCTCCATAATCTCAATGTGTTATAACTTTTATATATATATATATATATATATATATATATATATATATATATATATATATATATATATATATATATGAATAATTATAATGTCATTTCCTTGCATTTTGATAAATAAGATCATATCAACTCAATCCTCTTAAACTAATTCTCAATTAATAATATATTCAATCTATTATATCAAGTTCAAAAGTCTTGCTTCAATCCAGATAATATATATATATTTTTCATTTTAAATATCTAATCTAGAATATTAATATTCACAAAACTTAGGGGTTATCCTATTAATATATAATCCAAATGAAGCCAAAGTGAATATATTCCATTTCATAATTTAGGAATTTGAAGAAAATAAGATAATAACAAGCAATCTATTTAAGTGATCCCAAAAAAATCCTTTACTTTTAGTAGGGGAAGGGTAGGGGTCAATTTTTGCCTCGACTCGAAAATCCGAATCGAAAAAATCGATTTCGAGTCGACCCGTTGAACAAATAAGTCGGGTTTGGGTTCTAATTCCGGACCTGTTAGAAAAATCGGATCGTGTCCAGATCAATTTGTTAATCCGGAAAAGACCCGCGTACAGCCCCGCTAATCCCGCAACCTTCTTCATGCAGTCCCGCCTGCATCGCTTCATGCTCACAGCTTGCCTCGCCCTCGCCCGCCGTACTTGCACGGGCAGCCTCGCGCCCCCCGCTCGAAGCCTCGGCCTTCGCAGCTCACGGCCTCGAGGTCACCCTCTTACCCCACGGCCCGCGCCCGACGCTTGCTAGCCTCGCCTGCTCTACTCGCTCAGGTCAACGTGTCTGGTCGGGTCGACCTGGGTTTGGGGGCAGGTTGGGTCCGGGTTTAGATTTTTGACATGTTTGTGTAATCAGGCCAGTTTTGAGTTGGATCCAAATTTGACCCAAAAATTCATTATTACACCGCTAAGAAAGAATAAAGAAGAAATTTTATGCCAAAATGTCATGCTTCACTCAATCTATGGCCCATGATTTCAATAACTATAAAAATTTTGATTGGAAGCGTGTCTTCTTCTATGACTAAGACATTTCTTGATTCTTCAGTGATCTGTGAATGCATTAGGTTAATGGACTGAAAAACTTATTTTTCAATCTCAGTACTTGTCCAAGGCTTGTCATTGTTATCCATTATGCCCTGGCATGTTTTCTCCAATGCCTATTTACAAGCTTAATGGAATTTGATTTTCTTTTGTGATGTAAAACTATGAGGAGAGCTCCTTGCACGCCATGCATCTTAGTTTCATTTGAAACTTCCATGATTTCATATAAAGCAAACTTCAATTCAGAGTAGAGCCTCAAAGATACATCCAAACAACTAAAATTGAAATATACCTTAATAAGTTCTTGTGCCGACATAATAAAGTAGCAGCACAGCATTCTTAACTCAACTCTACTTTCAGAATAGTATTTGAATAATTCTGATGGAACTACTAAACTCATTAGCGGCTCTAACTCCCAGACAAATTTATTCCATTTGGTACAGCAGATAGCTGTGCCCAATGCCCCACCTAAGCAGAAAGAAAGTACTGCAGGAACATAGATTTTGTCAGATTTCTGTTGAAACAGTCACAATTAGCAATAACAATAATAAAGACAAAAAGAATTTTCTGTTTGACAGCAAATCTCACCAAACAAAATGTACGTTATGACAATGTCTTGTCACCTAATTAAGCTATGGCACTCTCCTACTTTCCTTCTTTTTATATCTATTCCCATTTCCAAATGATTACAGCATTGCTGAGTTTGAGGACGAGTTTTTAAGTTATTTTTAGGTCGTTTAATAAGACATTTGTGCAAAGAAAGAGCTGCACATAACTATGTGCACAGCTAACCAAATAATTGCCCTCTATCATTGAAAGGGGTTGTAGTCATTACAAATTATTATTAACAAGTTAATTAATAACCAAATCAACACATGCATCAGATTGTTTAGTTAACTTAATGATAAGCACCATGCTATTTAAGTTCCGTTTGAGATAATTTTCTTATTGCTTCTTAAAGTAAATTTGAAGTACAAAAATTTTTTTATTAAAAGATTTTACACTAAAAAGCTGCTTTATAAAATAACAAGAAAGCTGTATCAAACGAAATCTTAGGGTTCGTTTGGGACAATTTTCTTAATGCTTTCTAAAACAGTATTTTAGTTAAAAATTTTCTTGAATTATAATTTTTTATACTAAGAAGCTGTTTTAGAAAACAATGGGAATGCTGTCCCAAATGAAGCATTAGTTATTCAAATTTAAGTTTCGTTTGGGACAGCTTTCTTATTGCTTTTTAATATAAAATTTAATTTTTCAAAAAAAATTATGTTAAAAAGCTACTTTATAAAGCAATACGAAAGCTATCCAAAAGCATTAATTTCTCTTCATGATTGCCTATCATTGGCATGGATCACAAAACTTGATTTGGTGGTTGTGTTGGGGTTTGCTTATTTGATAATCATGAAATTAAATAGTTCAAATCATGTGCCTGTCTTGAGTTAGATAGGAATGAAGATGACTCCTCAACTATCATTAATGCCCTACATCTGCTATTATAGTATAAAATTTTCATAAAAATATTATTAAACATTTTACATGAAGGCATGATGCTTCTGATAAATTGATTAATAACAAAATTTTATTTCCATTTAAGACCCTCTTATTGCATAACATGTAATGTTTTTTTAAGGACTCATGTGATGGTGTTAACGGTTATTTTGTTGAATATTATTTAGCTATTAATATCATTACAAATGGAATGCATTAGATTTAATGGTCTCACTTAGAAAAGTATATATGTAAAATGATCATTGGTGATAAGTTTTTAAATTATTTTTATATATTTAATATAAGGTAATTTTCTGACTCAATACTCTCAATTTGATCAAAATTGATATGCCTTAAGAAAATTCATTTTGATCAGCACTAAACTTGATGTAATATTTATATCAGAAACTTTCAGAAATAAATTTAGAATCAATCGTAGTCCAGTTTTAGCAAATTTAAATTCAAATTGGGCATCTTTGCAAGACAATCCAATGACACTAAAGGTGATCCGATCTGAGTCTATATGAGCCCAAATCAAGCACCTGAATGATAGTAAAAAACTTTGGCATGTTAATTGGAGGGCTAAATGATCTCCGAAGATTGCATGCATATAGTCAAAATGAGTGGCTTGATGAGACGTCGAATCTAATTACCCAAGATCATTTATTTCATAAGCCATTAATGTTTTTAAATATTGAATAAAAAACTTATAATCAAAAGATTCGATATGAGCTCCTCGATAAACTATTATAAAATTTTGCCTAAAATTTTTAAAATGCCCATCTTAAAGTACTATAAGTAGACCTTCATTTTCTACTCGAAAGGGGATCATAATTTAGTTAGAGAGAGAGAGAGAGGACTTAGACATCTAAAAAAATCTAGAGCTATACTTGACGTTCGACGCTAATGGTCACTGCCATCCACCTCAATCACCTAATTGCTATTATTTGACCACCATCAATTAATTGTCATTATTTTACCACCATCTCTAGATCATCATCACCTAACTGCCATTGTCTGAACTCCATCGCTCAACCGCAGTCATCTAACCACATCCGCTATCGTCGACTGTTATTATATGACCATGATTACTTGACTAACATCATCTAATTATTAATCTCCATCATTCTTCATCTTATTTATAGCAATAAAAATTTGTAATCTTATCCTCTTTAATTGAGTGGAGAGAAGAATCCTTTAACAGATCTACATATTGGATCATTTTATCTAAGTGAGGCTCATGATTTTTCCTCTTTGTGAATTTTTATGTAAAAATTTTGATCTACTGTATTCTTTTTTATTATCCCTATATGTTGGATGTTTATGAAAAGCTAAAATCTAAAATTTAAATCTCTATTGCCTGACTATTCTAATTGTTGCGGGCTAGAATATACGTGGCGATAGAGTTTAATAATTCTTCGTCTTAACTTTGTACGGATATTCAGCACACAAATAGAAGAATGAAAGAACACCAGGATTTTTACATGGAAAGCCCTGAAAAAGGGAAAAACCACGGGGCCACTCCCAGTTAAAAGAGTTCCACTAGTGTTGTTTGAAATACAGGAGGCTGATTTGTCCTTCAAATTCAAGACGATCAGATTACAATGAGTATTGAAAGTCAGTTACAAGGTCAAGCAGAGTTCTGACGTCACTCGGGTGTCCGGCAGAATTCCGGCGTCACTTGGAAGTTGGGCAGAATTTCGACGTTAGTCGGGCATCGGGCAGAGCTCTGGCGTCCCTCGGGCGCCCAGCGGTGTTCCGGCGATGTTCCGGCGGTGTTCCGGTAGAGTTCCGGTGGTGCTCCGGCGGTGGTCGAGGAGGAGTTATTCCCTCCTACACTTCTCTTCTCTTATTTTCTTCTTGGCTTGAGTCCCCTCTTAAGAGAAATGAGGGGCTATTTATAGTTTTTCTGGAGTGGCATAGCTCATAAATAGATGAGGGATCGGGGGTATATAGGGAGTGATTCGGATGAACGGCCGATATCGAATCCTTTGATTGCGGACCGTTCCTCATACATTTGACGGTCTTAATGATTTTGGAATTTGGTGATCTTGGGCTCGTTGGATTCGTCTTGTCGAGCTGCTCGATTTGATTATAAGCTCGTCAAAATCGGAGACCGTTTGGTAACTCAAATTGTGGTTCGAGGTTTCCAACAGTGCTTCGGGTCCTTGATTTGGACTCATTTGGGCTCGGATTGAGTCGAATTTGGTGTCGTTGGGTTCGTATTTCCGAGACGCTCAGTTCGACTGTAAGTTTGCTGAAATCGGAGTTCAGATGGTTCCGGATTTAATTTTTGAAGTTTTCAGATTGATTTTGCATCGGGATTCGTGCTCGATCAAGGTAATTTATTGGTGATATATCACTAATATATAACAATAATTAAAACTAGTAATCAATGACTCTTTTGTGAAGTGATGCCAACACTTTTTAACAAAATCTCTCTTTATATATATAACATGCCTCATAAACACATACATATTGATTTATAGGTACGTGAAACATTGCTCAATTAAAATATGAACTATATACATCATTTATCAAGCATTACGAAATAGGTATCTTCCAATCAAAACTAGTTATAAATTTTCAAAAGAAAAACGCCGTGTTTAAATATTTTTGATATAAGCAGTAATTAATCATCCAGTTTCATTAAGAACAACTTTCATGCTGCTTTCTAAAAGAGCTAATATAATTTTTTCTTTTCAAAAAATTTTTGTACTAAGAAGTTGTTTTATGAAGCAATATAAAAATTGTCCTAAATGAAGCCTCAAACTAATCACAAAATTATCTCTATTAATTCAGTGATTAATTAACATAATACAAAGAATCTATAACACTATTGTGAATGCCCAATATTCCTCCTCATTATCATCAAACCAAATTGCTGACATGACTTGATTGAACATCTAACTTCTTGCAATTTAATAAAATAAAAAAAAGCTAATCATAATGTGCCATAACTTTTATTATGTCGGCAAAAAATAAAGTCACCTGAGACAACCTGTCCAAATTTCTTCTGCTACAAGAAGAAGAAAAAAAAAAAAGCTAAATCGAATTAAAGAGAAATAAAGAAAGTTATAACTCCCTCGGATCAACGAAAAGCTCCGGCGGCGCCGCCGCCTTCACCCACCCCGGCACCGCCGCCTGAGATCCCCCTTCGCCCTCCAACGCCTTAATGCACCATAAATCCTCCGAGCTGAAGATGCACTTCCAATGCGGCACATGTTTCCTCAGTTCATCGTTCCCTCCCAACTCGGCAACTATCATCTCGCTATCCTTCACCTTCACAGCCATATTGTGCACAAAATTACACAAAACCTCCATCATCAACCCCGCATCGGGCCCCACACCATGCAAACCGTACAAAAAATAAAATCCAAAAACTGAAAAAATATCAGGTACTGCACGAATTTTAAAGCAAGGGAGAAGTGCTGATTCCATTATCCGGGAAAGCTTGGCCAAAGCAACGAAATACCATGGCACTCTTCCTAACCTCAGCTTGAACACCTTGCAGCTGTTCCAGACGCTGAGAACAGCCCAGCTCTTTGCCGTCGGCCAGCTCTCGTCTTTCGGGCAGGCGACGAATGTTCCTAAGCTGAGATTGTTTTTGAGAATACTGTCGATGTCGAGGGGGAAGAACTCGGCTGAACATCGCATTTGTTTGTTGTATAGAGAGGTCGCTTCGTCGACCGAGAGATTGATTACTGTTACATTGGATGGGATGGGGATCGGTTGCCGGCCGACTGTGTTGACCAGGATGACCGGTTGTCGGAATTTGATGTAGTTGAGCTTGTTGGTGAAGAGGTTGATGGAAGGGAGGTTGGTTTTCTGGGTGGCCATGTAAGCGTACTCGACGGAGTTGGAAGAGAACCATTTTTCGATGGCACAGACTAGGAGAAATGCGATTCCGAGTCGACGATGCAAAGGGGAAACACGGAGGCCGAGAATGTAGCCGATGGTAGCCTGGGAGGTGCCAACAATGACTGTTTTAATTGAGCCACGGATAACTCCCACAATCTTGGAGCCTAGCTCAGCAACCTGTTGATATGCAGGTGGTGGCTCATGAGGAAGAGATGATGCTAATATTAATATTGATATCAAACCGTTAGGTTAAATTTTTATGGCGAAGACTGTATATCTTTATTAAATTAGCCTCAATAATTTAAGCCTTTGACGTTCCAACGTTTTTGGAATATTTTTGTTCTAACTATAAGACGTTTTCTAATGATTTATGGGATATCTCTTCGAATATTATTTTGTAAGGATAATATAAACTTTGTTGAAAATCTTCAGAGGTAGCAGTCGAATGAAGAAAAAGGACTACAAAAGATTCTTTAACGATATCGTCTGAAGGTACGATGTTACCGTTTTAACATCCAATCATTCTCGTATTTTCACTTAAATTTTTTAAAAAAATTTACTAAGTTAGCATTTTGCTGTAAAAATATATTATAGTTAAGCAGAAAAATGTTTATTTTTCTCGGTAAATTGTAATTAGGAAAATCTTTTAATATTATTTTTTCTATAATGATATTCTTAACTAAATTTAGCTGATTAATTAATTATGTGTAATGAAAGTACTTCAAGAATAAATATCTTATACACTGAGCTAAATTTTATTCAGAATATGCAGATCTTCCATATGTTAATGGATATATATGTATATATATATATATAAATACCAGCATCTGATAAGCAGGGCTGTTGCGAACTCTGCAGAGAGGGTCTCCCATGGTGACCGTGACAAGAGGTGAGCCAACCTCACAGCTTACGTCGAGTTCCTCGGCTGCTTGGCGATCTCTGTCCCAGTCGAAGCAGCGGATGGTCACCGGAGACATAGGAAAGGAAGAGAAAGAAGTGTTCGAGCCACTGATCATGTAGTTAATGAAACAGTGATTTGGATGGATGTCAGGGCGGCGAAGGAGGAAGAAGTAAATATGATTGCGTAGGGATGGCGTTGAGCTGACCGACTGTGGAGAGCAACATCAGAGGGAATGGAGAAGAAGATGATGATGATGAGAGGAAAAAGGAGGGAGCTTTCTAGTTGTAGGAATGAAGAAAAGATTGGTGGGATAAAGATAAATTTACTTTGTAACGAGGAGTCTATTGGTCTGTCATTTGGCCTGCTGCTGCCACTTGTCAGCATTGGCTTCTGGTTTTGTTTGATTCAATGATTGCATATAGTAATAACATTTATTAAATACAGTATTTTTGGTTCGATGTTACGTTATACATTGTAATATTATCAATGGATGATTAATGGTCTAAATGTTACAGTACTTTATTTTTGTAGCCATTTGTTTTGACAGCTATATGCCCATCGGCTGATTCACAACGGGAGAATTATTTCTAAAGGAGAATTATTTCTAAGAGAAATAATGGAAGAATTAGGGGCTGTGCATCCATTGGTCCAACTCATTAGTACTAAAATATTAATAAATTTCATTTAACTGTTAAGTTTTTATAAGGTTAAAATTAGAGCCTAATCAAATCATGTCGAGCTGAGTATATCATGAATTGACTTGATTTGATCATATTATGAGTTGTCGAGAGGAGCTTTTAATTGAAGGAGGAATTTTTAAAAGGAATCGGTATCAGGTAGGATTTAGTAGAAGGAACCTATTATAAATTTAATTTAAAAAAGATCAAAAACGTACTGCAGGATTACATTTTGTCTGAAAACGCAAAAAAAATTACGTTTTAATGGATAATGTGAACAGTAATTACATTTTTTGTTAAAACACAATTTTTTTATGAGTTTCCATTCATTTTTTTGTGTCAATATTTATTTAAATTATTTTTACAAATATCATTATAATAATGTTAGTTTATATATAAGTAAAAATTATTTTTACAAATAATAATAATGTTATATTATTTTAAATTGGGTTATATTTATTTAAATTGTTATAATAACGTTATAATAATGTTATAAATATAGAATTTTTATAATTAAATTGTTTTAAATATTTTCTTAGATATATTATTAAATAAATTTAATATTAAATATTTGATTATTTCTATTTTAATTATGATATATTATTTTTCAAATTATTTTTCTATAAATAATAAATATAATGTAACGTTATAAAAATTTGTATATTTGCTTAATATATAAAAATTCTTATAAAAGTTTATCATATATTTATATATAAACTAATAAACTCAAATATCATATATTTAAATAAAATTTAATTCAATATTACTGTTATATGTTATCTGTTATATATATTTTAATTTCTTTTCGATTTGTTGAAATTTTTCTTAGATGATTTCGTTTAATTTACTGTAATAATGGTATACTCGAGAAAATTAAATTGTTTTTTTTTTCTTCTTCTTTATGACATGCTTATAAATTTAAAATATTTATCGGCTAATAGTTTTTTTTTTCTAATGTCAAACTAACATTAATGTTAATGAAAATTAATCAACGTAATAGATGTCAAATTTGACCAAAAGAAATTTAATTAAAATAAAATTTGAAATTAACAATTAATTTTTTTAATTTGATTAAAATAAATAGGAAGATAAATATGTAAGCGTGGCATTAGAAATAATAAATAAATAAACAAAACTATTTCAAGATAAATATGTTAGATTTATAAACACGTCCAAGTTATAAAGATTAAATAAATAAGAAAAAATAATTTAATTTACTCGAGTATAACATTAACATAATAAATTAAACTAAATCATCTAACTAAAATATAAACAAATCGAAAAGAAATTAAAAAATATATAACTGATAGAGTAAAAATGTTATTTGATGCTAAGAAAAAATTGTTAATGCAAATCGTTGTACATTTCTTTTTTTACTGAAAACACAAAACTTATTTGCATTTTGTAAATTAATTTGAAGTTTTTAGTAACGTTATTATTAGTTTAAATAAATATAACGTTATTATAACATTATTATTATTTGCAAAAATAATTTTTTTCTTATATATAAACTAATGTTATTTAATAATATTTGTAAAAATAATTTAAATAAATATTGACACAGCAAAACTGAATGGAAAATGCAAAAAAAAATTGCGTTTTAATAAAAAAAACAATTACTGTTCACGTTTTCCATTAAAACACTTTTTTTTGGGTTTTCAGACAAAACACAATCCTGCAGTGCGTTGTTGATCATTTTTAAATTAAATTTATGATGGGTTCCTTCTCCTAAATCCTACGTGAAACCGGTTCCTTTTAAAAATTCCTCCTTAATTAAATGTATGTGATAATAATACGGGTTCAATATTCCTCATACAACCACTATTTAGAATAATTACTCTATTATATTGTCCACATACAACAACCATGTTATATACTTTTAATCAACATCCTCCATTGATAATAAACTCCTCTAATCTACGGTAGGTTCTCTAACAAAATGCACGTTTGATATGTATCATTACAGGAAAACATCAATTTCTGATCACCAAAAGCCGGAAATGATAATAATCTGTCAGAAAATAACCTTTATGGCGGATTTCCGACAAAAAATTGTTTGATGGTAAAACGGGCATCAGAAATATGTTTTCGATGGAACTATTCTGCTGAAAACCTTTTCAGCGGATTTACCAGTGGACTTCCGGCAAAAATGTGAAAAAAGGACGTTTTGTTGAATATACTTTCCAGTGGTTTTAGCTGCTATAAACTCTGACGGAATATATCCGCCGGAATTACTGGTGGTGTAGCCCCGGTCATTTCCGCTGGAAAAGCCGTCGAAATTTGCCTACGGATAATCCGCCGAAATGTCCGGTGTTTTTAACGCCAAAAAATCTCTCGGAATTACCAGATGCGGACAGTCCGGTGGATACTTCGCCAGAATTACCGGCAAATTTGTTCTGCCAAATAAATCAGTGAATTTGTTATGCCGGAAAGCTCATTTTTATTTGTCATATCAAGGTTTCTGGCGGATAATCCGATGAAAACTTGTAGCAGAAAAAGAAAATAGCACATTCTCTTAATTATTGTACAACACAACAATCCTGCAATCATACAGTCAAATCATACATATATTATCCTCACATTTCGACATTGAACAAAAATATTGTTTCTAAAGTAATTAGACGTTTAATTAGAATTTTTTAATATACAATTATCAAATTGTTTCAAACAAACACCAAGTTCGTTATACAATAAAAACACAACATAAAATCTACAAATACATAGTAATAACACACCTAGTAATAACACATAGTCAACTCAGAATCTATTTTGTCATTCAGTCAACTCAAAATATATTTCATCATTCTCATTCTTTGTTGATGCTGACTGCTTTTCACTAAACTGCTCCCTCATTCTTTGCATCTCCTTATATATGACTTTATTGCATCAATATCTGCATTTGCATGCATCTTGTGATTTTCGAACTTGATCAAGCTCTACTATAAGGGAAACCACCTGTTGGCTATACAAATTCTCCTGGCTGCTTCCTAAAAAGCTGGAACCACTAAAGATCTACCCCTCATATGCGTGGGCTTGCGAGCCTAATTCATATATCTGTCCTTTCTACATTCCACCTACCACTTGCGACTAAGTACGGTAGTCAGAGTAATCTGTAGATTCCTAGAGGATCCCTCACCTACTCCAGCTTAGCTCTATTGAAGTCGTGTATACTCTTACTACAAAAGTTAACATAAGATTAATCAATTTATACATAATGCTTAAAATTTTAAACTTCACATTTGCCCTCCTCGCTCGCTCATTCACCCACTGCTAGTCCTCTTGTAGTTTGTGGGTATGACTATGCAACTCAATAATAGATAATTTTCTACCTAGCAATTCTCTCTACAATATACTTACATTAGCATTCATAACTAAATAAATTATTAAATCTATTAAAATTCTTATCAAACGTCGTCTGTACTCAGTGTGTGGAACTGAGCCCCTTATATGGAGGGAGCTATCTATGCCCCCAATAGTTGTGGATTTTGATGACCTAAAATCGGAGCACTAGAACAGTGTCTTTATAACAACATCCAGTTAGCCTGATTTGTTCAACATAAGCTGATTAAGCAATCAATTATATTTTTATGAGTATAGTTAGAAACAATAAGAACTATTAGCCGCATCAACTTGCAACAGTCTTTATGGTAGTTTACAAGTTTACATCTTTTACTTCTTTAAAAAATTATATAATGAAATAACCATATTTTGAAATAACCCTCTCTAATGCAATCATATACTATATTCATATATAATACAAATTTTATGGTGAGAAAACTTACGAAAGATGAAGGTGAGAGCAAGTTGGAAGAACGAGGGTGGCGTCGAACCACCGATGACGAATGGAGCACGGGATGAGGGTGACGTCGAATCAACCAACGACGAACAACACGTACGGGAGAGAGAGAGGATTTTCATGAATAGAAGCGAAACAGGAGCTTTAGAAGAAATTTCACATAACGGGACAGTAGACGGGTGATATAGAGCTTTTTCGGTGGTAATTCTAGCGAACAGTTCGACGAAAACTTTCTTGCAGAAATTCCACCAGAAATAATTCACCACACTACAGGAAAATCGCCCAATTCTGGCTGCTTTTCAGTGGATTATGCTGAAATATTTTTGACTAATTTTCAGCCAGATTTTTCGGTAGATTTGTTTAATGAGGATTTTCTTGTGGATTTTAATAATTTTTGAAAAATCATATTTTCATAATTTAATTAATTAATAATTTAATAACTTATTTTAATTAATTAATAATTTAATATTTTATTTTAATTAATTGTTAATTTAATAACTTATTTAATTAATTATTAACTTGAAAATTTTATTTAAATTAATTTTTAATTTTAACTTTTGTATAATTATAGTTTAAATAAAAAAGTAATTATTTTAACCCAATTATCTTTCCAGCAAACTCGTTGGGTCTTTGACATATTTTTCAGACCCAGTTCGAATCCCACGGCCATCTCGCGGCCGACAGGGCAGCGAGGTAGCGTGGGAGGGAAGCCGGGCAGACAACACATGAGGGAAGACGAGTGGGCAGGTAACGACTGCAGGAGGGCAGGCAACGCAGGTTGGCAGAGGGCAGTACGGGCGGGCAGACAGCTTCTTTTTTTTAATTATTTTTTTAATTTTTTGTCGGGCTTATTCTGCTGGGTAACAGCCGAAAAAATTTTCTGGAGGCTTTTTCGTGGGAAAACTTTTTCGACGGCTATTTTTCTGACTAGATATATATATATTCTTGTCATATATATATGTAAGCATTATAAGCAAGAAAATACATCCAGCTATCTATGATATTTTTCTTGTATCTAGTCATTTAAGTCAACTCTACAGAAACCAATCTCAATTATATTAGTAATGTCTCTTGGCTAAAATCTGTCATATCACAAATCATCTATGTCAGGTGACTTTCATATAAAAAGTTATCACTTTTTACCTGTCGATATATCATATTAATATGTCTCCTTATACCTCCCTTTTCATATCATTTAGGATTACACCACAAATTTTATTTTAAAGAAAAGCCCATCGACCCATTCTCCTATATATACAGAATAATATATCTCCAACCAACCTGAATCAGTCAATCATTTCTTATCAACCTTTCTTACAAAGATATTTTACAATATATATAACATAACAAATAAGTGATATTATGCTCAATATTCAGCTCATTGCATCAATTTGGTGCATATAAAATTCATATAAATATGACTAGTGGCATTTATATAAAAAAATTAGTATACTCATTTTCACATGTATATGATTACAATAGATGAATTATAACAAATATGCATGTCATACACAGATATTATGAGATTTTAATAATTATTTATTCAATTTTTATGTTTACTAAATTTTTTATATTAGAAAATTTCTCCCAAAATATAAAAATATCCTATAAAAATTTAATATATTCATAGCAATGTGTATAGAATGATTAAAACTATAATATAATAAAAGGCATATGATAGAAGTTTGTTAAAAATTGAGATATTATAATTTTTGTAAGTTTTGATCAAATTAAAATTCATAAAATACAAAATATAAAAAATCATTAAAATCTAAGGTAGGGTAATGGTAGCCTACCTTGAGATGAGCAAATTTCTCAACTGGACCAACCGATAAAAATGACTCTATGACCTCCAAACCCTAGGTTCTCTCTCATCTCTCCTCTTTTTACTCCTCAATTCTCTTTTCCATTTATCTATTTTAGGAAACATAAAATGTAAAGCCATTTGAGAAGTTCTCGAAGTGGGTAAGGAAATTTATAATAAAATAAGTTGTGGACGTATTAGTAATTTTCAAATTATTCAATTTTAAGCATAAAATTCTTATAATTCCTTTTATATCTTCAAATATAGGGCTCTAAAAATTATAAAAAATATTAGTAAAATAGCCCAACATGTCTAAAATGCTTTAGTGAAATCAGTTTGTAAAACAGACACGTAACAGTGCCAAAAAACTCACTTGTGCCAACATGTGTCAATTTCTTAAGGAATTTCAATACTTCTTATTTTCATGTGTACACTGATCATAAAATTAAGAGAAAATTTTATGTTATAGAAAAGACGGTTTATAAATTAAACTTATAATGACTCATAAAATATTTTTTTTTCTGTGTCAAAATATAAGTTATTATATAGAATCTCTCTCACATCAGCACCAGATAGATGGGACCAAAAGAATATATTTATAATATTACTTAACCTTCTGCACCTGGTTTTAGCAAGTGGGGCAATAATTCCTCCCACATCTACATCAGGTAAATGAGGCAAGAAAAGTCATTTAGGGCCCTTGTAATATAACAAAGAGAATACTTTTTCACCTTTCAAAATTGAGTATCTATAATACCATGAAATGAAAGATAAAAATGTAATATAATAATACTCAATGCAACATTCAGAAAGTGCATGAATTATCAATAAAAACCTCACTACTTATAAAACAAAATACTCATATAAATTTTCTTTTTCAAGTCCTAACATCAAAGACACATTTAAGTTGACATTTCAAGACTCTTATATAATTACTGTAATTGCCAAGAAAACCTTAGTTTAATATTACTCAGAAAATCATATAAAAAAATTAACTGGTTAAAATTAAATTTCTTATAGTTAACATATTCAAAATAGTATATGATAATATATAAAAAGTTATGCAGAGAAAATTTTATAAAACCTAAGAAAAATATATTTTAATACATAACTTATTATAAAACAATAAGAATTAGAAACAGACATAGGGATTCAAAAGCCTACCTCGAGGCCTACAATTTCCCTAATTTGCATGATGATCAATTCCCGAGCTATAGCCTCCAAAATCTCCTCCCTTTCTTTCTCTTTCCTCTTCTCCTTCTCCTTCTCCTCTCTTCTTCTCTAACAACTGGGTGGAGAAATGGCATGCCAAAATGATATGAGAAATTTTAATATTTAAAAAGCACTAACTCTAATCTAGTGCAGCAGCACATATTGAAAGATTCTCCCAAAATATGCTCATCTAGGACCCAACACCATAGCGCACGCTCAAAACCTATTTTTCTTCCAAAAACTAGAGAACTCAAAGCAGCGGCACTGCCAACCCTGGCGCCACGCCACCCGCATAGAAAATTCTAAACTTCATATTTTTCATTTCATAGTCCCAAAACCTTGATTATTTTCTATCTCATTCACAATTAACACTTCTAATTACTAATTAATTCAAAATTAATAAATATTAACAAAAAAATATTTGAATTTTAGACAATGGATATTTCATCAAATGCATCTTATGGTTTCTCAAATGCACATTCTATCATGGTCTACTTCTTAAAAAGTTGACCTTACTCTTACTACTTATTCAAATTCTAACTGAGCCAGTGATCTTTCTAACATAGATTCTATAATGGGGCTATTGTATTTTCCTTGGTCACACTCTGATATATTGGTGTATGATTGTATGAAGCAGTTGTTCGATCTTCTATGGAAGCAAAGCATAGAGATTTAGCCACTGCTACTATAGATCTTATATGGCTTCATCATCTATGTTAAGAATTTGTCATTCCCTTAAACATCGTTCCAGTATATTGTGATAATATTTCAGCCATATCCATTGCCACAAATCATACATTTCACGCTCGCACAAAAAAAACATTAAAATATGTTACCACTTTATTCATGATTGCATCAATAACAAGTGCATTGTTGATATCTCAACAAAAGATTAGCTCGTTGAAATTTGTGTAAAAGCATTGCCTAGTCCTTGCTTCCTCTCTCTTCGTGACAAGTTGATGGTCATTTCCATTTCCATCAACTTGAGGGGCAGTGATAACAATATTGGTTTAGGACTTCCTCAAACAACTACTACTTCGAATAATTGCTCCATTATACTCTTGTAATAATCTCAATTTAATTTTCCCTAATTTTCTAAAAATTTGGTTGATTAAGTGTTGCGGTGTTGGGTTGAAAGCAGTGGCGGAGTTAGAAATTTTATTAAGGAGGGGCCTAAATTAAAATAATTCTGTTTGCCGTCTCATTTGGAACGTTAGAATACATTAAAATAATTTTGTTTGCCGTCTCATTACCGGAGCCAAGAGGAGCTGTAAGATCAAAATTAGGAATGCAAATAATATGGCCCTTAGAGCTTAGAAGAAATAAACATTTGCCACGGGCCGTCTTCATTTGGGAAAATTATTACATCCGATGTCCGGATTCGTCCGGAGGCAAATCCGGATGCGCCACGTCGCCCGGGGCCAGTGCATCCAGGTGATGTGGCGTGTCCGGATTCACCTCCGAACGGTCCGGACACCGCACGTAATAATCTCTCCTTCATTTGAGGGTGAGAGAGGAGCGAAAGGTAAAATGAATCATTGATGTTTTTCATGTGTCTAGAAAAAAAGATAAAAATAAAAAATATAAAAATATAAAATATAAAATATGTCCAGAAAAAAATATTGGTGGCTTCTCTGAATTAATAAATAGCTTTAAAAAGAAGAATTAAAAAAATAGAGCAGGTTTCCTCGTTGGCGATTTTGTTGCTCTCCTAAGTCATTCCTCCCTCTCTCTTTCAATATTTTACCCCATTAGTCTTTCTCTCTCTACAGTTGAAGCATTGCATGGTCTGGGTAGAAGGCGGATTGAATGGAAAAGCCTGTTATAAATAAAATGAAAGCTGATAGGGGTTGTACCATGCTCATGCTTAAGCATGGAAGTGGAGAGAGGAGCTGAATACTCCTTCCAAGCTTTTTTTTTTATTTAGCTCTCCAATTTTTTTAGAATTTGGGGGAGCGCTACGGTGTCGAGTCCAAAGCACTGCGATGTTTGGTCTAAAAATTTATTTTTTTACATAAAAATATCTAAAATCAATAATTAAAACCCTCATCACCCCTCACCCCTCCCCCGTTCCATTATCTTTACCAGATGAAGAGAGAGAAAAAGGTAGAGAAAAGAAGAGAGAGAAAGAAAAAGAAGGAGAGAAAGAAAAAGAAGGAGAGAAAGCAAGATTCGGGTTAGTATTTTTTGTCACTTTAGTTGAAAAAAATGTTTCGATTGTTGTAGGTAATCTTAACCCTATCTTTATTTTTAATAATTTTATTTTTTTATATTTAATTACATAATTAATTTTTAATAATACCTATTTTAAAAGTTTGCCCAAATGACCAAGAAAGCTAACAAGCACTCCCATATTTTAAACTAAAAGCTCGCTTTCAAACATGAGGCATAAAAGGTTAATGGGGCCCATGAATTTGTCATTGTCGCTATCACTCAAAGCTGTAACCATATATATCAGTTATATACCTTTTTATTTTATTTTATTTTTATTTTAATTACTCGTATACTTCACCAGCTCTCCGGAGGCTCCTTTGCTGCTCAAAGCCCGTACTTTCTCAACGTTTTGGATCTGGTACTCGTGCCGACACACACGTGTGCGTGTCGTGGGCGGCGGCCGACGTGGACCCCACGGCTTTAGCGGCTGCGGCGGCCATGGTCCACGTGCTGTGCCGAATGATTAATTCAGCTTTGAGAATATAAGAGGATATTTTATAGATAAGAATGTTAGTGTGATTAAGACTTCATTTGAGATAATTTTTTTATTGTATTTTAAAAAAAAATTATTTAATATAAAAAAGTATTGAATTAAAAATTTTGGTATAAAAAAATTATTCCAAACAAAATTTTAGGCTTTTTTTATTGCTTTTTTACTGTTTAGCTTTTAATATTCTAACTATAATTTTTGTTTAGCTTTTATTTTTTCACTGCTTTAAATAAATTTTCATGTTAAGAAATTATTTTCTACAATAACTTTTTAAAAAGTTGATTTCTCCACAACAACTTTACAAAGCTTTATAAAAACTACAGCCATTACAAAATGATATAAAGATATGTTTGAGACGGCTACGATTTTTCGCAAATGTAATTATAAAACTGTTGTGAGATTTTTTTTTGAAAGTTGCTATATAAAAAAACCCCTAGCGAAAAATATTCTTGAAAGCAATGAAAAAATAATAGCCAAATAAAAGCTATGATTGTAATCAAAAAAGTTAAAGCAATAAGAATGTTATCCCTAATGAAGTCTGAGTCAGTCATAATGTATTATAATGTGGTGATTTTTTTATGATTAGGTGCATTACTAAGAAATGTAATATAACTATAGAGTTAAGAGGTATACTTATAATTAAGTTTTATTTCATCTTGATTATCCATGTGTTGATTTTTTTTGTGTGGTTGATTTACCAAATGAGCATTCTATTTGTAATGATTTAAAATGAATAAGGTGGATTATATATATATATATATATATACTCTGTAATATTTGAAGAAGTTCTGTCTTGACAGTAAACAATGACATTTTGGTAGTAGGCATTATTATGCTTTTAGGATTTCTCTTTGTTTACTCACCAAGCAATGATCTAAAGTGTAGAGATGCTTAAAGGTGACATTGAAGTAGTTTATTTTTTCATTAGACATATGTATCTTTGTATAGATAATTTTCGCATAAATTTGAGAAATTTAGTATACTAATTCGATCAAATATATATGCATGATAGGAAGAAGAAATGTGTCAGGAGCAGTTCGAGTAGTAGGTAGCATGGATTGCTACATTAGAAGGTTTGGGAGCTAAGCACCCGTCCTACCACCTCAACATCAGACCTAGAACTCAAGCGCCTGTCATAGCGCCGAAGTGCCAAATTTAACAAAGTCTAAATTTTTTTATTGATAGTAGGTACCTATGTTCCAGTCATGGCGGGCAATTGCCATTTTTAAAAATTTTTAGGAGTTATGCCCTATTCATATAGTTGCATGCCCAGCTTCTAACATAGCACCAAGGTGGCCGTTTTGGTGCCCTACACTATTTTGTCCTTTTCGGGAGAAACTTTTATATAAAATTTATTATATTATTATTAAGGAAAAATTAGGACTATTTTGCTAATCTTTTGAGAATGGAATGGGGATGGATATGGAGGATAGGAGCGAGAGGCTATGACTATGAGTTTTTCTACTACCCATCATTTTGATGCATCTTTTGTATTTTCTTTCTTTAAAGCATAAGCTAAAACCTTTTTCTTGGGATTAGATGTGGTCTATTATCAAAATGTTGACTTATTAATGTGATCAATTGATATCTATGTTTTTATTATTGTTGTGTATTTCCAATTCAGGCTTATTTCCTTATGAATGACTAATCACCAATTGTGATTTTTGGAAATTTATTTGAAATTGAGAGGTGAAATAAAATCGTCTTAGTTGAATTATCATAATAAAATATTGAATGGAAATGCTATATTAAAATTAAGTAAACGCCTATGGTCACTTGTGCTAAATTAATGAAATTTGTCAGTTGGATTTGTCTTAAAGATGATCATAAGATTATATTGATAAATTGGGTACTTAAGCTTTTGATAGAATGATATGATACACTATAAGATCTAAGTATAACAAATTTGGTTATATTAGTTGATTTGTGTTGTAACTTAATCAGTAACATTTATGAGATGCTGAAATCTAACCCGTGATTTTAACCCTTTTTTTTTAGGGGAAACCCACCGTCGGGCCTTCGTGTTAATAAGGAAAACGATTACAAGGACCTTAAAGGACCTCCAGATCGCTAATGCTCAGAAGAGCTACAATCAAAAAACAAAAAGAACCTAAGAGTCAGAGTTCCTTACTAATAAAAATTACAAGATAAGCTAATAACATTCTACGCAAATCAGAAAAATTAATAAAAAAAAAAGAAGGTAGAAGTTTGCAAACTCAGCTCAATCTTCTCGAACACCAAGTGACCCTGCACAAAACGAGAAAGAATCTCCAAAAACCTGCAAAAGAGGCCTGCAAGGACAAATGTAATAACCAGAAAAGGAAACCAAAATAACACAATAGTATGAAGATAACCCATCACAAGCTCATCCAGCATTCTGCCATAGTAGTAACTCTTCAAATAAGCATCCTGAATGATGGTGATTTGATAAAAACAGCAATTATTGATCTCCCTGAACATTAAAAACCAATAACAGCAAATAGGAACGACGCGACCAAACCCACCAGTAACCTGACCAGCATAAAGCTCCCAGATCCCAAAATTGGGAGGAGAGCAGGGTAGAACATGGTTAAAATCAATATTAGTAGCACGATAATAGAAAGAAGAAATACAACCCACCATGTGAAGAACATTACTGGCACCAGCACAAGAATTATTATCGCCAACAAAGAAAACAACATAACCACTATAATACCCACTCAACGAATGATTCCAACAATCACTGGAAAACAAAACAAAACAGCACCCAACATTCGTAGCCCAACAGAAAGTCGAAACAATGCTAAAGTAGTCAAGAAGGTTCCACAGTATTCTAAAATGAACCAAAGCAACAGCCGTCCCCAACAAAGAAACAAGGAACCAACAGAACATGAAACAAGAAACATAATCAAGAGGGAAGTCAGAAGGAAAAACACCCATAGAAATCTTCCTATTTCTGGAGAAAAGCTCAAAGACCACAAAACAAGCCACACCGCACAAGCAGAAAACCCAGGAAAGAGAAAATAACAATAGGAGTAAAAGATTTATGAGGTCCTAACGTATGGCAGACCCAAACGATCAAGGCGAGTAATACCCAGAAGCTTACCAGAAATAGAGTTCCCCACCAAATCCTCAAACTCAAGTAAATTGCAACCTTTGTTAGCTTACCAATCAGCCGCAGCGTTACCTTCTCTATGAATGTGAGAAATATTATAAGTGAGAAGAGAGAGACCTTTTTTAATTTCTCTAATAATGTAAAAATAAGAAGGGTTGACATGGGCCTTTTCACTAATAAAATGGATAACAAGCCTGGCATCCACTTCAATCCAAACAGTCATAATCCCTAAAGAAATGCAAAGTTGAATACCGTAATTTAAAGCTTGAAGCTCTGCCATGATCGCATTTTTAGCAAGAGAAGGACCCATAAAGGCAATAATAATATTACCCTGAAAATCACGCACAAGCTCACTACAGCCAGACTTCAGACCTTTAAAAGAACCATCAGTATTAAGTTTATGAGTGCCCTCCGGAGGTTTCAACCAATTAACAATGTTATCTTTGCAATGCCGAGTAATAGAAGAAAGCCTAATATCAAAATACTCAGCCGTATGCACATAGCCACTGAAATTTTTTCCCTTAATCAGATTAACCAAAAATAATTGTTTAACTTTATCCTTAATATTAATGATAATACTTAAAGCATTCATATGAATGTTATCATGCTTAGCCTCATTTCTGCTTTTCCAGAGATACCAACATATAATAACAGGAAGAATATTACGGATATTACCTTTAATGGGGACAAACCAATCCTACAGAATACTCTTGATGTTAACATACTCTTTACAAAATTGGCTATTGAATAAGTTATCAAAAAACATCCACACTTTGATAGCGATAGGCCCGTTAGCAAAAACATGGTTTAAATTCTCAACATGAAAATAACAATGGCACTTGGAAACAATGTATAAACCTATTTTAATTAAGATAGTATCCACCGGAATGAAATTGTGCATAATCCTCCAAACAAGAATAGAGTAAGAGAGAGGGATACCTTTATACCAAATAGCGGCGTAGGAGTATGATTTGTCAAACGACTCCCTAATGGAATGCCAAACATCCTTAAGCTTAAAACCACCATCGTTGGATTTATTAAACAAAATGTAATCCTTATGATCAAGTTGAAGAGGGATCTTAATAATAAGATTAATAACATAGTCCGGCACCATCTCTGCAAGTAAGTCCAAATTCCACTTACCATCCTGAAAAATATGGGAAACTTTGCAAGAACTAGTAGTATGAGAGTTAAGCAAATTGTCAATAGAAGAAACACCTAACCAATTGTCTTGCCAAAAGAAAATGTCACCTCTCCCCAAACCCCAATGGATGAAGTTTTCGGCCTCCCATTTGATAGCAATCATCCTTTTCCAAGTAAAAGAGTCCCCTTGCTTAAAGGAAGACATAAGAGGGTGCTTACCATTACAATATTTAGCATCCATGAATTGAGCCCAAAGACTTTTCTTAGCTCTAAAATTAAACCAAAGCTTATAGGAAAAGCTAAGAGCCATATCACAAAAATTTTTAAAACCAAGTTTACCTTCATCTAGGTGTTGACCCCTATATCTAAAACCACGCATAAAAGGACAAAAATGATGAACCAAGTAGTGCGCGGGTTGGTCCGACACATTACTTAAAGGGTCAAATGATCTCCGAATGTCAGACGGATTATGTCGTTGCATCCAGAACATCGTCAACATCAAAGATCTATATTTTATTTAATTAATTTGGATCAACCAGGGTGGTGGCACGCAAATCAAAGCAATCATAATGCGATATGATAACGCGCATTTCAAGGAAAATTGGCCTCGTCGTCACCAAAATGACATCCGATTGCGAAACAGACTTCGCCATCGCGTCCAGAATGCTCTCAACATTTAAAAACTATATTTTTTATTTAATTTGAAGCATTCGGATTGGCGGCGCGACCGAGGTGATTCAAATACAATAACGCGCATTTCAAGAAAAGTGGCCTCGTCGTTACCCAAATGATGTCCGATTATAAAACAGACTTCATCACTGTGTCTGGAACGCTATCAACCTCTAAAAACTATATTTTGTTTATTGAATTTGAAGCATTTGAATTGGTGGCACGAATCCCGAGATAATCCAAATATAAGGACGCGCATATCGGGGAAATTTGCCTCTTCAGAGACTGCATGATCTCCGATCTCAAAATGGATTACGTTGTTGTGTCCGGAATGTCATTAACATCAAAGATCTATATTTTATTTAATTAATTTGGATCAACCGGGGTGGTGGCACGCAAATCAAAGCAATCCAAATGCGATGCAATAACGTGCATTTCAAGGAAAAGTGGTCTCGTCGTCGACCAAACGATCTTCGATCGACGAACGAACTTCGCCACCATGTCCGGAATGCTTTCAACCTTCAAAAACTACATTTTGTTTATTCAATTCAAAGCATTCAGATTGGCGGCGCGACCAAAGTGATTCAAATGCGGCAGTGCGCAGTTTAAGAAAATCAGCCTCGTCGTCGACCTAATGATCTCCGATTGACGAACAGACTTCGCCATCATGTCCGGAACACTTTCAACCTTTAAAAACTGCATTTTGTTTATTCAATTCGAAGCATTCAGATTGACGGCGTGACCAGAGTGATTCAAATACAGCAGCGCGCAGTTCAAGAAAATCAGCCTCGTCGTCGACCTAATGATCTTCGATCGACGAACGGACTTCATCACTGCGTCCGGAACATCCCAAATACTTAAGAATGACTTTTAATTTGATTGAATTAAATGACGTACAAGAAGGTCGACATAAATTTCGAGGCAAAATATAAAATCACACGGTAATCATGCGCGTGCTAAAGAGTTTAGCCCTCGGCGTCGACCAAATGATCTCCGATTGACGAACAAACTTCGCCATCGCGTCCGGAACACTGTCAATACTCTAAATCGACTGTCAATTTATCTAAATTGAAATTATGTCGTGACCGACAAGGGTTCTAATACGATAACGCATATTTCGAGGAAATTAACGCTCGGCGTTGACCAAATGACGTCTGATCGTGAAATGGACTGCGTCATTGCGATCGAAACCTCAGAAATACCCTAAATATACTATTAATTTATCTAATTTCGATAATCAGCAAATTGACACGTTAAACTAGGCAAGAATGCACGCAATACGAGGTGGCTAACACGCAAATCGATGACCCTTTAATTGATTGATGCATGCAAAACAAAAAGGGAAGGTCAAAACAAATTGCAAATCACATTTAATGTTTTTACCTCGGATGAGTCGAGCTTCTCTGTGAAGATCTCTGATGAAATCCGCAAATCCCGCTGAAGCAAATCCTCGGTGGAAGTTGCTGGCCTTGTTTCAAATAAGGGGTCTCGTCGTTTAAAAAGAAGGGGAGGCTAGTTTTTTTTTTGCTCTGCTCTTTGAATCCTTCCCAGACGGACGGGCTCAGCCGGAACGACCTCCCCGACTCTCCGATTCTCCTCCTCTCCTCCCTCTATATTTTTCTCCAACGCCTTAAATCCTCAGGACCACTTGCTAAGCCCCTTTGCCTGAAACCTGCAGATCGCCACCTCACGTCAAAGCTCACAAACCTACGCCTGACGTTCGTTCTCTCCTCCAGACAAGCCAAGGTAGAACGTCCCAACCTCCAGCTCTCGCAGCTTCCATCTGCGAGCAACCCAAAGGCCACTACCTTCGATCTTTGCCGTTCTCTGCTTCACATCTCTAGGCCGCACATTAGAGCCCAACCTGTCCGCCTCCTCCTTGCTTTAAGGTAAAAAAATGGAGAATCTCTGGCATCCACGTCGTGAAAAGTGGGTCTTAGCATTTAAAAAAGGGGTTCTCAAATAATGCAAAAAGCTTCTCGTTTACATCTGATATATGATGTCCTTTATTCATTTCCACGTTTATTAAAGACAAGCTAAAGATAATCATTTATGTAGCAGTTTGATAGGTTGACAGTGAACCATTAAAACTTATTTGGTTTGAGAATTTAGTAAAGTCAAATAAGACGAGTCCAGTAATGCAATGACCATCCTAAGCCATAGATGAGGATTAACTTCTAATTAAATAGTCATGTTGTTGTGATGCCACGTCAAACAGACCAGTTTATTTTATTTGACAGCATAGGGGTGCAGCTTTTCATACAAAAATCCCCACCATGCTTCCCACGAGAATTCTGAATCTGAGCTTTTGTTTGTCTTCTTTTGACAGCTTTATGCCATAATTTATTTGACTAAGATCAATCCACTAAGGCATTCCAAATCAGCAAACAGCAACCCACTCTCCAATAGCCTGTTACATGCTCTCTTTTAATCTATTATACCATCAAAATCTACCCCAAAAGAATCTGTAGCAAAACAACCCTTTACAACCTCTTTTCTCCACTTGTCCAACCACAATCAGCCCACTTTAAACTTTAGATCAGCCCACAACATATCCCCACACTTCCCTTTGAAGAATAGCAGCCCAGTAGTCCACAAAACATACATTTTATTCAATCTGACGCCAAAATAGGCTTAAGATGAAAATTTCAAATTCCTTTTGCAATATTCTGTTTCATGTCATTAGCATTGGTTGATTATTATTATAAGTTTGTTATTATAGTCACTGCTAATTGTAATAATAATTATTCATTCTTTGCCAACAATTGTAATGGCTATAGTGGAGATAATGATAACATATCATTTTTATTGCAATTATTCTGTCTTTGTGATCTCTGAAAAGTAAAGGGGAGAGAGTAGCAAATGACGTGATGAAAAGAGGAGAATTAAAAAAAAAGGGGGAAGGAAAATAAAAAAAAGGGGAAGGAGATGAGGAGATGTTTCAAAAAAAAAAAAGAGTTCAAAAAAAAAGAAAAGAGAAAAAAAGGAGATATTGCCAAAAAAAAAAGAAAGAGAAAAGAAAATAGCAAAAAAAAAAAGAAAAGACAAAAAAAAGAAAAGAAAAGAAAAAAAGAAAAAGAGAAAACTTTTTGCAAAACGTTGAGAGCCCATTTCGTTGTTTGCGGCGGACCGGAAAACCGCCCATACACGCTTTCATAAGCGTGGTGGGATGGGACCCCGGTGCGGCGCCTACAACGAGGCGGGTAATCACCTAAAAATCTCATTCTCGGCGTTCGTGTCGAGCCGGCAAACCGCCTATACACGCTTTCTTAAGCATGATGGGAAGGGAACCCGGTGCGACACCTACGACGAGGCGGGTAGGCCTTATACACGCTTTTCTTAGCGTGGTGGGGACGATCTTAAGTACCCGCTCGCGGGAAAACAACTGCTTTTCTCTTGTAACAGGAATGTTTGAAGACCCATACACGCTTTCTTAAGCGTGGTGGGGAATTGAAGACTTTACACAGCCGCGGTGTCCTCGAAAGAGGACACCTACCATACACGCTTTCTTAAGCGTGGTGGGAAAGGCCCAGTTTCCCAAAATTTCCCCTAAACGGGGGAGACGCCGGGAGGCTGCCGAAATTCTGACTGAAGACATAAAGGACTTGAACAATATCTGGACAGCAGGGGACTTGATTTTGGACAACAAAGGATATGCTTCATAACTCAAATGACTAAAGAAAACTTGAACCTTAGTGAAATGAAATTGGAAGGAGGACTTGAACATTTGAAGTTAAGCAAGAATTTGAATCAAATGATACGAACAAGACTTGATTTGGACCCAAGCGAATACTAAATAATGACATTAAAATCAATTTGAATTTGGACAAAATAAAGTTAATCAATAAAGAAATTTGATTTGAGAAGTGACATCAAATTTTCGATGGAATGACAATGAGTTATCGCTTTAATTTGAATGCAAGTATTGATTAAGAAAATTGATTCATTCAAAACTCATGCAAGTAAGCAAGGACTCATGTACAAATGCATTTCAGGCTTCCACATAGAATTTATTCAAATAATAATGGAGCATTGGACTTTAAGTTGATAAAGCCATGATCAGAATGAAGATGTCAAAAAAAAAAAAAATCAAATGATAGCTTTTGAACATTTAGATGCATGCAAATGAGTCACTTGCAAACAAATGAGGATTCTTGTAATTACAAACCTTGACTTGGATAATAACATTCAACTCGTGACGATTATCTCAATTGGAGTGGGGATATTAATGAATGTGATTTATCGTGTAAATTACCAATTATCCTCAAGGACAAAGAACCTGCAACTATAACTTGTCTATAAGCGATGAAAAGACTACGGAGGACATAGTGAATGCGAATTGCGAGACAAGTAGCAATCCACCTACAAGTTATGAGGTAAAAATCTTCAGTAGATTCATGAAAGCTATGAGGATTGGAGTGCAACTTGCCAACTAGCATTAAAGGCTAGTGTCATCGCTCACAACATGTGAGCATTGTAGGGGATGTAAAGACACATCTGCAATCAACGACATGAAGATTTTCAATTAATATTAAGGGATTCTCAGACACATAACAAATGTCACATCCTATAGTTAATATCAATATGAAGTTGAATACAACATACCTTACAAGAAATTAAAGTATCAAGACACAAATAAAGGTATTCTACCTCACAAGCAATAGGAATCAAGAAGGAATACACAGCTTGATTGTAGTTAAGTACGCAAGAATTCTCAGCGAGTGTAAGAAGTGTCATGACTTTCATTTGGTCAATGACAGTCAACTCGTAGATGAACGTTGTGCTTGCCTACGAATGCGGAAGGTCAACATACAGTGAACTTGATGGATGGATGATGAACCTATGAGGAGGATATTTGTGATAAATATAACCCATAAGAAAAATATATTTTGTCAAGGAGTAGGGATGAAGGAGTACAATAGCATCCCTATACAAGCTTTGGGAAGAGAAATTCAGATCAAATCATTATGGAGTGAACGAATCTCAGTTCAACCAAGCAAATGCTGAAAGTACTACAACAGAGATGAACTTCTATGGGTTGCTGTAGGATACCTATTATATACATAATTGTTGTTTCAAGCAGAATATAAAGTCAGATGACTGCATCAAACATAAATGCATATGACGCCACGCCACCGGATCCACAACTTTCATGCAAGCGGACAGAAGGCGTGTGCAAATATTCCAAGAATACCCCCGCACGTGTGCACTTTAATTTGTATACACATATGTACACTAAAAGGGGAAAATATAATCTTACAACCCGCATGGGCCCCGACGAGCGTGTAGTGAGAATACACGTGACGTCTAGGGATGCTGCGCGGGTCAATAAATTTGAACCCGATCCTCCTAAAGCAAGCAGATAGGAGTAGACAAGGTTCAATAAATAATTATAAAATACCCCCAAACACCTGCATGGGCCCCGACGAGCGTGTTATTGGTACACACGTGACGTCTAGGGATGCTGCGCGGATTAATAAGTGAATTCAAGTTCGAGCCCGATCCTCCTATACAGGTAGATAAGAGTCGACACAGCTCGAACCATTAAATAAATATGCAGTCGTGAGATCGACTGAGATATTTATTTTATACGTTCATATTAGGCCTTCAAGGTTTATAATCAAGTGAATTCACTTACAAAAGGCTCAAAGCCTACGAAACCCGATCCTCTATCGACCAGTAGATAGAGTCGACAGGGTCCAATCAATAAAATATAAATGACCCCATACACCCCAATGATGGCCGCGTTGATTGCAGATTTCAACCGGAGGGGTTAACTTCAAATATTTCAAAATGCCCTCAAACCTCAAATATTTTTAAGTGACCTCAAAGTCACCCCAATGATGGCCGTGTTGAATGAAAATATCAACTGGAGGGGTCCATTTCACATATCTCAAAGTACCACCCAAACTCTCACAAAATCCAAACTCCAAAACTCCACAAAAATTCCCAAAATCCTAAACTCCTAAATATTTAAAAAAATTGAAATCCAATCATCAACCATTTAAAGCAAAATCCCTCCACCCTCCGCAACAGTTTGTCGGGGTGGACAAGTTAAAATTTACTTTAGCTCACAAAGAGTCAATGCCTAGTCGAAAATATCACTAGGATCCATTCTCAAATAATCTCCTGCCAGCAAGGACGTGGTACGAGTCCTCTAACCGGCAGTTTCGCCGTCAAATGGCACTGCAGGATAAAACGGTTATGACTCGGGGCCCTCTGAACTAGGTGGTTGCCGCCAAATGGCACCATTATATTATGGTTATGGCCAGAGCCCGTATGCTCCCCAATGGCATCAAATCCTTGAGATATGAATCAATAGGATATAATCGATAGGGCACAAAGCCTTTTGTTAGCTAAGGTGGATTCAAATTTGTCCCCTTAGGCAAACATTCAACCCAGGTCTACAAGGTACCCTTGGACGAAGCAACCCATGGATGCCGACAAGGATCCTTTTGTCAGGTTGGGTCGACTACCTCCTCTGACTAAGTAGACCAGGGATCACGATGGCCCGGGACGACGGAACCATGGGATCTTGATCGGGTCTATCATCCATTCCCCCATCATCTGCTTTAAGTGCAAGATGGTGAAATTTCTATTTTTAAATATCAAATCTTCAAATCTCCAAATCTTCTAATCTTCTAAATTCTGAAATTTTCAAATCCTATACCCATGCTGCTACTATACGCCAGACACACGTATCCCTTACGTATCTGATTGACGACTAGCCTTAATCGAAAGTTCTCTCTCGTTATCGGGAGGGGTAATTAACTATAGGGGCTTGCGCCTATAGGAAACCAGAACTCAGATCATAAAGTCCTCACCAAATGAGGGTGAAATCTCTGGGTAGTGTCTTATCTACTATCTCATCTGCCTTCCAAAATTTACCCCGGAACTTAGTTCGTTAAAACTCCCTCCGAATAAAAGCACAAATATCGGGCGGAGGCCGGGGCCGAATTTTTGGAGCCCACAGATTTCTGGCGACTCCGCTGGGGATTGGTTTCTCTTTTCATCTTTGGCTAGTCATCTAAGTGCTATAGTAGTAGCAAAAAAAAATAATGATAATATTAAGCTCTATACGGTGAACATCAGGACGTGATACTTGGTCTATATGTCCAAAAAGCTGTCAATGAAAGGTCCCGATAGAGGGAAAAACAACCATTTATTATGATGGTAGAGCAAAGAAAGAATCAAGATTTGTACGGTGAGCATCGGGGTGTGACACTTGGACGCATATCCAAGGATCCACCGCCGAAAGGTCCCAACATGAAGGAAAATAAATATAGAGTCCAACATCTCTGGAGGAAAAAGATATGTCAAAGAATGGTGTGACATCTAGTGTACATCCCTAGAGATCCATCATTAAAGAAATTAATCAAAAGTGGGTCCTAAATAAAACCCCTACAGATAATTTTCTTGATGGTCGACATCTTGAAGAATCCTCCAAGAAATCCCATCGCTTTTCAACTATATCCTCTCAGACTAAAGAAGATCTTTGCCCAACCTTCATCAGTGCCCTTCTGCTCGAAGAACAAGTAGAGGAGATAAAAGAACTCCTCTGTGAATTCAGGGACTGCTTTTCTTGGACACATGCTGAGATACCCGGCTTATCTCTTGATGTAGCAGTTCACAGATTAGTAATTAAACTAAAGGCAGTACCCGTTAAATAAGCTCCAAGGAGAATTAAAGAAGTACTACACCTGAAGTTGCCCGAAGAAGTATTATGCTTAATGTACTATATTTTTCGTACATATTTATTAGCATAAGCCTTTTATATTTTGAAATTCTCTTGTGTTGCAAGAATGCCTTTCAAAATCTCCCTACAGGACAGGGGGCATTTTAAATATTTATTTGGGTCGACATCGTGCTACGCGCCGAGATCCCCAAATAAATATTTAAAATCATAAAATCTCAAAATTATTCTATTCTGAAATGTCCCTGCGAGACAGGGGGCATTTTAAATATTTATTTGGGTCGACATCGCGCCGCATGCCGAGATCCCCAAATAAATATTTAAAAATTACAAAATTTTAAATCTATTCTATTATGAAATGTCACTGCGAGACAGGGGGCATTTTAAATATTTATTCGGGTCGACATCGCGCTGCATGCCGAGATCCCCGAATAAATATTTAAAATCACCAACGCAAATATTCTTTTATACTGAAGAATACAACGAATTCTTTTCAAAATATATGCAGGTGGTCCTTCAAAAGATCGAGACACCACCTTCTTCAACGTACCAAGATTTCAAGGTCAGAAAGAGACTTTTGTAACTACACACTCTAACAAATTGAGCCAGAACAACCTGAAGTCTTTCAGCAGCCTAAAGCTTAAGGTTCGAGTGGGTGTAAGAGGTTGGATCCAACACGCCCAAATATGGCCGGATCGCTGGCAGCTCCGTCTACTCAACACGCCATAAGAAAGGCCGTAGTAGCGGAACCCCCACTTCGTCAACCCGTCAGTAGGGACTGTAGGAAGTACGAAGGCAAATTTGACTCGATAAGTTCAAGTGATTGTAGTCTATCAAATTCTCCTAATCGATCGGAGAACCAAAGTTCCAGTAGGAAGGAGAAATCTCGAGCAACTACCGAATGTGCGTAGGCTCCAAATCTTCAACCACAAAGGAAGACTACAAATCTAACAACTTCAGCAAAATCAGCACTGGGAAGCATAATTCTCATAGCTCGAGTCTGAAGCCTGAATGGGTGTAAGAGGTCGGATCCAACACGCCCAATTATGGCCGGATCGCTGGCAGCTCCGTCTACTCAATACGCCATAAGAAAGGCCGCAGTAGAAGAACCCCCATTTCAGCAACCAGAGGACGAAGAGCTGTCAAATTCCAGCTCTCCCGATCTGATTAACTCAAGTGACTCAGATTAAAGTCTCCTCAAGTGGTTAAGGATCAAAATACTACCCAAGTTTGGTACTATCAACCAAATCCGAAACCTGCAAAATCCTTCAATAAATCCATAAAGCACAAAGCTAGGATCGAAGGAATTCTCCTTCAACAAATCCACAAAGCACAAAGCTAGGATCAAAGGAATTCTTCTTCAACAAGTCCACTAAAGCACAAAGCAAAGGACCGAAGAAAATATCCCAAAGTTCATGAAGAGCCTGAGGCTGAACTAAGAGGATTCTGTCATCAACAAGTCCGTTATGCACAAAGCTCTGGACCGATGACTTCTCGCCAACGACCTAATACATCTGGGTCACCGGCATCTACTCCTTCATCAAGCCCGCCAAAGCAAGAAACATAGGGCCGAAGGCACAAATCACCTGACAAGTCAGTAGAGACAAATCATGTAATTCTCCATCAATGTCCGCCGCACAAAGCACATGACAGAAGGAACCAAAATCTCAGAAAAGCTAAAGCTATGAAAAGAGGTATCCTGAATAACTTCTACAAATGTCCCTAAAGACTAGGGGCATTTTAAATATTTATTTGGGTCAACATCGTGCCGCATGCCGAGATCCCCAAATAAATATTTAAAATTTCTTACCGAAATACAGTTAAAGGAGAGAAGAATAGAAGATCCTCCATAAACTGAATGTGCCATCAACAAAAAGTATAATCTGAACAAGATACAATCAGTATTAGAGGCAGCAAAGTCCCGCCACATGATGAATCTAAAAAGCTCAGTCAAATTCTGAATAGTGCTTGTATACATGCAATAGAAATATCGCATCCATATATGACTGCAGTAATGATAAATGTTGAGCAATTACAAAAAAGCTCTGAAACTAATGTGACAGTGACGGCAAAAGAAGAACGGGAGGTAACAATACTATCCACAAATGTCAACCTACAAAATAGCACTCTGGAGATCTGAGCATGAAGTGAAGCATTACTATCCTATAGAACCAATATGTCAATCATCTTGATGCCTACAAGTACATCTAAAGACTTAAAAAGGCACAGAGATAGACTCTTGAAGATCTACAAAATGAAAATCTTAGTGTGACATCCAAACATGCTTTTGGAAATCCACTAAATGGAAGCCCTAGTGTGACATCTAGAATAAATGTCTAGAGATCCACAGGGTCAATCAGCTTACAACAAACGTGGTTCACTCTAGACGTGTACCACATTTGTTGGGGGGCATTTGTTGACCCCTATATCTAAAACCACGCATAAAAGGACAAAAATGATGAACCAAGTAGTGCGCGGGTTGGTCCGACACATTACTTAAAGGGTCAAATGATCTCCGAATGTCAGACGGATTATGTCGTTGCATCCAGAACATCGTCAACATCAAAGATCTATATTTTATTTAATTAATTTGGATCAACCAGGGTGGTGGCACGCAAATCAAAGCAATCATAATGCGATATGATAACGCGCATTTCAAGGAAAATTGGCCTCGTCGTCACCCAAATGACATCCGATTGCGAAACAGACTTCGCCATCGCGTCCAGAATGCTCTCAACCTTTAAAAACTATATTTTTTATTTAATTTGAAGCATTCGGATTGGCGGCGCGACCGAGGTGATTCAAATACAATAACGCGCATTTCAAGAAAAGTGGCCTCGTCGTTACCCAAATGATGTCCGATTATAAAACAGACTTCATCACTGTGTCTGGAACGCTATCAACCTCTAAAAACTACATTTTGTTTATTGAATTTGAAGCATTTGAATTGGTGGCACGAATCCCGAGATAATCCAAATATAAGGACGCGCATATCGGGGAAATTTGCCTCTTCAGAGACTGTATGATCTCCGATCTCAAAATGGATTACGTTGTTATGTCCGGAATGTCATTAACATCAAAGATCTATATTTTATTTAATTAATTTGGATCAACCGGGGTGGTGGCACGCAAATCAAAGCAATCCAAATGCGATGCAATAACGTGCATTTCAAGGAAAAGTGGTCTCGTCGTCGACCAAACGATCTTCGATCAACGAACGAACTTCGCCACCATGTCCGGAATGCTTTCAACCTTCAAAAACTACATTTTGTTTATTCAATTCAAAGCATTCAGATTGGCGGCGCGACCAAAGTGATTCAAATGCGGCAGTGCGCAGTTTAAGAAAATCAGCCTCGTCGTCGACCTAATGATCTCCGATTGACGAACAGACTTCGCCATCATGTCCGGAACACTTTCAACCTTTAAAAACTGCATTTTGTTTATTCAATTCAAAGCATTCAGATTGACGGCGTGACCAGAGTGATTCAAATACAGCAGCGCGCAGTTCAAGAAAATCAGCCTCGTCGTCGACCTAATGATCTTCGATCGACGAACGGACTTCATCACTGCGTCCGGAACATCCCAAATACTTAAGAATGACTTTTAATTTGATTGAATTAAATGACGTACAAGAAGGTCGACATAAATTTCGAGGCAAAATATAAAATCACACGGTAATCATGCGCGTGCTAAAGAGTTTAGCCCTCGGCGTCGACCAAATGATCTCCGATTGACGAACAAACTTCGCCATCGCGTCCGGAACACTGTCAATACTCTAAATCGACTGTCAATTTATCTAAATTGAAATTATGTCGTGACCGACAAGGGTTCTAATACGATAACGCATATTTCGAGGAAATTAACGCTCGGCGTTGACCAAATGACGTCTGATCGTGAAATGGACTGCGTCATTGCGATCGAAACCTCAGAAATACCCTAAATATACTATTAATTTATCTAATTTCGATAATCAGCAAATTGACACGTTAAACTAGGCAAGAATGCACGCAATACGAGGTGGCTAACACGCAAATCGATGACCCTTTAATTGATTGATGCATGCAAAACAAAAAGGGAAGGTCAAAACAAATTGCAAATCACATTTAATGTTTTTACCTCGGATGAGTCGAGCTTCTCTGTGAAGATCTCTGATGAAATCCGCAAATCCCGCTGAAGCAAATCCTCGGTGGAAGTTGCTGGCCTTGTTTCAAATAAGGGGTCTCGTCGTTTAAAAAGAAGGGGAGGCTAGTTTTTTTTTTGCTCTGCTCTTTGAATCCTTCCCAGACGGACGGGCTCAGCCGGAACGACCTCCCCGACTCTCCGATTCTCCTCCTCTCCTCCCTCTATATTTTTCTCCAACGCCTTAAATCCTCAGGACCACTTGCTAAGCCCCTTTGCCTGAAACCTGCAGATCGCCACCTCACGTCAAAGCTCACAAACCTACGCCTGACGTTCGTTCTCTCCTCCAGACAAGCCAAGGTAGAACGTCCCAACCTCCAGCTCTCGCAGCTTCCATCTGCGAGCAACCCAAAGGCCACTACCTTCGATCTTTGCCGTTCTCTGCTTCACATCTCTAGGCCGCACATTAGAGCCCAACCTGTCCGCCTCCTCCTTGCTTTAAGGTAAAAAAATGGAGAATCTCTGGCATCCACGTCGTGAAAAGTGGGTCTTAGCATTTAAAAAAGGGGTTCTCAAATAATGCAAAAAGCTTCTCGTTTACATCTGATATATGATGTCCTTTATTCATTTCCACGTTTATTAAAGACAAGCTAAAGATAATCATTTATGTAGCAGTTTGATAGGTTGACAGTGAACCATTAAAACTTATTTGGTTTGAGAATTTAGTAAAGTCAAATAAGACGAGTCCAGTAATGCAATGACCATCCTAAGCCATAGATGAGGATTAACTTCTAATTAAATAGTCATGTTGTTGTGATGCCACGTCAAACAGACCAGTTTATTTTATTTGACAGCATAGGGGTGCAGCTTTTCATACAAAAATCCCCACCATGCTTCCCACGAGAATTCTGAATCTGAGCTTTTGTTTGTCTTCTTTTGACAGCTTTATGCCATAATTTATTTGACTAAGATCAATCCACTAAGGCATTCCAAATCAGCAAACAGCAACCCACTCTCCAATAGCCTGTTACATGCTCTCTTTTAATCTATTATACCATCAAAATCTACCCCAAAAGAATCTGTAGCAAAACAACCCTTTACAACCTCTTTTCTCCACTTGTCCAACCACAATCAGCCCACTTTAAACTTTAGATCAGCCCACAACATATCCCCACACTTCCCTTTGAAGAATAGCAGCCCAGTAGTCCACAAAACATACATTTTATTCAATCTGACGCCAAAATAGGCTTAAGATGAAAATTTCAAATTCCTTTTGCAATATTCTGTTTCATGTCATTAGCATTGGTTGATTATTATTATAAGTTTGTTATTATAGTCACTGCTAATTGTAATAATAATTATTCATTCTTTGCCAACAATTGTAATGGCTATAGTGGAGATAATGATAACATATCATTTTTATTGCAATTATTCTGTCTTTGTGATCTCTGAAAAGTAAAGGGGAGAGAGTAGCAAATGACGTGATGAAAAGAGGAGAATTAAAAAAAAAGGGGGAAGGAAAATAAAAAAAAGGGGAAGGAGATGAGGAGATGTTTCAAAAAAAAAAAAGAGTTCAAAAAAAAAAGAAAAGAGAAAAAAAGGAGATATTGCCAAAAAAAAAAAGAAAGAGAAAAGAAAATAGCAAAAAAAAAAAGAAAAGACAAAAAAAAGAAAAGAAAAGAAAAAAAGAAAAAGAGAAAACTTTTTGCAAAACGTTGAGAGCCCATTTCGTTGTTTGCGGCGGACCGGAAAACCGCCCATACACGCTTTCATAAGCGTGGTGGGATGGGACCCCGGTGCGGCGCCTACAACGAGGCGGGTAATCACCTAAAAATCTCATTCTCGGCGTTCGTGTCGAGCCGGCAAACCGCCTATACACGCTTTCTTAAGCATGATGGGAAGGGAACCCGGTGCGACACCTACGACGAGGCGGGTAGGCCTTATACACGCTTTTCTTAGCGTGGTGGGGACGATCTTAAGTACCCGCTCGCGGGAAAACAACTGCTTTTCTCTTGTAACAGGAATGTTTGAAGACCCATACACACTTTCTTAAGCGTGGTGGGGAATTGAAGACTTTACACAGCCGCGGTGTCCTCGAAAGAGGACACCTACCATACACGCTTTCTTAAGCGTGGTGGGAAAGGCCCAGTTTCCCAAAATTTCCCCTAAACGGGGGAGACGCCGGGAGGCTGCCGAAATTCTGACTGAAGACATAAAGGACTTGAACAATATCTGGACAGCAGGGGACTTGATTTTGGACAACAAAGGATATGCTTCATAACTCAAATGACTAAAGAAAACTTGAACCTTAGTGAAATGAAATTGGAAGGAGGACTTGAACATTTGAAGTTAAGCAAGAATTTGAATCAAATGATACGAACAAGACTTGATTTGGACCCAAGCGAATACTAAATAATGACATTAAAATCAATTTGAATTTGGACAAAATAAAGTTAATCAATAAAGAAATTTGATTTGAGAAGTGACATCAAATTTTCGATGGAATGACAATGAGTTATCGCTTTAATTTGAATGCAAGTATTGATTAAGAAATTTGATTCATTCAAAACTCATGCAAGTAAGCAAGGACTCATGTACAAATGCATTTCAGGCTTCCACACAGAATTTATTCAAATAATAATGGAGCATTGGACTTTAAGTTGATAAAGCCATGATCAGAATGAAGATGTCAAAAAAAAAAAAAATCAAATGATAGCTTTTGAACATTTAGATGCATGCAAATGAGTCACTTGCAAACAAATGAGGATTCTTGTAATTACAAACCTTGACTTGGATAATAACATTCAACTCGTGACGATTATCTCAATTGGAGTGGGGATATTAATGAATGTGATTTATCGTGTAAATTACCAATTATCCTCAAGGACAAAGAACCTGCAACTATAACTTGTCTATAAGCGATGAAAAGACTACGGAGGACATAGTGAATGCGAATTGCGAGACAAGTAGCAATCCACCTACAAGTTATGAGGTAAAAATCTTCAGTAGATTCATGAAAGCTATGAGGATTGGAGTGCAACTTGCCAACTAGCATTAAAGGCTAGTGTCATCGCTCACAACATGTGAGCATTGTAGGGGATGTAAAGACACATCTGCAATCAACGACATGAAGATTTTCAATTAATATTAAGGGATTCTCAGACACATAACAAATGTCACATCCTATAGTTAATATCAATATGAAGTTGAATACAACATACCTTACAAGAAATTAAAGTATCAAGACACAAATAAAGGTATTCTACCTCACAAGCAATAGGAATCAAGAAGGAATACACAGCTTGATTGTAGTTAAGTACGCAAGAATTCTCAGCGAGTGTAAGAAGTGTCATGACTTTCATTTGGTCAATGACAGTCAACTCGTAGATGAACGTTGTGCTTGCCTACGAATGCGGAAGGTCAACATACAGTGAACTTGATGGATGGATGATGAACCTATGAGGAGGATATTTGTGATAAATATAACCCATAAGAAAAATATATTTTGTCAAGGAGTAGGGATGAAGGAGTACAATAGCATCCCTATACAAGCTTTGGGAAGAGAAATTCAGATCAAATCATTATGGAGTGAACGAATCTCAGTTCAACCAAGCAAATGCTGAAAGTACTACAACAGAGATGAACTTCTATGGGTTGCTGTAGGATACCTATTATATACATAATTGTTGTTTCAAGCAGAATATAAAGTCAGATGACTGCATCAAACATAAATGCATATGACGCCACGCCACCGGATCCACAACTTTCATGCAAGCGGACAGAAGGCGTGTGCAAATATTCCAAGAATACCCCCGCACGTGTGCACTTTAATTTGTATACACATATGTACACTAAAAGGGGAAAATATAATCTTACAACCCGCATGGGCCCCGACGAGCGTGTAGTGAGAATACACGTGACGTCTAGGGATGCTGCGCGGGTCAATAAATTTGAACCCGATCCTCCTAAAGCAAGCAGATAGGAGTAGACAAGGTTCAATAAATAATTATAAAATACCCCCAAACACCTGCATGGGCCCCGACGAGCGTGTTATTGGTACACACGTGACGTCTAGGGATGCTGCGCGGATTAATAAGTGAATTCAAGTTCGAGCCCGATCCTCCTATACAGGTAGATAAGAGTCGACACAGCTCGAACCATTAAATAAATATGCAGTCGTGAGATCGACTGAGATATTTATTTTATACGTTCATATTAGGCCTTCAAGGTTTATAATCAAGTGAATTCACTTACAAAAGGCTCAAAGCCTACGAAACCCGATCCTCTATCGACCAGTAGATAGAGTCGACAGGGTCCAATCAATAAAATATAAATGACCCCATACACCCCGATGATGGCCGCGTTGATTGCAGATTTCAACCGGAGGGGTTAACTTCAAATATTTCAAAATGCCCTCAAACCTCAAATATTTTTAAGTGACCTCAAAGTCACCCCAATGATGGCCGTGTTGAATGAAAATATCAACTGGAGGGGTCCATTTCACATATCTCAAAGTACCACCCAAACTCTCACAAAATCCAAACTCCAAAACTCCACAAAAATTCCCAAAATCCTAAACTCCTAAATATTTAAAAAAATTGAAATCCAATCATCAACCATTTAAAGCAAAATCCCTCCACCCTCCGCAACAGTTTGTCGGGGTGGACAAGTTAAAATTTACTTTAGCTCACAAAGAGTCAATGCCTAGTCGAAAATATCACTAGGATCCATTCTCAAATAATCTCCTGCCAGCAAGGACGTGGTACGAGTCCTCTAACCGGCAGTTTCGCCGTCAAATGGCACTGCAGGATAAAACGGTTATGACTCGGGGCCCTCTGAACTAGGTGGTTGCCGCCAAATGGCACCATTATATTATGGTTATGGCCAGAGCCCGTATGCTCCCCAATGGCATCAAATCCTTGAGATATGAATCAATAGGATATAATCGATAGGGCACAAAGCCTTTTGTTAGCTAAGGTGGATTCAAATTTGTCCCCTTAGGCAAACATTCAACCCAGGTCTACAAGGTACCCTTGGACGAAGCAACCCATGGATGCCGACAAGGATCCTTTTGTCAGGTTGGGTCGACTACCTCCTCTGACTAAGTAGACCAGGGATCACGATGGCCCGGGACGACGGAACCATGGGATCTTGATCGGGTCTATCATCCATTCCCCCATCATCTGCTTTAAGTGCAAGATGGTGAAATTTCTATTTTTAAATATCAAATCTTCAAATCTCCAAATCTTCTAATCTTCTAAATTCTGAAATTTTCAAATCCTATACCCATGCTGCTACTATACGCCAGACACACGTATCCCTTACGTATCTGATTGACGACTAGCCTTAATCGAAAGTTCTCTCTCGTTATCGGGAGGGGTAATTAACTATAGGGGCTTGCGCCTATAGGAAACCAGAACTCAGATCATAAAGTCCTCACCAAATGAGGGTGAAATCTCTGGGTAGTGTCTTATCTACTATCTCATCTGCCTTCCAAAATTTACCCCGGAACTTAGTTCGTTAAAACTCCCTCCGAATAAAAGCACAAATATCGGGCGGAGGCCGGGGCCGAATTTTCGGAGCCCACACTAGGCAACCAGAGCACTTGTCCCAGGAAGTCCAACAGATGGCAGACTTACCCTCTTTGGACCCCCAAAAAAACTTATTGAAAATCCTATGAAGCCTACTATATATGGACAAAGTGGGATGTAAAGTATGCAATAAATAGATGGGAATAGAACATAAGACACTTTTAATCAAAACCAATCTAACACCAAAAGAAAGACAATTAAAAGCCCAAGAGGAGAGTTTAGAATGGATAGCAGTTAAAATGTCCCCAAATAAATGCGATCTCTTCCTGCCTCTAAAAAGGGGAGTGCCTAAATACTTAATAGGAAGCAGTTTATGAACAAAACCATGTTTGGCAAAACCCGTGATTTTAACCCTTGTGTTTTCTTATTTTACATTTAATTTGTTTGAGTTTTTTTGTAGATCATAATCCCATGTTTGGCAATTCAAATAAAATTAGAATCAGACAATCTTTTATATTTAGTCGTACAATTCCTATAAGATAATACTCTTTCTCAACACTCTATTACTTATTCAATCGTATACTCTTATTGTTATCAATCCTATAACATGAAGCATGAATTGGATAACATGAGCATCTTTAATAAGTTCATTAACAAATGACAAGTGATGAGGTAAGGGTAAGTTTCTGAGAAATGTATTTACATTTGACCAGTTAAAAGATGGGGCTAAGAAAATATGTTATTGAATCATCATATTAGAGACATGTAGAAAATTTTATATGCAAATCTTAATCAATAATCTTAACATTAGAATTGAAAAAAATATGAAAAAAGAGTGGTGTGGTCTACAAAGATGCGTAGCTGAACAAAGAACAAAAATAGAAATTCATAACTAAAAGAAAGAGTGAGAGAGGTAAGAAAATAAAGGGTCGTGTGCCAGTGAATAAATTATAGATTGAGTATGAAATATGCTTTCAAATTATAGATTGAGTATGAAATATGCTTTTGAAGTATCGATTTTGAGTTTGTGATGGACAACTTTCTATATCTCTTGTAACGTTATTCATTTTCCATCTTTCAAAATTTTATAATTTTTATGAAATGGATGATGCCCAACACTTGATCATTTGCACGCCATTAAAAGATCTTTAAAAAAAAAATTTAAAAATATTAAAAGATTTGAAATTGGATGAGCATTCTGATTGTGAGAGGTTTGAAATTTCTATGGACTCATTTTCCAAACTAAGATCTAATAGAATAACTCTAGTCCTTAATAATTCTATTTCAATGACCTATATAACAATTACCTTTAGTTGTGGACCAGTCGTACAATTCGATAGTGGATTGTATAATGAAATATCTAAGAAATAGAATTCCAAGATTTTGAATGAGTCAAACTTAATTATTTTCTTCTTTCTAATTTTCATTTCCTAATAAAAACAATATCAAATTTAAACATTAAGTTTAATTACACCTAATTGAGCTTTTAGTATACAAAATCTCTCATAACCCAATTATTTCATAAATATATCTACAAGCTAATTCTCTATATCAATAAAATGAACTGGAAACTCCTCCTTCAACACCTTATCTCCCATAAAATGATGTCATATATCTATGTACTTAATTCTACAGTGATGCATTCAATTATTCATTACATAAATTGTTTGCATAGAAAGTAGTTCATAACTAAGGTGATTGAAATCTCTCCTTATTAACTTGATTTTTGTGCATGTAACCATAATAACATAACATAACATCATCAAAGAAGTTCATTGTTCCTCCCCATTTTCACACAATCCATATAAATATGGAGAGAGAGAGAGAGAGAGAGAGAGAGAGAGAGAGAGAGAGAGAGAGAGAGAGAGAGAGAGAGAGAGAGGGCTAAATTCTCACAGAAGGATGATAGCAACATGTCTTGTTTTAATGCAAATACTTGAAAATGAACCTTCAAAAAAAAAAAAGTATTCTTCCTCTCCTATAATTTCACATGGTTAAGATCATTGGATAATATAGCTATCATGCAATTGTTTCTTTGTCTTTCCTTGGCATATTAGTTTGAATGGATCCCTTCCATCACCTTTTGCTTGTATAAAATTTCTTTAGAATATGGCCATATGGGCGATTGAGACTAATGCCATGGATTAATATAATAAAAATATTTTTTTTCATCCACTTGTAAGGCTTTTAAAATAATAATAATAATAATAAATTTCATAAGATGTTTTTGTGCTAAGATGAGATGAAATGAATGATCAAATTTTTAAATAAATGCTAAAAAAGAGAGGACTTTTATACATAATTAGAAGCATACAAACACTAAAAATTTATATTGTATTTTATTTTTATTAAAATTTCATTTTTCTTAAGTATTTCTGTTTTATACAATATAAGAGTTCATTATAGTTAATTTTTCCCTTAATAAAGACTATAATTATAAATTTTAATATTAATCAAGTCATTAGCAGTACATCCAAATATTAAATTTTAATCCTATTATTCACTAAATATTAAATTTTAGTTAGATTTTTATTTAAACTGTGGCTAAAAAATGTAATTAATCACACTTTTAATGATATGGGACTATTAACAGCATTTCTAAAAGTTTTAATAATAAACTTTTGTAAATTAAATAAAATTTAACTATTTTAATTAATCACATGATTGAAAGAAAATTACATAGTTAATCACACACACTATTATTATTTTTTGAAAATATGATGATGCATAGATGACCAAAATAAATTAATATACAAACTATTACTATTTTTTATCTTAATTGTTTTTATGCATTAAGTAAATTTAATTACAAATTCCTACACATGTACATTAATTGCATAATTGAAGCTGAAACTCACAACTATTATGTGAAGATGAGTCGTGTTACATTAGATTAAAACAAAAAAAAAAAAGTCTGTTTGAAGCCCTAACGTGCCGTCTCTGGCGATTTAGGGTTTCCCTATTTCCTCCCCATTTTCCTCGTCCCTGCGATCGATTTTCCTCCCGCTGTCTGCTCGTTTCCTTTTCGCGTGCGTGTTTTGTGTGCCCTTTTGGATCGTGGCCCTTCTCGGGCGATTTTTCCGTCATGGCTAGGACCTCCTCTTCCACTCCGTGGGGGAATGTGGATGAGCCGATGGTTCGTATGAACAAAGGTTTCTTTAACTTGGATGCTGATGGGCTGAAATTTCCACCTAAGTCTCATTCTTTCAAAGAGGTTCTATCTGGTTCTTCGTCGACAGGTGATGACCTTCCTACTTTAACTCAAGGAGTTTTTAATGGTGTTCCTGCGATTCTTTTATCCGATGAAGAGGTTCTTAAACTTGCATCCCCTTTTCAATTTACGTTGGTGGATAAATTTGGTTTGCGTAGACCGAATCTTGATACGATTCGAAATGTTTTCTGTAGCCTTAAACTGTCAGGATTTTACTCTGTAGGTTTGCTGGATCCTCGGCATGTTGCTATTCAACTCTCGAATGATTTGGACTATAGTAGGGTGTTTGCTAGAAGATCATATTTCATATCTAATTGTCAAATGAGAATTTTAAAATGGACTCCTTTTTTCGACATCAAAGAAGAGTCTCCTATTGTGCCAGTGTGGATTTTGTTTCCTAATCTGCGTTTGCATTTTTTCAATCCGAAGGTTCTTCATGCTCTCGGTTCTATTTTTGGTAGACCGCTTCAGTCGGATCAGGCCACCGCATCTAGGACTCGGCCGTCTGTGACTAGGGTTCTAGTTGAGGTGGACATAACAAAAAAAACATCCCAAGGAGATTTGGGTAGGATCCAAAGCTTTTGGTTACTTACAAAAAGTTGAGTTTGAAAAAATCCCTGATTTATGTTAGAACTGTAAGATGCATGGACATGCTTTATCTGATTGTTTTAAGTTGCATCCTGAATTAAAAAATAACTCTAACTCTCACGTGGGGAAGCCAGTTGTGATAGCTAAGGATCAAGTGCCTCTCGAAAATGATCATGAATTGACCTAGTGGATCAGGCCGAACCTATAACCATAAATGACATGCCGGGAAATGAGGTTAATCAAAATGTGGTTTTACCTAAAAATGATTCTGATGCTTTAGCCGAACAAAATCATGTTAATGGGGTTTCTTCTGATGTGGAGGTTCCTAATATTTTTGTGTCTATTAATTCTATGTTCCAAAACAAGGATATTCCTGATCAACTTGTAACTCATCATTTTCCTAATGGTAATATTGATGTGGAAAAGGAAAAAATGATTATGAATGTTGATGCTATGTCTAAAGAGGGTTGTGAAGAAGGAGAATTTATTCTTAATTCTTTAGTGGACCCTGAGATTGTGGAACAAAACAATAGAGTGGAGAATGTGGATTCTATATCTTCCAACCTTGATGAGAATGGTTCCAATGATGATGAAGGTTTCTCTAAGGTGGGAAAAAAGAAGGGTAAACATGTTAAAATTGCCTTACCCTCTACACCTCGTTCTACCATAGCTCAAATGATTCCCAAAGGTTGTAATGGTTAAAGATCTTATTTGGAATGTGAGGGGTATTTAGGGGGGGGGGGGGGGCTGACTCTAAAATTAGAGTTAGGAACTTGTGTAGGATTCATAATATTCAATTATTGGTTTTGATTGAGCCTTTTATTTTGAATACTAAACTTGCTTATAATGCTTCTCGTTTGGGTTTTTATAATTATTTTGTTAACTGTTCGAATAAAATTTGGATTTTGTGGAACAGTGCCATTACTGTGAACATTATTTCTGATTACCCTCAAGTTATTAATTCTCAAATCATGGGCTTTAATATTCAGTGTAATTTTTACTTTATCTATGTTGCTTGCTCTAGATTAAGTCGTCTTCCCCATTGGGAGATGTTAGTTGATTTTGCCAACAATGCTAATGGTCCGTGGTGTGTTGGGGGTGATTTTAATATTATTTCTAATGCTTCCGAGAGAATTGGGGGGAATAATCTGAATGTGAAGGCTATGGATGATTTTAATTCTATGATTCATGATTGTAATCTTCATGACATCGGGTTTTCTGGCAGTGCTTTTACTTGGAATAGAGCTACTATGTGGCAAAGGCTCGATAGGCTCCTTTTTAATAATGAGTGGATTACGGACTTTAATATGACTACTGTGGAACATTTAAGTAGAACGCATTCTGACCACGCGCCTTTATTTTTAACTATTAATACTAATAGATCTTATGGTTCCTCTGCTTTTAGATTTCAAAATATATGGATTTTATATGAAGATTTTATGAATCTTATTCATACCAACTGCAATGCTCCTGCCTACCCTGATAATAATATTACTGGTATGGCTAGATTATGGTCCAAACTGAGTAGACTTAAGCAAATTCTGAGATGGTGGAATAAAATAAATTCAAGAATATCTTTACTAATATTAAAGATGCAGAGAATAAGGTGATTGATTTGGATAAAGTTTATATGGACAATCCTATTTTTGGAAATTTGTTTAGCCTCAATGAGGCTAAGAATGCTCTTTTTTAGCTGCAGAATCAGGAAGAAGTTTTTTGGAGGCAAAAGTCTAATGCTAAGGTTATCTTGGAGGGTGATAGGAATACCAATTTTTTTCATAAATTGGCTAATAAAAAGAGAGTTAAGAATCACATTCATAATATTAGTGATGGTAATGGCCGTGTTCATGATTCTGAAGATTGTATTATTAAGTATGGTGTCGACGACTTCAATAACATTTTCAATAATAAGATTAATTGTACTCCTATTACAAATCCCTTTGTTATCCCTCACATTATTAGTGATATTGACAACCAACTACTAACGGAATCTCCTTCTGAGTCTGAGATTTGGAACATCATTAAGGACATGAATGGGGAATCTGTTGCTAGTCCGGATGGGTTTACGACTAAATTTTTTCAAAAAATGTTGAGTATTATTAAAATGGATGTTGTGGAGGCAGTTAAAGATTTTTTACTGGCAAAACCTATCCAAATTTTTTTTCTTCTACGAGTATTGTCCTCATTCCTAAAAAGGATGCTACCAATAATTGGAATAATTTTAGACCGATTAGCCTATGTTCCTTCTTTAACAAACTTAATTCTAAAATCATCTCTAGTAGATTGGTTAATATTCTGCCTAGAATCATTTCTTATAATCAAACTGGGTTTGTGAAGGGGAGAAGCATTTTTGACAATGTTCTTCTTGCCCAAGAGATAATGCATGACATTAATGCTAAAGTTAAAGGGGGCAATATTATTTTTAAACTCGATATTACTAAAGCCTATAACAATCTTAATTAGAATTTCTTGTTCAAGGTTTTGTCTCTTTTTGGTTTCAGTGCCTCTTTTATTTTACTTATTAAAAATAGTATTGAGGATTGTTACTTCTCTTTGATCATTAATAGGAGGAATCATGGTTTCTTTAAATCCTCTCACAGTTTAAGACAAGGTGACCCCTTGTCTCCTGCTTTGTTTATTATTACTATGGAGTATCTTTCTAGGGGTTTGGAAGAGTTATACTTAAGACATCCTAAGCTGTTGTTCCGTACTATTCGGGGTATCCCGATTACTCACCTTAGCTTTGCTAATGATTTTATTATCTTTGATAATGGTTTGATTAATAACTTCAAAATCTTAATCCATTTTCTTTCTCTGTTTCAAGATATGAGTGGGTTGGCCATTAATAATGACAAAAATAGCTTTATTATTAATAGTGCTATGAACCGTAGTAGAATTAATAATATCCAAAGGATTTGTGGTTTTAATTCGAAGTCGCAAACCATTAAGTATTTAGATACCCCTATTTTTAAAGGTAGGAAAAAAATAACCTTTTGAGGATATGTTTACTATTCTTCAAAGAAAACTTTTTAACTGGTCTTCTAATTTTCTTTCTTTTGGTGGGAGGCTTATGCTTATTAAAAGTATTTTGAATTCTATTCCCATATTTTTGTTTCATACTATGCAACCTACTATGTCTATTTGCCTTAGAATGGAGAGAATGTTTAATAAATTTTTTTTTGAGGATCCAGAAATAATAGTTCCTGCATTTATTGGGCGTCTTGGAAGAATGTTTGTGGGGTTTTCAATGAAGGTGGTTTAGGTTGCAAGAATATTTCTGATACTGTTCAGGCTTTTTCTTACAAATTGTGGTTCTCCTTTAGAGCTAATATCAATTTATGGGCTCAATTTATGAATGTTAAGTATTGCAATAATATCCATCCCTTGCTAAGCCATTATAAAAGTTATGATTCTTTAGTTTGGAAAAGGCTTTGCAACATTAAATGGGAGGCTGAGCAATTAATACAATGGGGCTTGGGCAAATGTGAGATTTTTTTCTGGTAAGATAATTGGTTGGGGCCTTATTCCATTGATACTTATTTACACACGCATACTATTGATAATATTAAGGTTGCGAGCTTTATTGTCAATGGGTCCTGGAATGTCAATAAACTTATGGAGATTTTACCTACTACTCTTGTTGACTTTATATTGACTATCCCTATTCAACTGCACCACAAGGATAAAATTTTGTTCAAGGTGTCTTCCTCTGGTAAATTTCATTTGAAAGATGCCTGGAATACTTTTAGAGTTAAGCTTGTTAGCTCCCACATTTATAATGGGTTATGGCATAATAATATTCCTTTATCTTACTCCATTCTTGTGTGGAGATGTCTTAAAGGTTTTCTTCCTATTGATGCCTTACTCTGGAAAAAAAGTTTTTATATTCCTTCAAAATGTCAATGTTGTGTTAGCATTGAAAATGTCAACCATGTCTTTGTTAATGGGGATATTGCTATTAAAGTGTGGAGGTATTTTTTTGGTTTGGCTAATATAGGAAACTTTCATTCTAATAGTGATATCCTTTCTATTTTGAAGTGTTGGATGAATAGAGTTAAAGGTCACATTTATAATTTATTGCCTATCCTTATTATGTGGTATTTGTGGAAAGCTAGAAATGACTCCAAACATAATGACAGCAAGATGGATGCCAATCAAATTATTTCCAATGTGAGGAATAAAATTTTGCAACTTTACTCTGTTAATCTTATTTATGATAAGAATTTTCATAATTGTTGTAATATGGCTTTAGACCTTGGTATTAACATAGGTTCTGTTAATTCTGAAAATTTGGGGAGGATTGTGAAGTGGATTAAGCCATCCTTTCCTTATGTTAAGCTTAATTCTGATGGCTCTGTTGGTCCAAACACTGTGGGTGCAGGTGGCATTATTCGTGATGGGTTGGGGTGTGTTTTAGCCTCTTATGCTGGGCCTTTAACTCATTGTAATGCTATTACTGTCGAGCTCATGGGTTTCAATATGTATGGAATGAGGTGGACGCTATGCTTTTAATTCAGATCATTAAGAATGTGGTGGATGGGAATCCTCAAAACTTCTATATTATTAGAAAAATTAGACATTCTCTTGCTACTATCAACTATACCATTTCGCACATCTTTCAGGAAGGCAACTCCTATGCTGATTGCCTTGCTAAGTTCGGTTGTCAGCTTGAGGCTTGGAAGGAATTCGATATCAGGGATTTACCTCGTTTGGTCAAAGGTATTATTAATTTAGACAAAGTTGGTTTGCTTTATTTCCGTAATGGGTGATGCGTCTGTGTCCTGGCTCTATTTTCTTTACCTGCTGGTTATCTTTCTCTGTTATGGTTCTTTCGGTCTTTCTGTTTGGGGCTGTTGTGCTGGGTGTAGTCTTTCCCTCTTTTCATGTTAGTCTTGCTCTGTTTGGCTGGCTTTTTGGGCTAGTTTTGTTTTCCTTTGGGCTTTCTGGACTCTGGTGCTGGTATTGTTTTCTGTTTTTTATTTTACTTCATAGGAAACTTCTGGATGTCTGTTATATTATTAAGTTTATTTATTGTTGTTGCTATGGTGGTGCTAATGCTGGTAGATGGCATCTGGAGTTGTTTAAGAATAACGTTGTGCTTCAGTGGGTGTTTGGGTTGGCTGCTAGGCGTTTGTGCTTTCGTGCTGTTCTGGGTACTGCTACCTGGACTTATTATCCTATAACTGATTGTCTTTTTTGTGAGGTTTGCTTAGCTTTTGTTGGGTGATGCTCCCGATTTGCTTGGCTACTATATGGATGGATATGATCTTGGTGTATTCTGGTTTTCCTTTAATGCTTGGCTGGTGCTATTTGATCAATTATGGGAATTCTGATACTCTTTACCCTGTTATTATTTGATCAATTATGGGAACGCTGGATGAAGCTTGAATTTATTAGTTTTATCTCCTTTATCGCATTATCTTTCGGTGTTCGAGCGTCTTAATTTTGCAGATCTGGAGGATGGACATTTCGCATGGTTTTTTATGCAGGAAGATCTTTTTTGGTGTAGGAAGAATGTGCTGATTGCTATTCTTTTTTTCTTCCTTTTTTGGGTTCTGTCTACTTGCAACCCTAGAATGTTATTAGGAAATTTTGTTAATCTTAGTAAAAGGAACCACCGGCTCTTAGGTTTTATTTTATTCTTTTTTGTAGCTATTATGAGCATTAGCGAGCTGGAGGATCCTTTTAAGGACTTTATAATTTCTTTTTTGAATTAACACATAAGGCCCCACCGCCGGGTTTTCCCCAAAAAAAAAAGAAAAAAGAGTCGCGTTACATTAGAATGGATCTACAGTATAGGTTTAACTGAGTTAAGCTAGCTCATGTGCCTGCTCAGGCTCGACTCATGAGCTGACTTGAGCTCGACATTATAAATTATGTGTGAGTTGAATTCAATGAGATAATAAGCAAAGCTTGAGCAAGTCCCATCTCGACATGTTAGCTCGTGAGCCGACTTATTTAAAAATATTAATATTAAATATACTTAAAATATATAAAAATTTAATAAGTTTATTATAAGGTTTCTAAAAATATTTAAGAGTTTCATTTCTTTTTCTTATTTCACTACAGGAAAGTCAACATTTTGTTGCAGACTTTACGGCGAAATTTTTTTTGACGAAAATGGTTGTGTATTTGCGACGAAAATTTTCAATAATTTTTTTGCAGGCCGCAAATTTGATGCAAACTGCCATATCTAATCGATTGAGTGTGCATCCATTTCATTTGTTCTATTATTCGACCGCTCTCCTCCGCCACCTTCGATTTCGCCTCCGTGCAATCTCAGCTTCTTCGCCTCCTTTGATGATGTTCCTTCCTGTCGCCTCGCCTCCTTCCACAATGGCGTTCGCATTCCTGTCACATCACCACCTTCGAGGACATTCCTCTTGTCGCATCCGAAGTTACACCTCCTCTCACCATTCTTCTCTCGCATTCGAAGTCACAACTCCTTCACGTTGGGAGCTTAGTCATTGCGAAGGTACCCATCATTCTTCCTTATGCGCATTTCATCATCCAAATCTATATATAAATCTGCCAAACTCCCTCCCTACCGTCGAGCAACAGCTAGCAAAGGTATGTATTTCGCTGATGATATTCTCTTTGATGATAAGCGAAGGTATGCACTGTTGATAAGAGTAGAAGATAAATTTGAATTATAGAGGTCAACCTTAGAGTCTAATTAGAGGGATTGTCACTTAATTAGGGCGAGCAAGTGATCAATAAGAGTACATGTTTTAGATATCTTGGGTCTATTGTTCATAGTAATGGTGCAATAGATGGAGAATGGTTGGATAGTAGTGGAGGAATGCATCGGGCTTGTTGTATGATATAAAAGTCCCCCTCAAACTTAAGGGAAAATTCTATAAGATGTGGTGAGACCTGCAATGTTTTATGATGCAAAATGTTGGCCATTAAAAGAGAAGCATAATATTAAGTTAAGTGTTGCAGAGATGAGGATACTCAAGTGGATGAGTGGCTTTACTCTTAGAGATAGGATATGAAATGAGCATAAACGTGAAAAGGTTGGAGTAGATCCAGTGGAAGATAAGATTAGAGAGAGTCGCCTTAGATAGTTTGGTCACATATTATTATTGGTTAAAGTGGAGGAATGCATCGGGCTTATTGTGTGATAGAAAATTCCCCCTCAAACTTTAGGGAAAATTCTATAAGATGGTGGTGATACCTGCAATGATTTGTAGTGCAGAATGTTGGCCATTAAAAGAGAAGCATAATATTAAGTTAAGTGTTGCAGAGATGAGGATATTCTGGTATGTGAAGTCCAATATCAATATTTTGTTAGAGTACCAGCAATGGGTGGGGGAATGCATTGGGCTTGTTATGTGATAGAATAGTCCACCTCAAACTTAAAGGAAAATTCTATAAGATTATGCTTAGATTGTCTTCTTAGGTTTTTGATGCATTTTATTTTTTTTATGTATAAGAACTATGTTTACTTTAACAGTGCTGTAGTAATTGTGGAACAGTTTGAATGTGATTATTGTAGAACAATGTGTTTCTTATGTTTATTTTAGTAGTGTTTGTTGAAATATTAATATTATTAACTACTTCATTTAGCATTATTAACTACTACTTTTAAACTGCTTGGATTGTTATTGTTGAAAAGCTATATAACTAATTGTTGGTGCTGTTTTTTTATTTATGCTATAGGTTTTTGGCGTATTTGCAGCAGAATTTTCGACACAAACATCGAAATGACAAAGGTGTATAGTATATTGTGACAAAAACTTCCATTCCAAATTACGGCGGATTTGCAGTGACAATTCCGCCATAATTTGCGAAGGCATTTTCGTCGCAAATTGCGGCTGCATTTTCGCGTCAAGCCCGTTGTAATTTGCAGCGGGTGGCTAAAACGAAAACTTCGTTTTCTCGACTTTAATTCTGTCGTAAATCTGCCGTAAATCCGTTACAAAATATTTGCAACGGATGCTGTCCGTCGCAAATACTTTTGTGACGTGACTTTTGCAGTCGGAATGTATTCCGTCACAAATTCGCCGTAAAACTAAATTTACAACGGATTTGACTTGTTTTGCGTCGAATTTGCCTACTGAAAATAGCTGATTTTTCTGTAGTGTTTCAAGTATATTATTATTATTTCTCATTTAATTTCTTATTAAATATACTTATTATTTCTCATTATGTTATTAAAATAACCGTCTCAATACGAATGATTTTTTTTTTTCTTTTATTATAAATGAACCGGCTTCTGAGCCGACTCGAACTCGTAAAATTAAGCTCAAGCTCGAACTTGATTAATTAATCAAACACAAGCTCAAGCTAAGAGTGACTTAGGCTTCGTTTGGAACAAATTTCTTAATGCTTTGTAAAACTCCTTTTTAATACAAAATTTTTTTAAAGCAAAAGATTAAAAAAAAAATAGTGATCTAAAGCTATCCTAAATGAAGCCTTAAGCTCAGCAAGTTTCTAGGCTAATTATAAAAATTAAGCATCATCTGTTATGTCAAATATTTTAACCGGGGATGATGGTAATATCACTGCTACACCATCAAAGGACTGGAATTTTGGCATTAATTGATCTGTTCTTTGTCACATTATGGACTCTGATTTGGTGAATTTATCCTCATAAGGTCCGATTAATGAGACAAAGGACCACGTTGAAAAATAGAAGAAACGAATTTAATGCACGATAATTAATTTTAAAAATGAGAGAACAAAGCAAGCAGGTTGTGCTGGCGACAAATTGGTGTGTTAGTTTAGCCAAATTTATTATATTTTAGGGAGTTGGTTGCCTATATCTATCAAAATTAATTATTGTGGATTGTGGCTAACAAGACTTGTTATTTTCTTCTTTTTTTTTAATAAATAGTTGAATCTCTCTTTTTTTGTGTGCAGCGAGGGAAAAAATATAGTTTTGAAATAGTCGGCGAGGTGAAAATAAAGAGAGTTCAAATATAAAAAATATATATTTTATAAAAATGGAAATTGAAGGGAGAAAAATGCATTTTTGTTTCAAAATTTGACATTTGGAGAAATAGATGGATGACAAGATGCGAATAGTAGTTGAGCATTTGTTGATCATCGGGTAAGGTTGAAGTTGACATGGGTTATGTGAAGTTGATCTAGCTCGGAATAAGCTGACAAAAGCTACCAAAATACTCAGCCAAACGGGCGGCTCCCTCAAGTCGGGGTAATGACTTCGTCTAGTTAGGTCGGCGACTTCCTCAAGTGGGCTTGATAGTATGATATCATGAGGTTACATGTTAATATATAGATGTATAGACGGGCTACAAAACTCTTATACCTTATCATTATTTTATAGTCGTATATGTAGTCAATCCTATGGAACCTGAATTTTTAAGGAAATTTATACAATATGTGAAATTCAGGCCAATTTAAGCAAGTCCAAAGCTCCAATCCATGGAATTATTTATCTCCCCCTTTCTTTACTTACTTCATATGGCACGCCTACTAAAATTTTGGTCTAAGCCATGGATAATATTGGTTTCAACATCCTAAGAATTGTGGTGAGTGTGGATCATGACACAAAGTAGAGTTGCATAACATATAATGATCTATGAACATGGAGAACCAATAGGAGTTCCTCACTACATGGTAGCTTGTAGAGTTCAAAGAGTGAATGGCTCAATTCACGTAGGACACATTGAGCCGAATGCCGAGGGCTACTCCTCACATTGAATTACCAACATGGATCCTCTAACTTTATTAAAAAAAAGTGAGGAGGTTGTCTAGAGCGAAGACATTACCTTCAACACCGAATGCTAATGAAACCTACTACCCAGACTATAATGATACAACTTCCACCTATGACTGAGAAGAAAGGTGGACTAAGAAGAGGAAGGCTCTGTTAACCAATGCTTTCTCCACGGAGAGTTAAAGCAAAGCCAGTGGTGAGGTTTAAGATCCTCCACTTAGATTCATATAAGGGGAGGACAAATTCATGGATCATGTTTATAATTTAATTGCTCACAACTTTCAAAGAATCACCTCTTTGGTGATTCTCCATCCTTCTACTTGGAATCATTGCCTAATTCATTGAGTTTAAGAGAATATGCATCACTTAATTTTCCAACGCATGAAGGAAATGCAAGATGTGAAAAATATAGAGCTGAATAGCTTATTGTGGTGCAAGCCTCTTAGCTAAGGTCTTCAAAAAGGACCTTTCTATGCACTCCACTAGCAATAGCTGAGAAGCCTAATTGAGTTACTTGAACTCAACAACAATCACGTACATGGAGAGGAATAAAAATGTAGGATGAACTAGTCGAGTAAGAGAACTACAGAAACTCAATCAAGGGGAAAACTCAAGCAGTTACTTATTGACTAATGAAGTCGCTATAGGATCAAGGAGCAGGAGAAATGTATAATGATAGAAAAGGAGTGCTTGTCATGATCCAACCCGATACAACCTGTACAGTTTAATGGATCAAGTTAGGTCAATTGCATAACCAATCATTTATTTAGAATCTTTTATTTGAGTGATTTTCTTTTATTATTAAATTCATATACAAAACCACTAAAATTCACTCATATACGAAAATACAGAATCAACCAGAGTATACATGTACACATTATCCATTCTCATTAGAATAGTTTATACAATAATCATGACCAACATTCATTTTTTAACAAAATACATTTTTTCATGATTTAAAAAAAATCTATCATATAAAAAACATTGCCTCAAAAAACACTAACTTATTTTGGTATAGTCTGCTAGTGCTTTATCTTTTCTTGAAACATATAAACAACAGAGTCAGAGTACATATCTATAGGTCACTTGAAACCTACAACTGTATTCAATGTAAGGAAAGTAGATTAATATTTTCCCGTAAATTCCTTCTTTTGGTGAAATATATGAAATAAAAGTTTCATTCTTTTTTTTGAGAAAATTTTTTACAAGTCTATGATATTTCATTGAGTGGTATGTATTGGTTATTGGTCATTGTAAAATATTTGTAAAATGATAAAAAAGAATATATATATATATATAGGAATTGATAGTAATGGTTTAAACTGCTGCAAAAAATAGCAAATGCTGCTCTACCTCATTGGATACAAAACTGCTGCAATTTGACCAGGGTTGAACTGGATGATATAATAAATATTAAAATTATTCAATTATAATATAGATTATATAATAAATGAAATTTTTAAAAGTAAATATATAATTATCTTAATTAAGACACTTGAACAAGCTCAATTAAAGAGATATAAAGTGCAATAAGAAGCTTGATTAATCATTAATATGAATAAAAATATATGTATATTATAAATACAAATATAAATACATGAGCATTAAATATATTTACAAAATTTTAAAATATATATAATATAAATGCATAAATATAAATATAATTTATAATAGGAATAATATTTAATATAATATATAAATTTATAATTTTAAAATGTTTATATTATTAATTTTTATAATACACATTATAACAAATTTATAATACACATTAAAAAATTTGTAGCCCAAATTCTTAACCCAACCAGCCCAAATTTGTAGCCCAACCCAACCCAAATTCACATTCTAACTCATATGATTTTCATATAGCCTTTTTAGTCCCACATCATAGGGGAGTTTGAGGTAATTAACTTTAATTCCTTATATAGTGTGAAGTCCACACATCTTACAACAAAACATGTACGTGAGATGACATGCATATATCTTGACTGAATTTATCTCTATATCTAATAAAAATATTTCAAAAGTATAAAAGGATTTAATAAACTAAAATATACTATTTAAATTTTAATTAAAAAAAAATTAACATTTTATAATATCGGCCGGATCTACTAAATCGGGAACGATTCGATGGTTTTCCGGTTGAACGGGCAGTTCAAATCGATTCGAGCTGGTTTAATACAAATGCGGTTTTTGAAGTTGACCAAATTGGTAACTAGGCCAGTTCACAATTCAATCAGTCGGTCCGATGTAGTTTTAAAAACGTTGCTTAAAAAGCTACAAAAATTTTGTTGGCAGCGCTCGTGGCGCTACGAGCGGAACCCATGCACACTTTCCTCAGCACGGCGGGAAAACTCATACGCGATGGGTGGGATGTCCTAAGATTGGCTAAGTGAAGAGAGTGTATCTCAAATCAAAAATAGATTAGGATGGCTCAAGACAGCAAGTCCAATATATGAAGAGGGAACTAACTCTATCAGATGGAGAAAGTCTAAAGCTCACAGTGTATCAAGCTGAATGGGATTGGCAAACAACTATAGTGCTGAATGAGGCTACCGAACAGCTCTAATGTATGTGCTAGAGACTGAGTAAACGAAAGAGATTAGGAGTAATCCAGATAAATTGAGCAGAATCAATACTAGAACATCTAAACTCCAAAAGATTCCCATTGAATGTGCATGCTGCGATAGAACAACCAAATCTGTAAGTGCAAGAGACATCTCCTAAATAAACCTAGAAAGAATAGACGTGGCATAGAGGATCCCGAGTGTCAAGAATACCTACAAATATGGTGACGACACTCAAGAATAGAAACAATCATAACAAATACCAACAAATCTACATCATAGAAAAATAAATTCAAGCTAAATCCCAAAGAAAGAGGGATCTCAAGCACTACATGAAGCTCAGAATACGGGACAATGAGAGCAGACCTGCTCAAAAATCCTCCTCTTTGCCGTCTCCTCCCAAAAGCGTAGCAACCCTAGGGAAACCCCCAACGTCAGAGCGGCTGAGGACATATCATGCACAAGCATGCCGCTTTCAGGCGACATGTCACCCTACGGTGATTTGGGCCGCCGGCGAAGTCCGACAGATCTCCAATCCCCAGAGAATCGGAGGCTACGTCAGCGAGGCGAACTTGCGGCGGCTGTGCGGTGGTGGCCAACTCTCAATAGTTTACACTTTGTTAGCTCATATTTATATTTTTTTAGAGCCTTCTATTATATCTATATACACAAGATATTATAAGAAATGAGTGATTATTAATAAATATTAGTTTTTTTGAAGCTTTACGCTTGTGTTTATTCTCTGGATTGAGAATTCCTTCTAGTATATCTGATTCTTTCGTTGATCCACTACATCAGTTGGTATCAGAGTTTGAAGCTTGCGAAGAATGACAGACTGTCGAATAAGATGGGTTGTCCATGACGAACAAAGCCGAAGAAAATGGACGGTCGACAAAGATCGACGTCAAATAAGATGAGCAGTCGACGATCAACGCCGAAGAATATGGGCGGTCGACAACTATCCACCACTCCAACTTCCACTCCATTAGCGAGATCTACTACCCGACCAACGACCCCCTACCAATACTTCACGCAAATGCATCATCCGTGACACCTCTATGCTCCAACTTCCACTTCGATGGTGGGTTCCCTTACCCAACTAGCTACCCATTGCCAATGCTTCATGAAAACACGTTGTCCGCGACTCCTCTTCGCTCTAACTTCCACTTCGATGGCGAGATCCTCCGACATATCGTGTAGTACACAACCATCTCGTGCCCGTTGTCTGCAACTCACCTCCACTTAAGCACGCCATATACTGATCAGATTCGCTCATACATGACTCGCCACTCCTGTCCTACGCTCACATTCTACTCATGAGTATTTAATCATCAGGTTCGTCGGCCACTCCCACTCCGGCACCTATCTCCTCCAGTGCACCCACACAACCGATCAAATATGCTTTTCCTTCTCTCCTATCCCCCGCTCTAGCATGTGATCCTTCTGCCGCTGATACCATCTTCATCAGGGAGTGCGATTCATGGAGGACAGGGACAACAAATTTCATGTGCTTGAGAGCAACCCCGCACTCGAAGTCTCTAACAAGCCATTTTATGAAATTATTGGTGAGAAGTATCCTCCGCTCCAGCCCCATTTCGTCACCCATGATTCTACCTCTATTTTCTCCCACAATCTGGAACCCGAGGAAGCAGCTGCCGCTGCTATTGTTGAAACGCACTCTACTGACCAGACCAGTGCTCACATGCTACCTACGTCTCGCGATCCCAATTCTGTCTCCGACCCTCTACGTGACTGCAATAACCCGTTTTTTAATGCAGACAAATAAATTTTTTTAAAGTCAATATAAGTTTAAATCATAAATCATTTTCGCCATAACATTGATATTATAGTATTTTAATTACATGATTTTTTTCATAATTTTTGGGCGCTAGTGAAAATTCTTAAGAAATTGACACCTATTTGTATAAGTGGGAATTTTTGGGCACTGATTAAAATTCTTAAGAAATTGACACCTATTGGTACAAGTGGAGATTTTGGGACAATCAGGTATCCATTTTGCAAACTGATTTCACCATAATTTTTTAAATAAAATGAGTTATTTTATTACTATTTTTTATAATTTGTGAAGCCTCAAAATAATTTATATAAATTTTATATTAAAAATTAAATATATTATATTATTATTTTATTATAAATATCTAAAGGCACTTGACTAACTTTATTAAAATTCATTTTCTTTATTCAATTGACCAACAGAGAATGAATTAGGGAAATAAGAGGAAAATGTGAGGAGAGAGAAAAAGAAAATCTAGATTTGGAGATCGTATAGCTATTTTTGTCAGTCGACCCCCAGTTGGGAAATTTGCTCGTCTTGCTATAAGGAATCTTTATCATATTTCTAATTTTAAGAATTTTGTGTTTTTGAAATTTTTTTGATAAAATTTATGTTTTTGTTATAAAAAAATGAGAATAATTTTGTATTGGTAAAAATTTTACCGTGTAACTTTTTATATGTTATAGAGATTGAGATTATAAACGTTTTGAGTATTTATTTGAGATTTTTCACTGGGTGATTTTAACAATACAGTGATTTTTTACTTATTTAGAAATTTATTTTGACATCTAAAAATTATAATTTAGTTCAACTAAAGCTTCAAAATATTATTTTATGTAATATTTGATAATTTGGTTAAATTCTGAAAATATAAATTTTTGCTTAGTATAATTTTTATCATATACAGTTATGATACTTTGACACTTTCTAAATTAAGCTCAATTATATTTTCTTTATTACAATGCATTGAAAATGAATGTGGATATGTGATTGAGTAATAGCTGATCGCTATTATTATTATAGTATTGTGATAATAATGTGTGTGTTAAAAACAAGTAAAGATTGATTGACCCATTGGTTAGAAACTAATTGACCTGTATAAGATGATGGGCTAATGAGCTTTTCTTTAAATACTAAGATTTAGTATTATCCTCTACTTATTCACGTGATACACTGATTTGGAGTTATAAGGAGATGATTATTGTACCGATGGGCAAAGAGTGACGAATTTGTTTATTAAGGCAACGATTTACTGATAATGATATGATACTAAAAATATAGTGATAGCTAGACTTCTTACTTGTGTAGTGTGACTACTAAAATGCATGTTATTGAGACATTATTCTTCTTACTACACATATTTATTATGACTATATTATTTTATTGCTCCTGCCACTGATTTATTACTGATATAGACACCGATATTATTTGATACCACTGATTCACTGTATAATACATATGTGACATACTGAACATGTAATATACTGATTTGATACAGATATAGAATAACTTGATAATATATGGACACTCATAAATAATTTTATTGGTTTGATATGATTTTGACAGTCCTCATCGATGATTTGGTTTTACTGCTTTATACAATCTCTTTACTGATTGATAGTAACAATACAAGGATTGCTTTATAGATTTGACACTCATATTGATTTATTGGCTTTTATACTGTAATATTTTATCATTATGGATTTTATTATTAATGAATGTGAGTTTTATTATTTATGCACTGATTCAATGATCATATGAATGTTAATGCTATGATTTAATCCTTGACATACATATTGCTTCTTTACCATGCTTTGAATTTAGTTGTAGATTTTGGTGACCTATTAGATTTTTTAGCTCATTATATATGATTAAATGATTTCATGTCAGAGCAGAGGATCAGGAGTGTGAGGCTGGTTAAGATTATTTAGGTTTATTTCCTTTTTATTTTAGTTATTTTTTTATACTTAGGGCAGAGTAGTTATGACATGATTATATAGATCCTAAGTAGTGTATATAATTTTTGAGAAATGAATAAAGATGTATATTGATGTTTGGATCAATAGTTTTATTTTTACTATTATTGATATTTATAAAAAAATTAAGTAGCTCTTGTTATTATATATTAAAAGATAAAAGAATAATTCTTCCAATTTAGATTCTGGGACATGACAGTGACTTCAGCCCGTCTGATCCCGCACTCGACACTCTGTGTAACTGCAGTCCACTCCTAATCCGGGTGACTTCTTTCTGATTTACGGGATGGAGTGCTGGTATCCGAGGCCTCTGATTTTGAAGTTAGTTTGGTGGCTGTGTAATCCATTATAACTTCTCAATATATAGAAGACCTCAATTTTGATTCGCTAGAATTGAAAATGTTGCAGCCCAACGAGGTTGAGAGGGGGATTATTGTGGTCTCTTTACGATCTGATGAAATTTTGTAGGATGTTGATAAGGAGAGAGAGGCTGGTGATGAAAGGAGCTGAGTGGGGGCTCAAGTAATGCACTTCCTCTTGCGTCAGGACCTATATCATATGAAGAAGCTAAAACTCTGCAAGTGAAAAACATCGCTAGTATAGAAGTATCAATGAATGATTGCCTTAGAAATATTGAAAGTTTTCTGGTAGATAGCAGTGCTTTAGAGAAATATATTTCATCTGAATGCGTTTCAGATTCGAGTTCCTAGGTTAGTTCCAATGGCAAAGAGAAAAAGGAGAAAAAGAAAATTATCATACAAGTCACACGAAATGGATTTAGACAGAAAATGTTAATCTATGGCCTTCTTCTTGGTAATATCGTCCATTTAGCAATTGGAGATTACGTCCCTGGAGATGGGCTTTTCCTTTATGGATTTTCATTATTAGTTGATGAGTCAAGTTTAACAGGGGAGAGTGAATTTGTTGCCATTATTGCAAAAAATCCTTTTCTCCTGTTTGGAACTAAGGTTCAGGATGGATCATGTAAAATGTTGGTAACAACTGTTGGCATGAGAACTCAATGGGGTAAGTTGAGGGCCACACTTAGGGAAGGAGGAGATGATGAAACTCCTTTACAAGTTAAGCTGAATGGAGTTGCCACATTCATTGAGAAGATTGGCTTATCACTAGGTGGTGATTTTATACCAGAGTATAAAGTAGTTAAGCTTATTAAAGTTGAACCCTTCAATTCAGCAAAGCAAAGAATGAGAGTAGTGATTCAGTTTCCTCAAGGAGGATACCGAGCCCACATTATAGGTGCCTCTAAAATAGTTCTGGCTTCTTGTAAAAAGGTTTTAGATGTTGTAGTTAATGTTGATTTCCTTTATGATGTAACAACCAATCATCTCAAGGATACAATTGAAAGTTTTGCTAAAGAAGCTCTGAACACACTTTGCCTAGCCTATATGGAGGTTGAAGTTGATTTCTCAGCTAATCAACAAATCCCTTCTGATGGGTACACATGTATTAGAATTGTGGGCATTAAGGATCCTTTTAGACCTGGTGTCAAGGAGTCGGTGGCTGTTTGCCGATCAGCTGGAATGTCATATTATTGGATAGCTATAGAATGTGGTATTGGCATAGCCATAGAAGGTCTAGAGTTTGGGGAAAAGAGTTTAAAACAAATGACAGAACTAATTCCAAGGATACAACACATATTCCATATTATTGGATATGGTTGTACTTCATGTATTAGCTCTAAGGGTGGAATCACATTTACTAAGACATTGGAAACCTTTACTCATCCGAACACGCTTGTGGATAGGTATAAACGACACAGAATTTTCGATTAAGGAATATGTTTTCTACACCTACCTCCCTTTCGATCACTCACCTCGATGGAGTCGAGCTCTTTTAACGGTAGGAGAGTATGATATGGAACATCATTAGCTAAATAAACCCTTAGGAATAGTTTATCCTTTGTTAGCTTAGGTGTATGTTTTCTAGAGTCTTCTATTATGTCTATATATACAAGATATTATAAGAAAGGAGGGATCATTGATGAATATTAATCTCTTTTGAAGATTTAAGCTTGTGTTTATTCCCTAGGGCTGCAAACGAACCAAGCCAAGCCGAGTATGTGAGTGTTCATGTTTGAGTTCGTTTATCATTAGTCTGTTCATGTTTGGTTCGTGTTTGATTAGAGCTTTATTGTTTGTGTTCATGTTTGGTTCATTTAATTTAAGAGGTGTTCATGTTCGGTTTATTTAGTGTTTATCGAGCTATGTTCGTGAACATATTTAGCAAACAACCTATTGAACAAATAATAATATGAAGTTAACCTTCCACCATTCTAAGCAATCAAAATGAACTACTATATTTTCTTCCTTAATGAACTACTGAATGTCACAGTCAGCCTCACAAATCGAGCTTAATGTCGAGCTTGTTCACGAACTTCAAATGATTTTGTTCGTGAACATAAATGAACCGAACACATTAGTGTTCAAGCTTGTTTATTTAAGAATCGAGTATTTAAAGTGTTGTTCAAGTTTGTTTGTTTAGTTAGTTAAACGATCACAAACGAGCTTTAATCGAACCGAGCATCGAGTAGCTCGTCGAACGTTTGGTTCACTTGCAACCCTATTATTCCCTAGATTGGGAATTCCTTCTAGCAAATCCGATTCTTCCGCCAATCAACTACATCAGAGCTCCACCAGCTGATTATGACGACCAGTTCTGACTGCCCGAGCAGCAAAGCGAGTTAGCAGTTTCCTGAATGAATTTGAAGAGCTGATTAACGTACTAAAGAAATGATAGCTCTTTTTTAAAGCAATATTGACAAGGAACATCCTAGTTATAGCATATTTTAGAAATAGTTTATCAATTTGTTACATGCTTTCTAGAAGTTTCTATAACTAGTTTATATATATTACTATTGTAGTAGAATGAGGCATTGAAGAATATTATGCTATTTTGAAGCTTGTGAGCTTGTATTGGTTCTTAGTTTTGTAATCCTTCTAGCATGTCAATTTTTTCCGCCGATCCACTACATCAAATATATACATATATAATGAAAAATTGACTTCATAGAACTCATAATTTTAGTTCTTGCAAAAAATAAATTTGAAAATTTATTTCAAATTAAATTATTTATCATATAGTTGTGATCTATTTATTGAGGCTCATCTAAAAAGCAAATAGTTTGAATTATTTCAAATTCAAATTTTAATTTTAATTTAATTTAAATTAACATGTTTGAACCAAATTCAAATATAGATCAATAAAGCTCTTTTGAAGTGGGCATCACAAAATCACAATGGAAGCTCATTAGGAGCTCGAGAATGGGACCAACAAAGCTTGTTGAAGTTGGAATCATCAAAGGCTCGTCGCTGGGCTGACGGGACTGATGGTATTTGAAGAGAAATAATTTCACGATGGAAGAGCTCATCAATGGAATCGATGGAGTGTGAGGAGAGGAAAATTCCACAACAAGAGCTTATTGAGGAAGACAACGATGAGAACGACGACATGTGAAGAGAAGAGCTTGACTGTGGATAGGATATCAAGACCAGCTACGTGAAATGGGTTCATTGGGAAAGGCATTACTAGAATGGCATGTGAGAAGAGAAAAAAAAAAAAAAAGGCTTACCATATCAGGCTTCCGGCGATCTCCTACCCTCGTCTGCTTTTTTTATATATGTATAGCTCAGGGCTTTGCTAGCCCTAATTGCTCTGCCTCGAGCTTGTTAGCTGCCAACTAGAAAAGTGTTGTGTCAACATGGAAGTCCTGATGCCACAGTGGATGTGATCTTCACATCCTTCTCTGGTGACTCTTCCTCCTCCTCCAAGCCGATCAATGTGGTCCTAACACTTTCTCCTGCGAGTTTTTGATGACATAAATCATCTTCTTTATCTTCCTCCTCCACCTCTTCTTCTCCTCCTTTCATTCCATCACCCTTTTCCGAGAATCTCCTAATTGTAGGTAAATCTTTAGAAAATTTTCTCGTTTTAGCATGATAAATCAAAACTCTAGATCAGGTTGATTATGATTTTACCTTCTCTGTTTTTCCAATTAAATGAAAACGTTTATATTATGATATATATTCCATGTGCATTTAATTGAAATCCATTAAAACATTGGATCCTATTTTTGAGATGAATTTGATTTTTCTTAATTTACAATCAATTTTGGGAATTTTAATCCTAATGACATAAATTAATGAATTTTATTAAAGACTCAAAATATTAGTGTTGATTCCATGCTAATGAAAGAGTGCCATAATTTTCAAAAATTTTAGTAGATTTCGAATTTATTATAATATTAAATGATAATTGATATGTCATCAAAACTGGCCTTGATCGTGCACGAATCTCAAGGCATATTTAAGTTACAAATTTTCAAAATTAAATTCGGGACCATCTGAACTCCAATTTTAACAAACTTATAGTCAAACCGAAGGCCTCGAAGAGACGAACCCAACGACACCAAAATCGGTCAAATCCGAGCACAAATGGGTCCAACTCGAGGGCCCAAAGCTTATTTGAAAGGTTCAAAGCCTAAATTGGATGACCAAATGATATCCAAATATGACATGCTTATAGTCGAATCAAGCGGCTCGGTGAGACGAATCCAACGAGCCTAGGATCGCTGAATTTTGACATCATTAAAGCACTTAAGCACTTGAAAAATGCTATATGAATAGGGGATCAATATGGGTCGTCCGATGGAGCACTCCAAATCTGCCCCAGATCTTCTCCATATTTACAAGGCATGCCACTCTAAAAAATTTATAAATAGACCCACACTCTCTACATGAAAGGAGACTTTAGCTAGAGATTGGAGAGAGCTCTGAAGCATCAAGAGCTCCAGCACCACTGTCGGAGAACATCCGTTGACTATTGCCGGACCACCGCCCGGTTGCCGATCGCCGTCGAACTTCCACCTGATCATCGTTGGACCGCTACCCGGCCACCAGACTTCCATCCGGTCGTCGGCCACAATTGAACTTTCACTCATTCATCGTCAGACCATCGCTCGACCATCAACTACTATCGAACTTCCACTCGACTGTCGCCGGACCACCGTCGGACTACCTACTGTATGCCGATCGTCGCCATACTTCAACCCTACTGTCGATTGCCACCAGACTTTCGCTCGACCATCGTCGGACCGTCGCTCGGCCGTCTACCTCTGCCACTTGCCAACTACGGTCCCTCCGACCAATATCGCCCGTTGACTACGGTCCCTACAAACTCCGTCACCTGTCGATTACAGTCCCTTAAACCACCGTCGTCGGCCTACTATGGTGCTTCCTAGCAATGTCGTCCGTCAACTACAGTCCCTCCTAGCAATGTAGCCCGTCGACTATGGTCCCTATGACCTCTGCCACTTGTCGACTATGGTCCTTCTGACCACTATCGCCTGCCGAGTATGATCCCTTTGACCTTCGTCGCTCGCTAACTATGATCTCTCCGATCAATATCGCCCACCGACTATAATCCCTTCAACCACCGTCGCCCGCCGACTAAGGTCCCTTCAACCTCCCGTCGCCTATCGACTATGGTCCTTCCGACCACCGTCGCCCCACTACGATCCTGTTGGTCGAATGAATAGGCCCACACTCTTTTGAGAATAACTCTCATATCACTAGATTCTTCTAACCACCACCATGTATATTTATCATGCCAAGGCCTTCCCCCATGGAAGGGCCTCATTTGTAATTAATAATAAACACTAGTGGAATCATTTTAACTGGACCAAGCCCCATGATTTTTTTCCTTTTCAAGATTTTTCACGTAAAAATCTTAGTCTCTTATAACTCTTGCAGCTCTCTTTTTTATCTATATGTGTGCTAGATCTTCGTCAATACTTGGACGCTAAAGTACATATCTCTCTACCACCATGAATATTCCAGTCCACAACAATAATAATAGATTTAGGCTTCGTTTGAGACATCTTTCTTACTGTTTTGCTTTTCAGACTGCAATCATATTTTTTATTTGGTCACTATTTTTTCACTGCTTTCAATAAATTTTTGTATTCAGAAGATGTTTTCTATAACAGCTTTACAACCATTTTTATAAAACATTACGGTAAGCCCAAACAGACCCTTAATAATCAAAATGTCATTATTTATGAGCCTTTAAGGGTATTAGTATCATTATTTATAAATAATGTTTATTTGTGCTCTTAGGTTAGTGTTATAAATATGCATTGTTAGTAGGAAACAAGTTGATTTTAATTTGGGCATATCAGACATTTGCAAGTGATATGATTATATGTAATAGATATGCATATATCCATTTGGTTATCTTCTAGATACTGTGTTATAATTTAGAAGCAAGTTAAGCAAAAACATTTTGGGAAGGTTCATAATATGCCTTTACATATTACCACTTTATTTTTAAATTTTTGGAGATATTTATTGTGTTTAATAATTAGTTAAACTCGAGTTTCACTATTTTCTATTTTCACCAACTTATAGTTCAACTATTTTTAGAATGAGAAGCTTGAGTTATGATGGAGCTAACAATATGAGGCGAAAGTTTAATAGGCTAAAGACACTATTCTCAATGAAAATAATTCAACAAATTATATTTGTTGCTTCTCACATCAAGTCCAGTTAGGCTTAGCATCAATTGCAAAAAATTATATCCAAAATGTTTTTTTATTTACTATAATTTAAAATGTGATGAATATTATTGGTGTTTCATGTAAGTGACATGACTAGCTTCTAGATATATAGCAAGAGAAAACATTAAGTGAATTAAAAAATGGAGAACTTGTCATAGGATAGAATGAATCAAAAAATAACTCTAGGGCGTGCAGGAATTTCACGATGGGATTCATATTATGAATCACTTATAAGATTAATTATAATGTTCCTCTCAATAATTGATGTTCTAAAATTTATTTTAGAAGATGAGTTAAACTCTGAGCAAAGAGGTGAGACATTTGTTTTATTAGAATCATTATAATCTTTTGAATTTTTTTTCTACCTACTTTTGATGACACTGATGAACTGTCACAAGTTTTGCAGATAAGAGAATAAGATATTGTAAATGCTATGCATTTGATTCATGTATCTAAAATAAAACTAAGAAAGTAACAAGTGTGAAGGCTTCATTAATAAAGTAGCTTCATTTTGTAAGCAACAAAAAATAGAAATTTCCCATATATGATTAATAACTTGGTTGCACATGGACGTCCTCATCGTAGATCTCAAAAAATAACAAATTTATATTATTTTCGAGTTAAATAATCTACACAGTCATTGATATGCAACTTCAAGAGCTGAATAATAATTTTATATAGAAAAATACTTAGTTATTTCTGTCTATTGCCATTTTAAATCCAAATAATTTTTTTACATTAAACAAAGATTAATTAGAATGACACACCTTTATCAAAATGATTTTACTCGTGCTAATCTCGCAATTCTTGATAATTAGCTGGAAACTTAAGTTATTGTTATGCAATATGATGAATAATTTTCTTCCATAAAAGATTTCAGAAGTTTTGCTAAGAAAATGATTCATAGTAGAAAGGATGCTCTAGATCTCATTATTTTCAAGTGATTAGAATTGGCTTTAGTCTAGTTGCAACAACAAGAGTCAAAAGAGCATTTTTTGTTATGAGTATTATAAAAATTGACTCCAAAATATATTTAGAGATTAATGATTGAATGATACTTTACTCGCTTATTTTGAGAAAGAAGTATTATACTGTATTTCATTCAACTCTTTAAGAATATGGAAAGCATATATTATAAATGATAAGTTTTTAATCATCTCATATTTAATATTTTTTCTTTTTAGAATAATAAATTCAACAAAAAAAATTTAAAACTATGAATGCCTATTCCAAGCCTGAATAAAAAAAAGTTGATGAGAATTTAAAATAAAAAGACCAATTTGGGTCTCCACTATGAAAACTTTCTGGCTCCACCACTAAATCAAACCTTATTCGAGTGAGTTAATTTAGTCTGAAACAAACTTTTAGACATACTCCTCAAAGATATAAAACAATGGGCATATTTCTCCTATTTCAAGCGTTATAGGACATTTTAAGTCAAATATCTCAAAAACATAGCTTATATATATACATATATATATATATATAATGATTTAAGAAAATAACAAGATAGGATTAAAATGCAAATTAAATTAGTACTATAAGTACATGTATTTAGAAGAAGTCTTCAAGAATGCCTATCATGAAAGTAGCCAATAAGTTGAATTTGAAATGAACCTATCGAAGATTCTATGAGATGAGCAAATAAAATATGAACAAGAAAGCTTTATAAAAATATCCCACATAAAAATAAAAATAATACATAACTAATTGGGATGATCATAAACATATAGAGCATTGAAATGCACGCATTTTTCATAACTAATTGGCAATATGATGGATTGCAATTTACTTTGCTGCCAACATCTTCTCATCCATTTATGGTGACCATGACCATTGAATAAAAGAAGACTGAAGCAAAAATAGTAAGACTTGCGTTTTGTAAGGAGAAGAGCTTGAGGAAGAAGAAGACAAATTTCTTTTGTTTTATATGCAGAGAGATGAATTGGAAATTGAATGGCATTTCCTATGGATGTAGGCAATCATTCTCAATTATCCTTAAAAGCTTCTTAATAATCAATTAGAATATGATTAAAATGTAAATTGAATGAATTATATAATCATGAGTTTTGTATCTTGCATGACAAAATTAATGATGAAGTGGCATTTGAAAGATATCTTAAAGGATTTTAGTAATAAAAGAAACTGATGAGCACCAAATGCAACAACTTAAATTTTAAATCAATCCACCAAAGATGACTGATGTAAGCCACAAGCTTGAAGGTTCAACAACTTGATTTTGATGAGAACAAATATAATTTACATAGATGTTTTTATGTTCCGTGAGTGTTTCAGGGTTCAATGAATCAAGGTAGTCCAATTCAATACATCAACACAATTTATATACTGTGCATCTCCACTTGAGTGCTTAAGAGGCCATAAAATCACCTTAAGCAAGCGTATGTAGCTGCATTGGCTCGGGACATATATTTCAAAGTTCTCAAGGTTATAGAAGACTACAATGTTCTAGGGATCCATAAGTTGTATATTGAAAGCTTTGACAAGGGCTTACAAAAAACCCCAACATCTTACCTGAGGTTGGCTTGTGCTCGAGTTCTTCTATGCGATCAACAACAATTTCCAAATCTTCTTAATTTCGTTCCACCCACTTGCCAAGTTCTTCCTTATTATAATTAGTCGATTTGATCACTCACTAGCCATGGAGATTAAGTTTTATCAGCAATAGGGCCTTCACACCATGCAAGAGCGCAATTGGAGCATGAACACTCATTGAGGATGGTGATATTCTCAGTGCCCATAGGATGGAGGAGATGCTTCCACCCACTTGACCTTTTCTCTTTCCACCATCTTCCTAAAAATATTAGCATCTACTTAAATTTCGCCTCGACTTTCCCATTAGTTTGTAGATGTTGAATCAAGGCAAATTTGAAGTGGATGCCTTATGAATGGAAAGTCATTTTTTGTTTGTGAACTGTGGCTCATTGTCATTTATAATAATTAGAGATATACCATACCTACAATTGATGTATGATAATATAAAATTCCTAATGACCTCAATGGTGGTCTTCATGACTGCCTTGGCCTCTATCCACTTAGTGAAATAGTCTACCATGACTAGGATGAACTTTCTTTGCCCTCTTATGGTGGAAATAGGATGATGAGGTCCATCCTCCAAAGCATGAATGACCATAGGCTTTAAAGAAGGGAAAGCACTTCTCACCCAACCTAAAGATAAACCGATTGAGCATGGAGGCTTGTCTATTATGTCTCTTTACATCTTTGATCATTTTAAGCAATGAAATCTCCTATATCACCTTGAACATTTTAGGGTTTACCATAATGCTTTTCGGTGTTTAGAGGAACTTGAGAAATTTGCTTGAACCTTATGCCAAAAGTGCACTTTAGATGATTAAGTCTCATGTTGTACCTTTTGAGTGGGATGAATATTTTCTTTAGCTTTTTGATGTGTTGCACATGTGACTTGCTCTTCACTAACAAGTTGTCTATGCACAACCCTATATTTCTACCATTTTTTTCATTAAAAATATGATCCACCATCCTTTAATAAGCTGCCCCTATATTTTTTAGACTGCATACCATTACCTTATAACAGTAAAGGCACATGACGATGATAAAATAAGTTTTCTCATAATTTCCTTGGTATATTTTGATTTGATGATAACCAAAGAAGGTGTTTAGAAAGCTCATTACTAGAAATTCGACTACTAAGTCCAAATTGAGTCAATCTTGGGAAGTTTATATCCATATTTGGGACATACTGGGTTTAAGTTGAGTAAATTAATATACATTCTCCACTTGTTTCTCATCATCTAAAACATGTGATGTTTAAGATCCAGTCCAGGTACTGCACTTATTGGATGAAGTTGGCTTCCAATAATTATCTGACCTCTTGGTTTATTAGCTTGGCAAGAATTAAGATTTTCTTCCACATTTTTTATTTGATTGGTCAGGATTCCTTTCTCATACTCAGTCGATGGAAAGTGATTTCAACATCGATGCTGAACATTTCCATGTCCATCCATGAAAAGACGACAAGGTTGTCCTTGAGCACCTATATGAGCTCGCCTTCATATGTAAGGCTCAATAATAATCTTAACCATAAAGTTCTCTCCGAGTTACCTTACATTACTTTGTATCTTCTCCATTGAGTTAGGGGTCTCCATTCATAGCCCTCATTCTACCTTGAGCTATAGTACCTCCTCTATGCAAGTCACTCTTCTCTTCATCTTTCAAATAATACATGTGTTACTAGTTGAGGTCGCCCACTGTGATCTCGTTGTAGCCTCCCATGAACTTTACCTCCACATAATATATAGGTCTAGATGACTAACCCAAAATTCATGAAGATTTCATTATAGGTGGTCAGTGCATCCACGATGATGAAGTCAACATTATTGTACATTGATAATCGCCACCCCCCTAAGTGTTAAGTAGGGAAATCACACCTTCAGTCTCGCTATGCTTCCCTGAAAAGCTGTAGCTAGATCTTAAGGTAGGAGTAAGTTGTAAGACAAGAAATTTAATTTTTTTAAAGATATATTTAAAACTAATATTTACACTACTCCTTATAGCTAATAGGGTATTACAGATCTGGTAGTTAACAACCATCATAGTGACCATATCATTATTGTAGGGCTTCAACTCGCTAGTCCATTGTCTCAGTGAAAGTGATCAATGTGACATTGATAGTTAGTAGTTGATTTGACCTCTCCTACATGAGGTCTTTTGAAACTTTCCATTGATGACAACTCTGCTTGGTCTTTGCCTAGAATGGCTAGTACTGCCCTGATGATGTGGATGGCACTTGCAGGCACATGCTAATTTTCATGGTCCTCCATGGAGGATTTACCCTACTGCTTATCAGGATTGAATAAGACCAATTATTTTAATTTTCTTATCTTTGCAATGTCTTCCACCAACTCGAAATGATGCTTGCACTCCTCAATGGCATACCCGCGATCCTTTTGGGAGTCGTAATATTTGGAGGTATCTTTAGTATGGGTACTTGCCTTCATAAGCGGTGAGCACTCGAAGAATTATTTATTTTGAATGATGTTGACGAGTCATGCTATTAACACTCATAGGGACATCATAGTGGGATAATAATGGGCAAATGTCATACTTACTTCATTAAGGGTGAGAAATTCATAGTGCTTTTTCCAGACATGTAATGGGCGACCCCATGATCCTGAGTTGCCTAAGCTGTAGAGGCATCCTTGGATATACAAGGTGGTTCCAAACGGGTGCAAGTGCGACCTCCTGCTGGCCCTATGCTTCTTTGGGCGACTTTTGTTACATTCTTGGCACTAATGCTAGTCATGTCGTGAGTTTAGTTCTTGGGGTGAATGATTGAGGGCTCTTTGACCACACCATTATACTCCATTGCATTGGTGTGGTTCTTGGTGAATTCAAGCAATTCAAAAAATGTTCAGGATTGCTAAAGGCCAAGATCCACTACAAAAAAGTCAACAATTTGTGGCAGACTTTGCGATGTAATTTTTTCTTTGAAATTGCGATGGTTTTGTGGCAGAATTTTTCGTCTTTTTTGTGTGAAGGATTTGCTGCAGATTTTCCACGAAAAATCCGCCGTAAATGTGCGACGAATTTTCCGCTGCAAATACATCACAAATCCGCCGCAAATCAGACTCAAAAAATCTTATCTAAACTGGCTGACTATCTATTTCTTTCATTTGCTCGATGTTCTATTTTGACCGCGCCGCCCGCGAGCTCGTTCGATGAAGTTCACTTGGCATCGACTCCTTCGACGACGTTCCTTCCTCTCGCTTCCAAATTCACACTTCCTCACCATTCTTTGTCTTCACAACCGTCGTGTCCCCTCTTACTGCCAGTTGCTCGGCCTCCTTCGACGACGTTACTTCCTGTCGCCTCCATCGACGATGTTCCTTCCTATCACATCCGAAGTTCATCACCGTTCTTCTTCACCATTCCTTTGACGCTTCTAGGGCTGCAAGCGAACTGAGCGTTCGACAAGCTGCCCGAGGCTCGGCTCGATAAGAGCTCGCTCGTGATCGTTCAATTAGTTAGTTGAACAAGCTTGAACACTTTCGTAAATACTCAATGTGTTAATAAACAAGCTTGAACAACAATGCGTTTGGCTCGATTAGGTTCGTGAACATGATCGTTTAAAGCTCATGAACATACTCGATATGAAGCTCGATAAGAAGCTCGTGAACAAAGAACTCGATTAATGTTTAATATTTGACATCAAGATCCATTAATTCTCATTATTATTATTATATATATTTAATAAATAAGCTATTATTATATATTAATTGATATTTATCAATTAATTCTCATTAATATTATTACTTATCATTTATTTACTAATAATAGTATTTAATTTATGATTAACAATAATATAAGTTTATTATAATATAATGATATAATTATTGTTAAATAATAAAATTTAAAGTAAATAATAATGAGCACTACATTTTTCATATTGATTAATGTTATTTTCATTTTACATAGACAATTGCTTTTATTATAAATGTGTTTGTTCATAGATATATTCATGAACGTGTTTGTTTGATTGTTTAAAAAAATTCGTTAAATATATTCACGAACATGCTCGATGTAATCGTTTGTTAGGAAACTCGATAAAGCTCGTTTGTTAAGTTAATGAACATATAAAAGTAGAGCTCGTTTATAGCTTGTTTGTTTAAAGCTCGATAAGCACTAAACGAACCGAACATGAACTGAACATGAATCGAACATGAATACTCATTAATTTAAATGAACCAAACATGAACACAAATAATAAAGCTAAAACAAATACAAACCAAACTTGAACAAGCTGATATTAAATGAACTCAAACATGAACACTCACATACTCGGCTCGGCTCGGTTCATTTGCAGCCCTAGACACTTCATTGCCATCTTTTGACCTATGACCGCGACCTTGCTTGGATCCTTCCACGACGTTCCTCCTCTCGGCTGATCGGAGCTTGCTCGTTGAGAAGGTATCCATCTTTCTTGGTTAAATTTCATGAGTCTATTATTCATTGTAATGGTGTAAAAAATGAAGATATTATTAGTAGAATTTGTGTTGGATGGTTGAAATGGAGGAATACATCGGGCTTATTGTGTGATAGATAAGTTCCCCTCAAACTTAAGAAAAAATTCTAAAAAATAGTGGTGAGACTTACAATGCTTTATGTTGTAGAATGTTGGCTATTAAAAGAGAAGTATAATATTAAGTTTAGTGTTGCAGAGGTGAGGATGCTTAGGTTGATGAGTGGCTTTATGTTTGGGAAACTAGATGTATTAGTGCATTGTACTAATTCACAAATGGCGGCAAAATTTGTGACAGACTTTCCACCGCAATGTACGATGCTTAGGTGGATGAGTGTTGTTGTTTTAAAAATTGTTTACAATAATCTTTTCACAACCAAATCTCCTAAAGCTTAAACAATTTCTATAAATATTTTCTAAGAAAATAATACTCACAATAATTCTCAATACTAATGTTTTTCGCACAATAATTTGAGTACATATTTACACCAACCGCTCTAATCCCATAGAAACCCTAAATCAACAAATAACTCAACATAAGATCTAAAATAGAAACATAACCAAATAACACAATATCTAAAGTATATCACTACATAACAATCTAACAACACAAAGATCCATCAAAGTAAAAAATCCAATGTACACAAAATTTACTCCGATGATGACAAATACACCAACCTTACATCAACTTCATTTTACAAGTTAAAACATCATCAATTGAAATCCGAAACACCATTATATTATTAGCCTCGACATACAAAATATACCTACTACCAAATATTTCGAGTATTAGTATGGTGCCTATTTCAAAGATCAAAGAAATTCTCTGGGCAGTCAAATGAATGACACATAACATATACAAAAGGTTTGTCATCCATCCAATTATCTTGGAGACTTATTTTAAGCTCTAAGTTAGAAGAAATTACATCGGTTCGAAGACCGGACACAGGAAAACGTTCAGTTTTGTCTCTATAAATAATAAAAATATAATGATAAACAATAACTATGTTTTTACTATTCACAGAGACAAAACTGAACGGTTCTCTGTGTCCGGTCTTCGCACGTAATAATCTCTCATGAGTTAGGCAAAAATATACTTCCCTAATTTTTTGGTACAGTTATAAGTTCATGACTAAAATCTTTCTTAATTACAAAACAACCACCCAAATATTTCTACACCGCTATTGTGTTCTCTTTGATCATAAAATTGAGAAATGACCCAAATGCAGGTAGGAACTCCCATAACAGTTCTCAAGAAAAGAATAAATTAATAATAATATTATTATTATTATTATTATTTTATTTATTTATTTTTTTAAAGGAACTGCCAAACAAAGAAAAAAAATGGAGCAATACCTTTGATTATTATTTATAATACATGAGAGATATTTTTGTCACTTGGTTACAATTTTGATACCAACATAAACTACTAATTTACATCTCTATCATAATCTGTAAATGGAATGATAGCTCCATAATTAAATGGTAAGCAAGGTCTTTAAAATTCAAATAGCAACAGTACAACAAGAAGTTGAACTGTTTGCCAATCAAGAACCGGAATTAGCAAAAGTGAGAACGCTACTTGTTAGCAATCCACAAGCCACAGCTGAAGGGAAATGACGAGAGTGGAGAGCCTAAAGCTCAATCTTTTGTAGTTGAATGTGGGAACCGCTCATCTTGTATTCCCAAAACCAGCTTCCCCTCTCCATCATTTCATCTTTTATAGGGTCCAATTTTACTTCAAAACCTGCATCTTCATACGAATCAAGAAATGCGACTCAACAAACATGATTTAAAAAATGAAAAAGAAAAGGGCTTCAACATTAATTTTCAGCACTTCAAAACAAAAAAGTGTTTGCAAATGCACAACATACATACAGAAAATTAGCTCATAACTTGACCATTTTCCAAGTATGTGGGGAGGAAAATGAGATTTAGGGACTGTTTGGAGAGAGATTATTGCATGCGGCGTCCGAACCGTCCAGAGGCGAATTCGGGTGACGTGGCGCATCCGGATTCGCCTCCGGATGAATCCGGACGCCACACACAATAATTTTTCCTGTTTGGGATGGATGCAGCTTTTTTAAAGGTGATTGTAAAGTTGCTGTGAAGAAAGTAGCTCTTTTGAAAGCTGCAGTAAAAAATAGCTTCCTAGCACAAAAAATTCTTGAAATGGTTACAGTTTGAAAAGCAAAGCAGGAAGCAAGTTGTCCTACCAAAGCCTGAGAAAGGAAAAAAAAGTAGTGTATAAGCTGGCTATAAAAACATGTGCATGCCACACTTTTACATTTACACATACTCCAATGAAATTTGTTTAACATTATCGAGAAGCTTTGACCAACAGAAGCCAATCAGATTGCATGTATATCTAAGTGCTTCCGTCTAATAATCTTATGTATCGGAAAATTCAAATTGGATTTATGTTAGGGATATCAACTACAATCTACGAAGACGACACTTGTATTAACTAAAATTTTGGAAATGTATAGATACAAGATAGAATAAAATTATTATTTTAATCATGCTAAGAAAATCATATGATTAAGTACACCAAGGGAATGTTTTTTGTTTCCAATATATATGAAGCTATCGAAGATGTATACAATAGAATATCACCTAGTTTTGCAAATAGGTGTGGAGAGTCCAACAAGTTTAAAATCAAAATAGTCCCTCTTTTTTCTTTTTTTCTTCCTTCAGTTGTGTCTCCATCATCCAAGGAACAAATTGTGAGTATACTTCATAAGATATTTAAAATGAGTCACCTTACCTTACACTATGCTATATTTTTGCCATTTAATTATATGATATAACACTAATAAATGAGACCTCTTGTAGAGTGTGAAATAAACCTTCAGGAAAGGGGACTTATACTAATAAAATCATCATAATTATTAGACTCATCCCAACTATTTGGGGTTGACGTTATAAATCTCATCGTTTATTTATTTCTAGTATTATCTGAGGTGTAAACTATATTTTTTGCAAATCATTTTGAATAACTTTTATCCATGTAATCCTAAGTCCACCTCTTTTCTTCATAATCCTCATTTTTCATGCTTTGTTGCATGTATCCAAAACCACCTAAGTCTATTTTCAATCACCTTATCTTCAATACATATCACTTCAACATTTCTTCTGATATAATCATTCCATAATTTATCTTTCCTAATTTATCATATATTCATCTTAACTTTCTTATTTCTACCACGCTCAATTTAGATATCAATGCCTTTTTTAAAACCCAATAATGGATTCATACAATATCATCAACCTAATCATGACTAGATAAAATTTATGAAGAACTTTTACATTATATCCTCAAGAGGAACTTTTCCATTTAAAAAATATAGTCTTGACACTAGTAAGTTATATCCTCATCTATGGCTACATTCTTTTGTATAATATATCCAAGATATTTAAATATCAACTGTCATTTAATAATATTGAATGATAATTGCCTATATCATACCCTATAAAATTATATATCATATGCTTTATCTTTGCTTGAGATCTTCTGAACATCTTTCACTATTTTAGTTTTTCACTAATTTCATTGGATGTCTTACAAATTAAATCAATATAATCAACAAAAGCGTGCACAAAGGCATCTTACTTTCAAATACATTACTAAGGATCTAAATAATCAATACAAAATAATATGGACTCAAATTGATCATTAGTTATAACCAAGAGTAATTGAAAATTCATGAGTCACTCCACAAGTATATCTAATGCTAGACAACACTCCATCCAAATCTTTATTAATTTTAACTTATATCTAACACATATTTGTGCTTTAAAGCACACCAAATTAATTCCAATAATATTTAATCATATGGGTTCTCAACAAATAAAAATCATATGAATAATAATTCATTGTTCTCTATACTTCTCCATCCATTGTTTTAGCACAAAAATCGCTTACATATTAGTCTTCCCGGTATGAAATCAAATTGATTCTCTAAAATCTACATGATTTTCTAATCTTATATTCCATTAGAAGCTCCCTGTGGGCTCCGAAAATTCGGCCCCGGCCTCCGCCCGCTTTTTGCTTTTTGAGGGGGGAGTTTTAACGAACTAAGTTCCGGGGTAAATTTTGGAAGGCAGATGAGTTTGTAGATAAGACACTACCTAGAGATTTCGCCCTCATTTTGCGAGGACTTTATGATCTGAGTTCTGGTTTCCTATAGGCGCAAGCCCCTATAGTTAATTATCCCTCCCGGTAACGAGAGAGAACTTTCGATTAAGGCTAGTCGTCGATCAGATACGTAGAGATACGTAAGTCTGGCATATAGTAGCAGCATAGATGTTTGAAATTTGGAGAATTTGGGAATTTGGAAGATTGGAAGATTTGGAGATTTAATATTTAAAACAGGAAATTGTACCATCTTGCACTTAAAGCGGATGGTGGGGGATTGGATGATAGACCCAATCAAGATCCCATAGTTCCGTTGTCCCGGGCCATAATGGTCCCTGGTTTACTTGGTTAGAGGAGGTAGTCGACCCAACCTGACAGAAGGATCCTTGTTGGCAGTCATGGGTTGCTTCGTCCAAGGGGACCTTGTAGACCTGGGGAGAGTGTTTGTCTAAGGGGACAAATTTGAATCCACCTTAGCTAACAGAGGGCTTTGTGCCCTATCGATCATATCCTATTGATTCATATCTCAAGGATTTGATGTCATTGGGGAGCATACGGGATCTGGCCATAACCATAATATAATGGTGCCATTTAGCAGCGACCACCTGGTTCAGAGGGCCCCGAGTCATAACTGTTTATCCTGCAGTGCCATTTGGCGGCGAAACTGCCGGTTAGAGGACTCGTACAATGTCCTTGCTGGCAGGAGATTGCTTGAGAATGGATCCTAGTAATATTTTCGACCAAGCATTAGCTCTTTGTGAGCTGTAGTTATTTTTCAATTTGTCCACCTCGGCAAACTGTTGGGGATGGTGGATTGATTTTATGCTTTAGGTGTTTAATGGATTTATTTCAATTTTAAATATTTGGAATTTGGGATTTTTGGATTTTTTGGATTTTTGGATTTTGTGGGAATTTGGTTGGCATTTAAAAGTATTTGTGAATCCCTCCGGTTGAGATTAACGTTTAACATGGCCATCATCGGGGTGTTTGGGGTCATTCACATTTATGGATTGAACCTTGTCTACTCTGTCAAGCTGCCGACAGAGGATCGGGTTTCGTAGGCTTCGGACCTTTATTGATGAACTTTCTTTGTTGAAGGCCTTGAAGGGCTAATATGAACTATAAAACAAATATTTTGGTCAATATCCCAACCATATATTTGTTTTATGGTTCAAGCCGTGTCGACTCCTATCTACCCGTATAGAAGGATCGGGCTCGAACTTGGGTTTATTTATTAACCCGCGTAGCGTCCCTAGATATCACGTGTATACCAATAACACGCTGGCCGGGGCCCATGCGGGTTATGATTGTATTCACCCCTTTTGTGTTTCTATGTGTATACAAATTAAGGTGCACATGTGCGGGGATACTTTTTAGAATATTTGTAAACACCTTCTGTCTGCTTGTACAGATGTTGTAGATCCGGTGGCGTTTTGCAGCAGCTTGGGGATTGAACTGTTTGTTACCTTGTACAGGTAGACTGTCGTGCACTACTTGCATGATTTACGCAGGTAGATTGTAGTACACTAACGAATCTCCTGCTTTTGCAGAAGCTCGTAGAAGCTTGCATTTGCCACAGGCTTGATGCCTCTCCTTTCGCAGGAAGATTGCTTTGCATGCGAATTTTCTAGTGCTACTTGTGGGTTTTGTATTTGCTACCATTTCTCTACACTTGTTTGGTAGGCAGCATCTAGTATGTACGGAGGATCTCCTACAACAACTTGTGAGCACTTGCATTTACTATATTTCTTTCACACCTTCCCACATATGACATATTGACTGTATAATGGGTCTTCTACGACGGCTTATAGTCTTGTGTATGTTGATCGATGAACCACTACATTTGCTTGTGTATCTTCAAATATTCATAGAGGATTGTTGTGTTATTGTATGCCTCCCATGTTCTGGCGTTGGATAACATGGATTGCCTTTTATTGTGCAATTTTTGGGTGCTGCATCATTGCCCAGTCGTGCATCTTTCTTGGAAATAGTTTGCATCTTGTATGGTGAACCTGAATTGTTGATGTTTTCTTTCAATCAACTGCACATCCCTTTCAGTTTTCACTACTTGTGGATTTCCGTTTGCTTGTTCCCATATAGATATTGATTGTTAGTGAATTCATCATATATCCTTGTGGCCATTGCAATCAGTTGCATGAATCTTCATTACTTGTGAGTGAATGATCCTACATATGTAGTGCAATGCTTATTGTAATATTCTTGTGCATCTGCTTGCGAGTAGATCACATACCCTTCTAAATTCTTGTTGATTATTGTTACAATCAAATGATGATTGAATTCTTATGCACCATAAGTTACATGTCCTTTGATTCCCATTGATTTTTGGTATATATAAGGAACCAACATGCTTATGGCACTCGTATTTGAAGATCATCCGCCACGAGTCCCCTATTGTACACTTGCAAGTTCAAATTCAAGTCCAATATGAATTCGATTCAACATCGTCAACTTTGATTTGAGTTTGAGCTCAATTTGAGTCCAAGTTCATTCATGAGTCATTGTTTGCAATTGTTTGTAGATGCTAGCATCTTAACTATATGATAGTTCCTTGATTTATCATCCCTTGCCTGTATGTCATTTGAGAGTTTCCCCTCTATTTATCATAAATCCCTTACTCATATGTTGACTTTCATTTGTATGATTGGGATAAATGCTATGGGCCACTCGTTGTCATTTCATTGAGATCTTGTATTTTGATCACAAGTATATTGTTGCATTCTCAAATTGATCTTCACTTGCAGATAGATCACATTCGTTGCCCTCAATTATAAGCATGTTAGGTTGGAAGTCTGCAACTCCTTTATTCGACTATTTTCACACACTTGAGTGCATTTGAATGATTAAAATCATTTCTTCATTGATTGTTCATCAAGTTCAAGCTTTCGTCACTGCATTCAAATCAAGTTCATGTTCGAATCCATTTCATTTAGGTTCAAGTATTTTGTTAATCATTTAAGTTTTATTCAAGTCCCCTGTAGTCTCTTTGAGTTCAAAGCTCAAGCTCTTTTCAAATCTGGTTCATGCTCGAATTCATTTGACGTTTAAATCAAATGCAAGTTCAATGCATTGACATTCAGCTCGAGTCCCCTGTAGTCTTGTTTGGTTCAAGTTCATGTCAGGGTTCTTTGTTATTCCAGTATCCAAGTTTCTTGTAAGTTCTCTTGCATGTGTCCACAAGTTCAGCTCAAGTTCATGTTCCCTGCTGTCCAAGAGTTCTTAAGTTCATTTCTTATCATCCATATAATGCTTGAATCAAGTCATTATATTTGTTCACTTATTTAGATTCAAATTCATTTAAGTCTATTTCATTGTTCGTTTGAGTTTGAATAAGTCCAGGTACGGTCTCAAGTTTCACCCGAAATTTCGGCAGCCTCCCGGCGTCTCCCCCGTTTAGGGGAAATTTTTGGGAAACTGGGCCATCCCACCACGTTAATAAAAGCGTGTATTGTAGGTGCCCTCTTTCGAGGACACCGCAGCCGTGTCTTCATTCCCACCACGCTAATAAAAGCGTGTATGGGGTCTTCTACATATACCTGTTACAAGAAAAGAGGAGTTGTTTCCTCGCAGGTACAAAGCCGCGTACGAGTACTTAAAATTGTCCCCACCACGCTAAGAAAAGCGTGCATAGGGCTTACCTACCTCGCCGTAGGCGTCGCAACGGGTTCCCTTCCCACCACGCGAATAAACAAGTGTATAGTCGGTTTGCCGGCTCGACACGAACGTCGAGAATGGGATTTTAGGTGATTACCCGCCTCGTTGTAGGCGCCGCACCGGGGTCCCATCCCACCACGCGAACAAACACGTGTATAGACGATTTTTCGATCCGCTGCAAACAACGAAGTAGGCTCTCGGAGTTTTAAGTTCAGAAGTTTATACCTGACGACCGACGAGAGCTCGTGGATCGAGGCGAGAGACATTTTTAATTTATAGTTAATTATAAATTACATATAATTAATTATATTAATTCATAAATAATTATAAATTAATCAAATTTAATTTATAATTAATCGTAAATTAATTATAATTAATTATATTAATATATAATTAATTATATTTAATTTAAAACTAATCATAAATTAATTGAACTTAATTTGTAATTAATTAAAAATAAACTATAATTAATTATATTTTAATCTATAATTAATTAAATTGATTCAAAATCAATTATAAATTAAATTAATTTAATTTTTAATTAATTTCAAACAAAATGTCGTAACTAATTATAATTAATCACATTTAATTTATAATTAATTATATTTAATTTAAAATTCATTATGAATTAATTAGATTTAATTCATAATTAATAATAAACTAATTATAGTTAATTATCTTTAACATATAATTAATTATATTTGATTCAAAATTAATTATAAATTAATTAAAAAAAATAATTTATACCTAAAAAGTAAATATAATTAATTACATTGATTACATAATTAACTATATTTAATTTTAAAGACTAGCTATAAATCAATTTTATTTAATTTATAATTAATTATAAATTTAGCTATAATTAATTACATATAATTAGTTACATTCAATTTAACATTAATTATAAATCAATTTTGTTGAATTTATAATTAATGGTAAATTAAGTCGTAATTAATTATAATTAATTACTATATTTAATTTAAAATTAATTATAAATTAAATTAATTTTATTTAATATATAATTAATTATAAATTGATTATAATTAATTATAATTTAAACAAGATTACAGTAGGATTGAGCAGAGTTTGATCGCTCTGCAAATCTCACGGCAAAATACATCCTTCAGTTTCTTCTTTTTTGCTTTGGAGCTTGGTGGGTTCACAGGATTTAGCCGAAGAAGCGCATGAGGGAGAAATTACCTTCACAACAGCGAGCTTCCGTCGTCACTTCCAAACAAAATGTCGTAACTTCCGCCTCAACAGGAAGGGGTCGTCGTCGAAGGAGAGAGGCCGAAGGCTTTCGGTTAGGGCAAGGGAGAAAGATCGGCTTCTTCACGACAGAGGGAGTGCGGCTTGGTGGAGATCGGAGGCTACTAGAGTTTGGGTCGGAGGTTGGAGCTTCAGTCGGCAAGGGAGGTAGAGGCAAGGTAGGGAGCTCCCTCTCTCTCTCTCTCTCTCTCTCTCTCTCTCTCTCTCTCGACGGGACAAGGAGGCCGATGGGTTCTGTAGAGGTAGCGGGGGTTTCGCGAGTGGGAGGAAGCAGGGAGTTCGGCTCCTTTTAACGACATCAGGGGGTAGCGATCGAGGCGCTCTGAACAGGAATTCTGCGAGGATACGCGAACGGCGCCGTTTGCAGAGGTATGGGCGACTGTAGCCGTGATTTCTGCAGGGATACGGGTATGGGCTGCCGAATGGCAGAGATCCGAGTAGGTATTTTATAAATTTTTTTTTTATTTTGGCTTTTCTTTCGGTGGTCAACACTCCCATAGGTTCATTGAATAACTCATACATTTAATTAATCTATAGAAGCATAAAATTAAGCATTGCAGAGATGGGGATGCTAAAGTGGATGAGTTGCTTTACTCTTAAAGACAAAATGCAAAACAAGTATATACATGAAAAGATTAGAGTAGCTCCGGTAGCGGATAAGATTAGAGAGAGTCACCTTAGATGGTTTGGTCACATAAAACGTTGGCCTTCCGATGACCCAGATAGAAGAATATATGTATTAGATTTGACCTATATTAAGAAATGTAGAGGTAGACCTAAAAAGACTTGGATATAAATTATTAGAAATGACTCCTTTTTATTAGATTTAAATGAGAATTTGACTCTTAATAGGGCACAATGGAGAAAAAAGATTCATGTAGCCGACACCATGTAGTGGGATAAAAACTTGATGTTATTGCTATATAGTTAGCACAATATTGAGCATCACATTTATTATTAAATATTGATACCAAAATACATTTTTTTCAATAATTTGGCATTATCTTAGTTTTTAAAATATTATTAATTATATTCATTAATAAAACCACCTCAATATCCCTCATAACACTCCAAATCTCAATAAATATCCCATATAGACCTAAAGACATATTTATGCATATATCTATGATGTATCGACACATCTTCTCAAAGAGCATGTAGTGGATGCTATCAATCACGACACACATCTGACACGTATCGGACACGTCAAAGATGTGTTCAATTAAAAACATATTTAAAAAAAAATTGGCTACATGTGTCTGACACACTTTTTTGAAATATTTTTTAATTTTTTTAAAATATATTTTTCTGTATTTCAAATTTTTATTTATTAAAAAATAAAAACTAAATTTGTTATTTCTCCTCCACAACCCCAAATCAATTACTTGCACTCAACACCCCATTCCCCAAACATTCTCATTTTATTTCTCTCTAACGAATTGCAGCTAGTGTTTCACAACGAAGACTGATGTTATCTCAACGTTGACATCCGATGCCATACATCCAAGCTTGAAAATCATCTCAAAACAACTAACACCAGCAATTTCTACACCCACAATCACGCTCTTGCGCCGTCTCGACATCTCATCATTATCCAATGTAGTCTTAACATCGACGGCCGACATCATCTCAACATCGACACCCAGTGTCCATTGCACAATATTGATGCTTGGCTCTCGACAGCATTGTCGTCTCCTCTCTATGCCTAACACACAACATCGATGTCTGACTCGACATCCTAATATTAATCATTTTAAGTACAAATACTAGTTAAATGACTTATTATTTTTCAATTATTTTGCTTATTCACTTTTTATACATTATTTTCAAGATAAAAAAATAACAATACCGTGTCCAACCCATGTCCATGTCCTATATTTTCAATAATTGATGTGTCACATATTCGTGTATATGCATCATAGATGCATATTTTTCAAAGCCAACTCCAAATCACTTTTTTGGATCAATGAATTACATTCTCCAATATATTATTTAGCTCACTAAAATAACTTTTTCCTTTGATTTCTTATTTAATAACATCTCAAAGTAGTGTTTCCATTTTTTTTATGTCTCCAACTAAGATCCTATTATTAGGACCAGTAGAATTATTGCATAGAAATAATTTGTAATATTAGAAGATGCGAAATTGATTGCTAATTAGTAGGAAATATTTCTTGAAAATCAAGCGATAGGTTTTAGTGCCTTGATTTTATTGTTAAAAAATTGGGGATAGTTAAGGATAAAATTATTTAGGTCAGTTTACTTAGGGTTAAAGTTCGATTCAAGCCCCAAAACGAAGCTAAATAGTTAGTGTTATCTTTTATAAGCAAAAAAAGCTTAAGCCCTGAATTTTCCTAAACGTAGGGGATAAGCTGAGGAATTTGGGTGCATGAATAAATGAGGTAGAGAAGAGAGAATGAGAAAGAGAGTTTGGAAGGGAAGAGAAGCGGCTACTAACATAGACGAGAAACCTAGTTTTTTATTCAATCAACTAATGAGCCATCATAACCATTAGGAATACATTTTACAAAAATATGAAGCCTTGGGAATCACAAGAAAATAGAAATAGAAAAAAAAAAAAAAAAACAGGAGCAATCCTGAAAAGAAGACACCTAAATATTTCATTATTACATATCACTGAATAAATATATAATTGATCACAATGTTGATAAATAGAAGTTTGGATCAAATGAAAGTTCTCGATTCCACTTGAATATGAAGAACCATTCGCTAGGGAGTTAAGATGAAGATACTTATCTAGAAAGTCGAGAGATGCGTTGCAGATCGTGATGAGACACCTAAGAGCCATCTGAGGGTAGGTGACCTCTCCATTAAACAAAGTAATGTGGTTCAATTGAAGAAACTAATGTAATCTTTTCTAATAGAATTTGCAAAACATTTGAGATTGGTAGAATTGGAGCTAGTGCTACTGGCACAAATGCAAAAACTCCGCATTTTGTAGAGGTTTTTGGGGCTCAAAAGTATCTATATATGATACTAGATACTCAGCATTAAAAGTCAAATTAAAGTTAGTAGGCAAAACAATTATATATCAATTGGGGCCATGCGTTCAAAGTATTTTGTAGAGGTTTGGGCATTACAATTTTAAAATGCGTTGCATGTAAAGTTTTCAAGGTAAATATGAACAAACACGTAATCACCTTCATTATATTCTCATGATGTCTTGTGAACATCTGGTATAATTTTATATCCTTCATTTTGCAAATCAATTTATGTTTTAATATCAAAATACAATTTATGCACACCCTTAATAATAATTGCATTAAAAAAAAACTAAATGTGTATGAACCGATAATGGTATGAGTTTATAAGCATTCTAGGTTATAATCCATGCACCACTTCAACAGGTAATATTCCAGCAAAAGAATTGATGGAACTATTGTAAGTGAATTTAGTTGTAGGTAATAATCAATCCTACTTTCATAAAACTACTGCTAATAAGACATCATAGTAAACTTTCATGACTTTGTTTATAACTTTTGGTTGTCTATTTTGTCTATGGATGAGAAAGAGAGAAATATTTTAGTTGTATGCCAGAATGCTTTCATAAGATTTTTTAGAAGTAACAATCAAATCTTACATCTTTATTAGGAAAACTGAAAGATCATGGGCAAATAATTTTCTTAAGGAATAGCTTAGCCTTATTAGAGGCATTAATAATTTTAAAATATAAAATGAAATTTTATAAAACCCTATCAACTATCACCAGTATGGAATCATGGCCTAGACAATCATTGGTAATCCTAATGCAAAATTTATGTCGAGATTACATGTAGGGGAACGAACACTTTGCATCATAGCTTTTCCCATGAGACGAGCTCATTATACCACAAAATCCTAGCAGCATCTTCCCTAAGTTGAGTTCAATCGAACCCTTTTTGTACTAAACAAATTGTGACCCATATGACCAACAAATCCTCACAAATAGAACTCCCAAGCAAGAAAGTCCTACCATACAAATTATAATATGAAGAGGATAAAATTGGAAAATATGAAGATGAAGTTTTATGCAATGTTGTTCCCATGCAAGTAGGACATATGCTTCTAGATCGTCTATGGCAATTTGATAGAAAAAGTTTACATGATGGTTTTTCTAATAAATATTCATTTATGCTTAATCACCGACCTATTACTCTTGTACCATTAACTCCTCAATAAGTTGCTAAGAATCAATTGAAGCTAAAACAAGAACTAAGGTTTAGGGTTTAGGGTTTAGGGTTAGTAAAAAAGAGGGAATTCACTTCAAGTTTGAAACAAAAGCAAGAAGAAAAATCATGCATTCTTGCCAATAAAAGTGAAATCAAATCACTCTTTCGAAATTTGGAATTGGCCGGCCTTCAATCTTAAGGCATATTCATCAAATCACTCTTTTGAAATTTGTATGCTTTTTAGTGGTAAGAAGGAGCTTAAAGAAGCAACTAAGAATTGGTCAATTTTGATGGAAAAATAACTAAATTTGTAAAGAATGAAAAAAGAAAGATGTAAGGTAATTTACAGCAGGCCAAATTGCTATTTTGGTATCTACATCTCAAAACATGAAGACAATAATTCATGGTAGATCAGATCTTTATAAGAGCATACTAATACATGGAATTATCACAGTAAAACTTCAAACTTTACAATGATCGCGAAGAGGTATGTAAATAAAATCAAAGTCAATCCCCAAATAAAATGCACTATATTTCGAAAAAAAGTGATAGATAACTTGAGGTTGCATGTTGCAAAAGTTTAAGCTCAAAAGGCGATTAAGAAAGCTCGTCAGTTGATCTATAGGAGTAATATCAATTAAAAATTGAAACTACCATCTTGAGATTGCAGATAGTAATCAAGAATCAACTATTTCAGTCCTTATTACTAAGAACTGAAATTTGGATGGGAGAAAAAGATTTATGAGACTTCATGTTTATTTTGAGGCATGCAAGATAGACTTCATTACAGGTAGACCAATAGATGGCGTTGATGGATGTTTTCTGAAGGGATAATAAGGAGGGAAACTTCTGATAGGAATGGCACTTGATGGCAACAATAATATATTTCCAATTGTATGGGCAATAGTTGAAGCCGAAAGCAGTAGTTTGGGGTGGTTTTTGAGCTTGCTAGGCAAAGATCAACAGATCTGGGAGAATTAGCATAACTTTACTTGCATTTTGGATAAGCAGAAAGACTTAATTCCTGCTTTTGAGAATGCTCTACCTAATGTCACCAACAGGTTATGTGTTAGACACTTACATCAAAACTTCAAGTTGGTAAGATTTACTAGTATAGCATTAAAGAAAGCATTATGGGTAGTAGCAAGGGCAACAACTGTTAATTAGCTCACATTGAATGAAGGAGTTGGGGAAACTAGATGTAGCAATATTTAGTTGGTTAAGTGACAAGCCTCCAAGTGAATGCTTGAGATCACATTTTAACTTTATACCCAAATGTGACACTTTGTTGAATAATATATGTGAATGTTTCAATTCACTCATTCTTGATGCTAGAGAGTTGCCGATCGTGTCACTACTCAAAAGTGTTAAGAGCTTTGATCATGTCAAGGATGTTGGAGAATAAGAAGAAGACAATGAAATGAAATGCAAAGCTATCTTAAAGTTATGAAAATTCTTGAAAAGAATATGCAAGAAGCAAGTTATTGTATTGGGTATAAATATGATGATGATAATTACGAAATAAGTACCATGCAGGGTGCTCAATACAAGGTTGACCTGAACTTAGAGCATGTAGTTGTAGGAAGTGGGAGTTGAATGAAACACCATGTGAACATGCCTGTGCTATAATTCATATGATTATAGACGACTGTGAGGATTATGTTCATCCTTACTACATGGTGAAAAATTATATGAGAAGTTATGAGTGCAACATTAAGCCTTTAAATGGAGCTAATAAGTGGCCAAAGAGTGATAGGGTCCCACCATTGCCGCCAATGCACAATAAACCAAAGAGAGGTAGGCCACCAAAGATGCAAAAAAGAGCTGTCGATGAACAACCATCACATTCAAAATAAACAAATATTAGGAAGCACAATTGTGAAGCTTCATTGTAGTAAATGCACAGACATAATACATCTACTCTCCTAACCGGGTCATCGGAAGGCTGCCATTTTATGTGACCAAACCATCTAAGGCGACTCTCTCTAATCTTATCTGCCACTTGAACTACTCCAACCTTTTCACGTATATGCTCTCTTTGTATCCTGTCTCTAAGGGTAAAGCCACTCATCCACCTTAGCATCCTCATCTTTGCAACACTTAACTTAATATTATGCTTCTTTTTTAATGGCCAATATTCTGCGCCATAAAGCATTGCAGGTCTAACCACCATCTTATAGAATTTTTCCTTAAGTTTGAGTGGTACTTTTCTATCACACAACAAGCTCGATGCATTCCTCCACTTGAACCAATCAACTTGAATTCTAATAATAATATCCCTATCTATTTCACCATCACTCTGAACAATAGACCCAATATATCTAAAACGTGTACTCTTATTAATGACTTGATTGCTCAAATTCGCAAACCCCCACTAGATCTATTACTACTAAAATTACACTCCATGTATTCGATTTTAGATCTACTCAACAAAAACCTTTAAACTCTGAGGTTGACCTCCATAATTCAAGTTTAGCTTCAACTCCCTCTTTAGTCTTATCAACAAGAGAATATCATCAGCAAAAAGCATTCACCAGGGAACATCTTCTTGCAAATCTCTAGTAAGAACAACCATGACTAAAGTAAAAATATATGGGCTTAAGGTTGATCCTTGACGTAACCCAACTGAAATTGGAAAATACTTGGTCAAACCACCTTGTGTTTGAACACAAGTAACAACACCAGCATACATATCCCTAATGGCTTGAATATAAGCATTATTAACCCCTTTCTTTTTTAGAACTCTCCATAGCACTTCTCTTGAAACTTTATCAAATGCTTTCTCTAAATCAATAAATAACATATGAAGATCCTCCTTATTCTCTCTATACTTCTCTATCAAACCTCTCAATAAATGTATGGCATCCATAGTAGACCTACCTGGTATGAATCCAAATTGATTTTAAGAAACATTAGTATCATGTCGTAACGTATGCTTCATAACTCTCTCTCATAGTTTTAAAGTATGATACATTAACTTAATTCCTCTATAATTCGCACAACCTTGTGCATCACCTTTATTTTTAAAAATAGGAATCAATACACTCATTCTCCTCACATCTGGCATCTTTTTAGTCTTCAAAATAATATTAAAAAGTTTAGTAAGCCACGAAATTCCTTCATCTCCTAAGCATTTCCACACCTCTATTAGAATATCATCAGGTCCAACCATTTTCCGACATTTCATTTTCTTTAAAGTCTATCTCATTTCAGTTTTAGTAATATGCTGATAAAAAAAAATTATTTTCATTTAAAGTGCTAATGTCACTAAAGTCAATCGTATTTTTATAATCTTCATTAAAAGCTGAGCAAAATATCTCATCCACCTTTGTTGTATATTCTCTTCCAAAAAAAAGTACTTTTGATCTTCATCCTCAATGCATTTCACTTGAACTAAATCCATACTACTCCAATCTCTTTGTTTAGCTAGCTTATACATAAATCTTTGGCTCTCTTTAGTATCTAATCTATTATATAAATCATTAAAAGCTAAAGTCTTTGCATCGCAGATTACTTTCTTAGACTCCTTACGTGCATCTTTATATCTTTCCCAATTTTCAGAGTTTTTACATCTAAACCAATTTTTACAACAGAGCTTCTTATTTTTGATCTTTTCTTGCATATTTTGATTCAACCACCAACTATTTTTACTATTACAAGTTATTTCTTTTGATACTCCAAACACATTCTTTGTAATATTCTTAATATTATAAGATACTATTTCCCACATAACATTAGCTTCCTCATGAACCGACAAAATTTTAAGTAATGAATCTTCCTCTCAAAGATATTTTTGATAGAGTTCTTTAAATGACAATCTAATCCTAGAACAATGATTTACTATATTTTTCATATTCTGCCCCTTCATCTTAAAGTTAAAACTAATAAGTGCTGAGGGGTACATAGACTTTCACTCGGAATAACTTTACAATCTTTGCAATATAAATGATCTATTTTTCTTACAAGAAAATAATCAATTTGAGTTTTATTATATATCCATTCTTATAAGTGATCAGATGCTCATCTCTTTTCTTAAATAAGGTATTAGCAATAAATTATCTTGGAATCCGCAAAATTCAAAGAGGCAAGCATGAAAATTATGCACAGGCATATATCCTTCTCTCGTGCTTAAATAACATGTATAGAAGACACTGCGTTCTATTGATTTTAGATCTGGTTGGAAAAAATAAAAACTATATGAAGATCCCGCATCCATTTTATCTTTGATCCAGTCGAGAAAACAAGATTATACAAAGACCCTATGCATGTTGTATCTACGATCCGACTGAGAAGAACAAAATGGCCCTAGCATGCTTGATAACACTCCCTATGCTAGGAGATTGTCGAAAGTTTGACTAACAAGAGACCACTTCACAAAAATCCAAGGGAATAAAACCCGATTGTTATGTAAATTACATAACTTCTTGTTCAAATGTCATGGAAAAAAATTATGAACGTCTCTCCATGGCACCCTATGACTGTACGTGCTTTGCCAACAAATAAATAAATTTTATCAAAATTATAAATTCATAACAAAATAGAGTTCTTTAAAAAAATCCCATGCATATTCAAATTGATGGAAGAATGCCTAATATGCACGAATAACCTCAATTATGTCAGAAATTTTGAATTAACCTTAAATATTTATTTGATTTCTAGTAATAATGGGAAGTACTAGAAAGTACGAATTAATCCTAAATTTTTAGAGAAGTTTGAAACTACGGGAAAACTAGAAAATATGTGTAAATATTATACAAAAGAAATTATAAAGTGCATCGATTAAATGACTCCAAGTCTATTGCTTATAGTTTTGACTCGATCAATTAGGTCAATAAGCCGATGACCTAAGTCTAAGCTCGCTAGCTCCAAGTCTATCCAAGAGTCTTATTGAGATATTCTCAAATGGGTCGCTTTGCACAAAATGTAAAGTTATAAAACCCGTATTTTAAAATCATTCTAGATCTAGGGCAAGAAACACTTGCACGAGTTGCCTAAAACCTAGGTCAAATATTTATAACAATCTAACATCTATTTATAAATCAAAGCTATTAATATCCCTATTAAAGCGTAGGATGACTATGCAAAGCATAGGATGACTATGCAAAGCAAATCATCTTAATACATGCAACTCGTAAAAAGAGCAATAAGCCTCATCTTAATCTAATATGGGCCTTCAAATGGAATGTAAGCCCCAATCTCATTGAAATCGGGCCTTCCAATGAATGTAAGCCCACATTTTAATTTAAAATTAGCCCTATCCTAATCTAAAATTGGCCTTCCAATGGATGTAAGACCCTCTTTTAAATAAATTTGGGCATTTTAAGACATGTAAGCCCCATCTTAACCAAATCACATTCGAGTCATCTCGCTTATAGAGCTAGGTTGTAAGACTTACCATTCAAACAACTCATAAATAGAGCAATAAGCCTCATCTTAATCTAAATCAGGCATTCCAAGGGATTTAAGTCCCATCTCAACCAAGTCTATCGGGCCTTCTAATAGATAAAGTACCTCCCAAAATACTAGGCAGTCTAATGGATGTAAGTCCTAACACAAATTAAATATGAGCAGTCTAATGGATATAAGTGCTAACAAAAATTAAATCCGAACAACTCGTAAATAGAGCAATAAGGCCCATCCTAATCTAAAAATGAGTCTTCCAATGGATGTAAGCCTCAAGTCAATTGAAATCAGCCTTCCAATAATTGTAGGCGACATCCTAATTTAAAATTCACCCTATCCTACTCTGAAATTGGATCTTCCAATGGATGTAAGCCCCTCTTTTAAATAACTTGGGCATTTCAAGAGATGTAAGCCCCTCCTTTAAATAAATTGGGCATTCCAAGAGATGTAAGCCCCATCTCAACCAAATTTATTAAGTCTTCTAATAGATGTAAGTCACTCCCAAAACCTTTGAAGCTTTCCAATGTATGTAAGTCCCAAATCAAATCAAATTTGGCATTCCAATGGATGTAAGTCCGACCTCAAATTAAATTCGGACAACTCGCAAATAGATCAGTAAGCCTCATTCCAATGGATATAAGCTCCACTTTAACACAAATCTATCAGGCAGTCTCGCCTGTTGGATTAAGTTCTAAGTCTCACTATTTAGGCAACTCATACATATAACAATAAGCCACAACCTAATTCAATACAGGTATTCCAAGAAATGTAAGCCCCATCCTTACAAAATCACATTTGGGCCGTCTCGTTCATAGGGCTAGGTTGTAAGATCCACCATTTGGGCAATATGCACTAATAGAGTAATAAGCCTCAGGCTAATTAAATATGGGCATTCTAACGAATGTAAGCCCTGTCAAATCAACTTATTGCATTCCAATGAATATTAGCCCTAACCGAATCAACTTCTAACATTCCAATGGATGTAAACGCCATCCAAATCAAACTTCACATTCTAATGGATGTAAGGCCTATCTAAATTAAACTTGGATTTTCAATGGATATAGGCCCCACTTTAACACGAATCTACTGGGCAATAACGCCTATAAGATCAAATTACAAGACCCACAATTCGGACAATTCATAAATAGAAAATAAGCCCCAACCTAATTAAAATCAAACCTTCCAATGGATGTAAGCCCTAACTCAATTAAAAATGGGCATTCTAATGGATGCAAAATCCTCAATCAAATTCAAGCTTCCCACCGTAAGCCCCAACTTGAGTTTAATTCAAGCCAAGTCCTATGCTTACAAGCTCACCAAATTAATTAAATATCAAAATAATAATAAATTGAGATTTATATGATCACCTCGGTCTATTTCTGAAAGAAGACAACCAATGACTGCAAATCAGATTCTCTGGATGTTATGGTTTGTAGTCCTTTAAAGTTGGTAGATTGCGATCACTAGTATTCTCGAGATGAACGAACAATGAGATCTTGATAGGATCTACCTCCATCCCCCATAAATATTTTCCTAAGAGAATAGTTTCTTTGATTCTACAATCATTTTCAATGTTCTAGTGATTATCGAGCATGATGTTACCATCCTGCTTGATGCCACAATCAAATTCATTGTTGATAATGCATTCATTCGATATTTGTTAATCATTTATAAATCAAATTAATTCCCAATTATTGTAACAAATATATTATAATTAGTTAGTCATTAACAGCTAAGTTTGGTCATAGCCATAAATTGGGTGTATCTAATATAATTTAATGGAGTGTGCCAAAACCTTAGAAGAGTGAAAAAGTATTATACCAATAATAAGATGGTGTTGATGACATCTATTGAAGATAAAATAGCAAAAATAAGATTTAGGTACTTTGAGTATTTTTATGTAAGAGAAGAAGATGCATTAATAAGGAAGATAAACAATGAAAAGCAATCGAAATAGAAAAATAGGGTGATTTCAGTCAGCAAGGATAATAATTATGTCTCGAAAAAATTTGTGAAAAAAATTTTGTGCACATTAAAGTTAACAAGTCATGTAGCACTCAATAGAAATGACCTGAGACAGACAAGGATAATCACAAATAGTTAGGTAAGGATAATAATGATGATAAAGATCAGACATACAGTCATAAGACAAGTTAAGAGTTAATAGCATGAACTTATTCATAAAATTTTACAAACCTGCATCACTTGAAACGACATGCATTCTGTAGCCATCCGGTACTTCAAACACATGATTACCCTGTAGTTAAGAAGACAATAAGAACACAAGAAAGTAAAATTTGATGTAACCACAAAAGTTAATCCAATAGAATTAAACATGAGAAGTTCTTACCTCCAAGACAACATTGGTTGCCTCAAATTCAGCATTACCGTGTAGCTGAACCTTCAGCATCTCAAACCGCTTAATATCCAGGCTCCAATAGACATTTTTTGCACACAACCAATCCACTCCACTATTCAAAATCTTAACATTTTCTAATTTACATCTCCCACATCTTGGAAAAGGGTTTAGCAACAAAGATCAGTATCTTCAAAGTGCGAAGAGTACTATCTATAAATAAGTATGACATCATGCCAACCTGTGCCCATAATGCAATATCGGCTCGCCATGCTCGTTTCTAGTTGAGCCCATAACGTTTTCAGCAACTATAAGAAAGCTTCCATTAAGCTGAAATTATAAAGTATTATGTAGTTTAAGGTCAGCATAAGGGTTAAAATAAACATGACATCGTGCAGCAATAACTACCTGAACATCTCTCCACGAGAACTCTGCCACCTCCACCTGCAATTCAGAACCTTCTGAAATAGAGCCGCCGAAGAACTGCACAAAATTAAAAACATCAGGCTACAGGAAAAAAAGAAGATATGAACTTAAAAAAAGTCATAAAATGACACTTTGGATCAGAGCATTAGGAAATAATTGCGGGAGAAAAGGCCTTGCCGATAGTTTAATAAGAGGTAGATTGGCTCAGTTGTAAGAATCCAGAATTCAGGTATGAAGAATGTAAATTTTTATTAAATAATGTTAACCGTATTTAATAGAAGTAAAATATTTAAATAAATAATAGTAAAAATCTAAGTAAAGATGTACTGTTAAGTAATTTACTTTGAAGCCATAATTCTGTCACAATTCTAAAGAGATGCTTTCTCTAAAAGAGTAAATAATATAGCAGGTCACGGCAGCCAAGGGATTTAGAAATGGATATTTCCATTGGATAAGTATTAAATAATAGTAGATATATCTCTTTTCCTGAAAAGGTGTTATTAAGGGAAGTGAGGGTGTAATAGCAGTTATGTGAGTGGGCAGTTATTCTAGAAAAATTTTTATTTCTTATATGCTCTGTCACGCAAGCCAACGGATTGGAATTATGTGTTTTAATAGGATGAGAATAAAAGCAGTTACGTAAGCGTGTGGGCCCATTCTTATTTCTTCTTATGTTTGAAGTATGCAAGCCAACAGAGATATTTTCTCTATTCTGTTTCACGCAAAGCCAATGGAAGGAGTTCGGCATAGTGACCTGTAGGAAGAAAATTAGGCATAGCATTTGCAAATTATACTGTAGCAAGAGGAGGAAATTTATATGGCTTGCGGCAGCAGTCTGTAGGCAGTGTTATCTCAAGCCAACAATAGCATATCAAGTGGAGAATTGGAGTGTAGTCGGTGCAGTGCTTGAAGCCACTGTGGAACAGTTCGGTAGAGGCAAAGCATGGGATTCCTGTAGTGATTTCGGCATAGGAGATTTGGGAAACAGCGGGAATTTGGAGTGTTGAGTCCTGTTGCAGAGTTCGGTTGGCTTAGGTATGGAATTCCTGTAGAGAATTTGATAAATTGCTTTAAGTATGTGGCAGTGAGATTAAGGGAAAATAGAAAAACGATAGTAGAAGAAAAAGAATGTTTGAGGATCAGTAAAATTCAAAAGTTTATTTTATTTAGCAATAGAATTTGGTTATATGATAATGTTATTTTAATGTAGAATCTTTATCCGGTAAAGAAAATTTGTCACAGAAGGGAAGAAGAAAGTTAAGGGAAAAAGGGAAATCAAATCTCATCTGGTCATATGCAAAGAGGAAGTTTTGAAGTGACTTATAATCGTAGAAGAGTACGTAATAGGGAATTGGAGGAGACGACTCAGCCAAGAGGTAAGTAATGCATTTATATTCAAAATTAAGTACTTTCATTTATAGGCATGAAGGTTGATTTTGAATGTATTAAAATAAAAGGTTATGAAATTTGTTTAATGTAGAGAAAGGATTTTTAATTCAAGTTTCCAGGTATGAACAACCAGATACATAATGAAATCAAGTAAGAGTAAAACAAGGTTTAGTATATTAATCTAAATGTTTTCCTATTTGATACTATGTTGGAAAAATGTCAATGTCCTTGCATATGGTATGCATTTTAATTGTACACCGGTGATCACAGCAATGATTCTAAAAGAATGCAGTAACTTAACTATGACTTTTGGAACACTAAAAAGTTTTGTGAATATCAATTGAAAAGTAAAGTTTGGCTACAAATGATGTATAACTGTAATTACAGGTAGGGGTGTCAATTCGGGTCAACGGGTCGGGTTCGGGTCGAACCCGGCTTGACCCGAACGTAAACGGGTTGACCCTAACCCGACCCGGTTGTGTAAACGGGTCAGGTTTGTCAACCCGGACCCGACCCGTGCGGGTTACCGGGTTGACACGACCCGACCCGCGAATTCTGCCTAGCCGAGAACTGCGGCGGGACGCGAAGCTGGGGGTGCGGCAGGACGCTGACGCGGGAGTCGGGACGCGGAGCTGCGGCGGGACGTAGACGCGGGAGTACGGGACACAGCGCTGGACGCGGAGCGGCGGGACCTGGACGCGGGAAGCGTCAGGTCCGGCGAGATGCCTGGACGCGGTAGGTTCGGCGAGCGCGAGACGCCTGAATGGCTGGACGTGAGAAGCCGGAACGGCAGAGGCGGACGTGATCTGACGCCATGACCCCGATGCGGATGTGGTCCTGATGCGGACGCGACCTGATGGGCAGCGACGCAGCTCGGACGGGACAATGCGACATGACCGCGCAGGACAGTGAAACGGGTCAATTCGGGTCGACCCGCGGGTTGGCGGGTCAACCCGAACCCGACCCGCTTTTCAAACAGGTCGGAAATCCGAACCCGGACCCGACCCGTTTCGCAAACGGGTTGACCCGAACCCGGATTTTTCCGGGTCGGGTCCGGGTCGGGTTTCGGGTCGTGTCAACTTTTGACACCCCTAATTACAGGTGGGGCAAAAGGGACCCTAGGGGCAAAAGGGACCCTAGATAATATACATGTATTACAGCAGGGGCAAAAGGGACTCGAAAGAAATGAAACCTGCATAGCAGGTGGGACAAAAGGGACCCCAAAGAGGCAAAAGGGACCTCTGTATATAATGCCAGGTTTACCTGGGCTCCATTGAATATATAATTATGAATGAGTAGCCAAATTTTTTACTGAGTAAAATTGATATTCATTATGAATGTAAGAGAAATTACTGGTTGTCAAACGAGATTTTATGAAGTTGTTTTAGTAGTTTTAACTTTTATTTATGTTTTCAAAATTCTGAATTTTATAATCATACAATTTTAAATGCTATTTTACGTTGCATAACTTATGGAGCCTCATAGCTCACCAGTATTTTTATTACTGGCTGTTGTCACAGGTAAAGGAAAACAAAAAGTTGGAGAAGACTAGTTTGCAAGTATTTAAAATTTCTGTTAATATTTATTCTATGTTTGAAGTCTACTCTTGAAGTTAGTAAGCAATTTACATGTATTATTTTGAAGTTGTTTGGATTTTCTTAGTGGCTCTGTAAGTATGTCATTGAGGTTTTAATTCGGAAGTTGTTTCTGTTGATATATAAATGGAATTATGTTTGGATGTTTTATATGAACTTCTACTGAACTATTAATAAGAAAAGTTGTATTAAATGTTTTGAAAGGATAAATGTTTATGTTATGCATGTTATACTCTATAGTACTATTTAGGAGAACTGTGGGGTGTTACATCAGTTGAGATATAAAGTAGCCTTAATATGTAAGGAGAGAAAAAATATGCACAATACTTTATTGGGATATTGTAACCATGCATCTCGCTAAATACTTAACACCGATTGATGGAACTCTCACTTTCATTGTTCATAATTAATGAAGTGAGTACTGTTCATGAGTGGTGCCAATACAAGCATTCAATTATGGGTTTCGATCTAGCTTCTCTTTATTAGCTAAGGCCTATATCTAAAGGTTTTAACTCTTTCAATTTACCAGGTTTAATTATTAGAATTACAATAGTTTGTCAGTCCTAAAAGACGTATTTTATAAATGCAACTGTTTAGCAAAAATATGCCTTCTTCTTACCTTAGAGATTGAAAAACACAACTATTACGATTGATTGGTTCTTGTAATTGCATTTTCCTCTACTCTCAATGGTAAAATAAACCTAGTCTATGTTTTAGGTATCATAGAAGAACCTAGAGGAAACTAACAAGTTAGGCACTACGCTCAGAAGTTATATTAAATGTTTCCTTATTCAATCTTATATAATCACAACAGCTTAGTTTCATTAATTAAATATTATGAGAAATAAAAAAGAATTATTTCTAAAGTTTTCATGATCACCATTAGCCTTATCCCAAACTACTTGGCGTCAACTTTAAGAATCATGATTTTCCATTAATTCGTGATGAGTGCTACAGAAGATGTTAAGCATATTATAAGCAAATCTTTTTGAACTTGTATTCATGTTATCTTAAGTTGAATCATTTTTTTAATTCATTGATACTAATCTTGTTAACCAATAAAATAGGTGTATTTCTACTCTTTGTTTCACATGCTCAAACCACCTAAATGTTCTAATAGGTTCATCTTCTAATTTTTATAATCGCAAAATAGATTGACCCTCATTATCATCAGTAGCAGCCACAACTATTTGGAAGCATCTTCATGAATACTACATTCATTGCTCTTAAGTGTTGTATGAGGTGCTAACTCCATTTTGTGAAAATCTTTTCACATTATGATTTATCATTTTTTCTGATCATTTCACATACTTACGTTATTGACGCCGATAAAATTCTTATACCTCTTGCTAAATTTGTTCTTTGTGTTTAGGAAATGAATAACTGTTCATTCAAAAAGATTATTTGAACATTTCATTTTAGAGGAACTGCGAGAGATGAAACTCATGTATGACTTTATGATTAAAGATTGTATACATATGGATTCATCTCACTACAAGAATACCTCATTATATTGGCAGAATTCACCAGCATATAATTCATATAAAAAATTTAACTAACGAGATAAATATTAAATAATCTATAGACTATTTATATGGAGCTACTTTCATCTTATATAATAAATATTTTCAAATTAGCCCCTTGACTCCTCAAATATGATTCAAAATATCTTATACAAGATTATTTTGAATTAGATTTGAAGAGTTGAAGGACTATTTTAGATAAGGGCAAAATTGGACACATTAGATAGTCTGAGACTAAAACAAACCCACATAAATAATTCAAGGACCATTTTAACCTTTTTCTCTCTTACTAATTTAACATAAATGCTAGTGATACACCATATTATTCTAGGTAAGATTAATCAAGTCAATATTTGTGGGCTCCAAAAATTCGCGCCCAGGCCTCTCCGTGGTCCCTTTTTTTGTCGGGTCGTCGAGGAGAGTTTTAACAAGTAAGTTTCGAGGCAAATTTTTAGAAGGTAGATTGGGTTTTGAATAAGACCTTACCCAGAGATTTCGCAGTCATTTTGCAAGGACTTAATGATATGAGTTCAAATTTCCTATAGGCACATGCCCCTATGGTTAATTACCCTCCTGATAACGAGAGAGAACCTCGATTAAGACTAGTCGTCAAATAGATACATAATATCCAATATATAGTAGTAGCATGATTTGATATTTAAAATTAAAAATTCACCACCTTGCACTTAAAGCGGATGGCGGGGGAATGATGATAGACCCGATCAAGATCTCATTGTTCCGTCGTCCAGGGCCATCATGACCCCTGGTCTACTTAGTCAAAGGAGGTAGTTGACCCAACCTGACAGAATGATCCTTGTTGGCAACCATGGGTTGCTTCGTCCAAGGGTACCTTGTAGACCTGGGGTGAATATTTATCTAAGAGGACAAATTTGAATCCATCTTAAGCTAATAAAGGGCTTTGTGCCCTATCTATCATATCTATTGATTCATTACTCAATGATTTAACATTGTTGGGGAACATACAGGCTTTGACCATGACCGTAACATAATGGTGTTATTTGGCAGCAAAACCATTGGTCAGAGGGTCTTGGTCATAACTGTTTACCTGTGGTGCCATTTGACGATGAAACCACTAGTTGGAGGACACCTGCCACGTCCTTACTGGCAAGAGCGGATTGAGAATGAATCTTATTGATATTTTCGACCAGACATTCGCTCTTTATGAGCTTAAGTGATTTTTAATTTGTACTCCACGGCAAACGATTGCGGAGGATAGATGGATATTTTTTCTTTAAGTATTTTTGTGATTTATTTCAATTTTAAATATTTATATTATGAAATGTATTTCACGGGAATTTGGAGGAATTTTGAATATTTGGGGTCCCCTCCGGTTAAGATTTTCTGCCAACACGGCCATCATTGGGGTGCTTATGAGAAATTTCATTTTGTTGGTCAAATCTTGTCAACTCTGTCTACTTGCCAACAGAGGATCGGGTTCATCGTCAATTTTATGCGATTATTAATGAATTTTTCTTGTAATAGACCTTGAAAGCCTAATATGAATGTATAAAACAAATATCTCGGTTGATGCCATAACTGTATATTTGTTCAATAGTTTGAGCCGCGTCTGCTATATTTATTTGCTGACAGAGAATCGGGTTTATCGTTGGTTTAATGCCTTTATTAATAAATTTTTTATGTTGTAGATCTTGAAGGCCTAATATGAATGTATAAAACAAATATCCTGGTCGACACTACAACCATATCTTTGTTTAATGGTTTGAGCTATGTCGACTCCTATCCATTCACGTAGAAGCATCGAGCTCGAACTTAGGTTCATTTCTTGACCCACGCAGACGTATGTGTATACGACACGCTCGTCGTGGTCCATGCGAGTAATCATATTTTAGTATATTGGGGGGGGGGGGGGGGCATTTTGAAATATTTAATTATAATCAATTGGGCAAACAACTATTGTTGAAAGAGCACGCAAGATTTCATTTTAGCATCTGTAAATGCCTTCTGTCTGCTTGTACAAGCATTGCAAATACGATGGCATAGCATTGCACTTCATTCATTGCACATCAGCAGTGCAGTTTAGCTCACTTCATCTTCTATATGTTGTCTTTTCTTTCAGTAATTAGCTTGCTGGAGTATACTTCAGCCTGTAAACTAGCTGCGCGGTGCGTCAGTGGTGGGTGGTGGTGGATGGGGGGGGGGGGGGGGGGGGGGGCTACCAATTGCTTGCAAGTAAGCTGATATCTGGTGTGATAGCCTAGCTCCACAAATTTGCTTGTTCAACTCACCAGTGGCCCGTAATTTTTACTACAAATTCCTTGCTTTTGCTTACAGGTGAACCGTAGCATTGTATTTTGGGTTATTTGCTATTTTATGCAGGTAGATCATCGTGCACTAACGAATCTCCTACAGATGCCTGTAGGTTCCTGCATTCATCACAAGCTTCTGCACTTACTTATAGATAGTTTGTTGTGTATATGACAAGTCCTCTATAACAGCTTGTAGGTATTTGCATTTGTCGCAAATCAACCCCCCTTTTGCTTGCAGGGGATATGTGCATTTGCCTTCCATTAGATTGTTGACTGTGAGCAGGCTGTGGTGTAAATGATAATTCATCTACTGTTGCTTGTGGATAAAGCGTTATGTACATCCTGAGTCTTCTAGCACCGCAGGTGTTTGCATTCACTACAGGCTTATTGCCTTTGTCGGTAAATAGTACATCGCATTCGCCACAAATTTGCTACTTTGATTTATATGTTAGCTGTTGTATATATGGTGAATAATTTGCTATTGCTTGCGAGTGTTGCTACAGGTCATTTATCGCTCCCTGCAGATGAGTTGTTTCCTGCGTTGTAAATTCTTTCGTGTTGTTTGCAGGTGCATACATTCATTGTAGATCTTCTATGCATTTTCACAAGGGACTCCATTGTGTCAGTTGCATGCTGCTAGCCATCACTTTTAGATGAACTATTGTATGAATAAGGAGTCTCCTACGGTTTCTTGTGAACAAGCTGTAGCATTCACCTTTATCCTTCTAACACCATTTACTGGCAGGTCATTGTATGCATCACCAACCTTCTGTTGTCACTTGCGGGTAAGCTGCATTGAACACGAGTCTTTTAATAGTGTAACTTTCTTACATGCTACAGGTTTGCATGCTTCGCCATAGCCCTACTTTAACTCGTAAGCGAGCAGTTGCATGTATGAACGAGTCCTTATAGCAATTTGTAAGAGCTTATATATATATATATATATTACAGATTTGTCATGCTTGTTTGTACATAGTACACTGTGTGTGTAGCTATGCTTGCAAGGGGGATCGATCATACTCATCATGCATTACCCCTTATCACTTGCAAGTGGTTCAATGTGTTTGCTTGCAAATTAGGGTTGACTATAGGGCAATTGTTATAGTCGTTGTGTCTCCATGCTTTGCTCATAAGCATATCACTGCACATCTCCTACTACCACTCATGAATAGCTCATTATGTGCATTGGAGCTCCTTTGTTGTTTGTTATATCTGCTTGCGAGATTGATATGTATGCCACGATCATTCGTATATGACTTGTAACGCCTGTTGGGATATTCTTGTGCATCTACTTGCAAGATCACACATCCTTCTTATTATTGTTGGTCATTGCTTGCAAGGTCGAATATGTTTGTTTGTATTTTGATGTTAGTTGCAGGGCGTTGCTGCGTTCATCGCTAACTTCTTCATGCTTGTTGGCTAGTGAGCTATTATGTTCACTTGTTTGCCCTTCATTGTCGCCCATGATCATTCACAAATTTCTTGTAGTCGCCTGCAAGCACATTGTTATGTGTATCAACCTCCATTTGCAGAGTGTTAAAATGTTTACTTGCTTGGTTGGTACAAATGTCACAATCAATCACTATAATTTTCACGTGATTTGCAACATTTATTTACTCTTGCTTGCAATTAGATTGTGCATTAGCCCTCATTTACACTAGGAATTTTGTACAACATAAGTCCCATGTTTGTTTGTAGATATTCATTTGAATGAACAAAGTTACTACCTAGCCTTGCTATCTTCATTTTGATTATACATTTATCAATTTTAAAGTCCAATTTCCTATTTATTATTTTAAGTTTTGTTCCCTGTATTTTCATTTTAGGTCTAAGCCCTCTATCAGTTCAAATTTTGGCAACCTCCCGGCATCTCCCCCATTTAGGGGAATTCTAGGGAGCTAGGCCTTCCCACCACCCTAAGAAAAGCATGTATGGTAGGTGTCGGGTGACACCATGGCTAATCTTTAATCTCACCACGCTAAGAAAAACGTGTAAGGGCCTTCGAGGTTCCTGTTTGAAATGCACAATTTTCCCCGCAAGCATAGAAGCATGTGCACGAGTACTTAGGAGTGTCCTCGCCACGCTAAGAAAAGCATGTACAGGGCCTACCCGCCTCGCCGAAAGCTTCGCAACGGATTCCCTCCCACCACGCTAAGAAAAGCATGTACATGGCCTACCCACCTCACCGCGAGCGTCAAAAGCGGGATTTGGAGTTTTTATGTTTAAGAGACATTTATACTTGAGTGAGTGACGATGGTGACGACGGTAGTGTTGAGGCGACGATGATACAGGCGACGACAACAATAAAAATCACAAAAAAAAACTTCTTTTCTTTTTTTTTTGAAACTCCTCTTTTTTTAAATAATACTAATAATAATACTAGTAGTAGTAGTAATAATAATAATAATAATAATAATAATAGCTAATAACGTTAATTAATTATGATAATTTACGTATAAAAAAATTTGATGTGGGTTGATTTGAGTGAGTTAGGGGAGGAAATGTGGATTTGAGTGGGCTAATGAGCTGCTATAGGTAGAGTTGGGTAGGTGAGTTGGTTGGGTAATGGGCTGTTAGATTGGGTGTGGAATAGGGCTGCTATTGTGAGGGAATTAAAGGGTTGTTGTAGTAAAGAGGGTGGTGCTTAGCTTGTTGGAGGAATAATTAGGACTCAGCCTGGAGCGGGACTACAGGTGAGTTTGACCGTCTATTGGAGTGCAGGTAGTGGGTTTGGGAGGAAGATCAGGTTGTTCGTGTGAGCAGCTTTGCGACTAGGTGGATCATGTGAGGCGTGACCTGGGTGTCGGGTGGCTTGCGTATAGGAGATCAAGATCAGAGGTTCCGGCTTGAGGTGTCGAGGTCGGGCGGTCGAGTAAACCGGAAGACCTCAACTGGATGTGGGATTGGCTTGTGAGGGATTGGGTGCTATTCATGGTCGGACGTCTACGTATGGATAGATAGGAGGCTTGAGGGTCCGATCGAACGAGAGTCAAGCACGGTGAAGGGATCGTATGCTGCTCGGTTTGATTGCCTGGAGTAGGGATCAACAGTGGGAGGCTAATCGAGATTGACGGGTGAGCGTGTGGCTTTCAAACTTCTGGAAGCGTGGGGCTTGGTCGACGGGTAGGGACGAGTGGCTGAAGATTTAATAGCTAAGAGAGTTGGTTGCTGGATTGAATCTATAGATGTTGCAGGTTCGTGGATTTGGCTTTTGCGTGAGGAAGAGGAGGAAGAGGCGAGTGTTTCGAGTAGTTCTCAGGTCAGAGGGAGGACTTCGGCTGTTGAAGAGGAAAATAGAGAAAAAATGAGCGAGGCTTCGTCTTTTTCATTTTAATAATGTAAGTTTCCCGTCTACGAGCTTAGCAGAGATCGACACGAGCTCTCGGATTTGAGCAAAAATCCCGTGACGCAAACGACGCTGATTTTGCAGGATCTTCAGCGGGATTTTAGGGAAGCAAATGGGATTCGACCGAGACAGATACGAGGTATCAAAATTTTCTGATTTTTTATCTTCATTTTAATTAAATTAATAATAATAATATCATTATTATTATTTATAATAATTTTCATTTCAAAGTGACAAAAAAAAAGAAAATATCTCATTTTAGTCTTGATTCACACACATTTTCTTGAAATTCATGCACCAATGCCTTAGGATGCAGGCCAATTTCAGCGCGCGAATTTCTTTGAGAAAAATTATAGTCGACTTTAGGCATTGTCGATGTTCCTAACGCAATAACAAAATCCATTTCGCGATCAGAAGTCGTTTGGGTAGCGTCGCACATCAATTTCGGATGTTGATCGTCTATTTCGATCATTCTTGTTCGATTCGACTGCAAGGGGTTCACTCTTGATCAAATTCGATGTTTTGATCGCAACGACGCAGTCCATTTGGCGATCGGAGGTCATTTGATCACTTAAGTGATGCATCGCGCCAGCCAATTGTAACTTAAGTTGTCGATTTTCACTCTTTTTCATGTGTTTTTCTCGTAAGGGTCAACAATATTAGAATTCAAACCAAGTTTAGAAGTCATTGATTGAGAATTGTTTTGAACTTCTTAAAACTCCGAAATTGCCAAAGTTAAAATCGCCTAGAACTCCATCTTAGATAAGCCACCCATGTCACGCCCCATTTTGACCCCCCTTTAGTCAACCTATAGTGTAACAGAGAAGGAGAATCATACTAGACATATTTTTTACTAACATTTATCATGAAGTACTACTATCAAAATCAAGTGAGTATGAAATATCTCATCCAAACTATCCCATTACAAAGCACTTTTTAGTTTAACAATTTATCTACCAATTTCCTATTTAGAAGTATATGCACAATACATCAAAGAAATACAAAGCTTTACTAAAATTTTCAATAAAGTTACATACCCAGACATTTGTCTGCACAGCCTCTTACTCTGGCTTCTATACATTGCCAAAACATATGTATATAAAAGTGCAGTCAATCTTTTACCTAAAGCCCCACGAGCTCATTCCATTTTCCTGTAGTACAACCACTACTAATGAGCTAAGGCTTAATGAAATACACAAGCATAATATAAGAAATAAGAAACATAATATTTGCAGTCAATTTTAAATCATCTTAATAAGAATCATGAACTGTAAAAAATAAATGTATAACAATACTAATTACTCTATGTGTTCATTACTTTCCATAGTTCTTGTTCTGTTTACTTTCCAATATTTTAGGCAAGTCATATAATTACTATAGACTTTTGCACATTTACAGCTCCCTAATTCAAACTTAGATCCACATTCCCAGGTTTTAGAATTGAGGCCCCAGCTTTTAATATTGAGGTTAGCTCTCTCATTTAAGATTGTGACCGAATTCTCAACTTTTAGAATTGAGGGTAGCTCTCTCATTCAAGGTTGAATCCGAATTCTCAACTTTTAGAAATGAGAGAAACTAAGGCTTGTCTTATCAGGTCTTTCGCCTTTACTTGTGCAGGCATATCTCTCATATATGACTTATCTCATTTACTTTTCATAAATGTTCTGATGTTCATCACTTACATCTATTGTATCATTCTGAAACATCATATTTCAATCTGTAGTGTTGATCAAATAATTTAAATGACAATTAATTATATCAATTGCACCAGTAATAACTACATGCTTAATATTAAATAATTGATACCACAATTACATTAAATATATAAAAATGCTCCCATTTCCTACACTACAGATTAGGTATCTCACCTCATTATGAAATTATTTTCTTACAATACTCTGCCTCCTTTTATTTTGAATACAACTTAAAGCATTAATTTCTTCATTTATACAAGCATTCAATAAAATAAAATAGGCAATACAAAAATCTTAAAAAATTTACCTCAATTGAATTCCTCCTCATTCAACCTAAATTCTTTTTCCTCTCCCCAAAATTCTCTCTACTTCCTTTCCTTCCCTTTTTTCCTTTATTACCTTACTGATTTTTGAAAATTTCCTCTCCCAAGAGCCGATCCCTCTTAGCAGTTGTAGCCCTTCCGCCTCCTGCTTCACTGCTTGCTCATGGAACCTACTGTTTGAACCCTAAAGAGCCATAGGAGGGAGTGGTATGAAGAAAAGGGATAGTGCAAAAGCTTTAAGTTGATTTATATTATAATAATAAGCACTAACCTAATGGATCTTTCCACTAAAAACTCTCAGCTTTTGATGTATGACTTAAATGCTTCGACAATGTTAAATAAGAAATTGCACACTTTTATTTGAGAGCACTATTAATTAGTAAACTTGTAGTAATCTTAAACGATGAAAGAAAACGAGAGATGGGTGAAACTAGCTTAGGCCAAGTCATACATCTAGAAGTTAAGATCACAAAACAGTCAATTATTGAAGCATAGCATACATGAAAGATTTTTAACGAGAAATCCCTAAATTAACAATAAGATTAGTCACTATGGATCCACTCACTCATTTCCTAAATTACTAGGCTTAGCGGAGAGAGTGAACACATTCTTTATGAATCAATTAAGGCCACAATTGAGTGCAACTAGGAAGTTATAAGATTTGGAAGAAGAGGGCACCTTCGTCAAGATTTAGAAACAATCTGCCACAGGACGGAAGAGATTTGTTCGTCGACGGCGGCGGTGAGGGTGAAGACGATCCTTTCTATGTATTCCTCTATGATTTGATCAACCTCTAGGTTGATGTCGAAGAACGGAGACTTGAGTATGTCCACTTGCCCTTATTCGTTGTAGATGAATCCGTGGTCACGTTCTGGATCGGCCATACATCAGGGGACGGTTACTAGGAAGGATCGGGAGCTCTCGGGCCGCAAGGGGTGGATTTCCGGAGGGCAGGACAGCGGTTTGCTTGCTGATTTTCTCTGGACAGCAGCCTGGCGATGTACAGAAAAGTCTGGACAGCAACTGTGGGATGTCGGGAACTCTTTAGACAGCAAGGGGTGGTCTTCAGGAGAGCTGGATAGCAAGGAAGAGTGCAGGAATTTCTGAACAGCACCTGAGTTAGGAATGGACAGCAAGCAGGAACTGTTGTGGGACCGCAATATTGCTGGCCTTGGGAGTTCTAGACAACAATCCCTTGGTCCAGAAATCTGGACAACAATTGGGAGCGGATCAAGGAGGCTAGGGTTGATGTGGCCGGCTATGGGAAAGAGAGCATATCCCTTAAATGACAAGGGGCATAATTCGGGGAGGTAATAATGGAGATAGAATGAGAAAAAGGAAGGGAGGGGAGAGGGGAGGCTGGCGGGTACAGAGGTGGGGAAAGGGTGTGGGGAATTTAAGAGAGTTTCCAAACTTGAATTAATGAATAAGGAAAGGGAAAATCAGGATAGATTTCTAATTAGATTTAATTGTGAGCATCTAGGAAAGTTTCCTAACATAATTTATCCTATTTTAGGAAAGAATCTCAAATTCAAATTGATTTGAATTTGAAATTTGAAAACTTTCCTAAATTAAAATGTGGAATAGATAGAAAGTAGTAAATAGGAATTTGAGTTTGGGAGGCAAGGGGATGGGATGGGGCCGACGGCTAGGGTTAGAATTAGGGTTTAGGATTGGGCTGTGGTATATGGGCCGGCGGCTATGGGAGAAGGCAAAGCCCTTTGTGGCCGGCGGTTTGGAGGTGGAAGAGGGATGGCTGGTTGGGTTGTAGTGGTGGTGGGGTTCGGCTGAGAGGGGGAGGAGGGGGATATGGCCAGCAGTTTAGGGAGGAGGGAGGGGAAGGATTAGAGGAAGATGAAGACCACGAACCCGGACGCGTCCTGCGGTTGGTGGGTACTACGTCGCCCTCACCAAGGGACTTCTCCTTCTCACAAGAACTCTAAGCTCTCAAAACATAATTGCTGAAATTTTCATAATATCATTCATCATCCCCTCAAAGAAGGAGGAGGCCTTAAATAGCCAATACAATGAAGAAAATAAAAAAAAAGTCCAACTTGCCCCTAGGGTATACACATGACTAGGCCCTCAAGTAAGGGCATAAAAGAAAAAGATACAATAACCCATAAACATAATAATCTAATATAATGATTATAGATTAGGCCCTCAAGTAAGGGCACAAAAGTAAAGTGGTGTAATCATGGCCGTAGATCGACGGCCACACCTCTGGTAGACTCTCCAAAGTCGGATGTCCTCATCAGCTTTCCAGCCGTTGATTTCCAGCACTCCTTTAATCAGCCCTTTGCATGCTTGGCTAAGTGATTCGGCTACAGTAGATGCATTTAAATATATTTAAATGAACTATTAAATAACTGTTAATGGTAGATACTATTAAGCTATTAAATGAACATATATACATATATATATATATATATATATGAAAATAACTTCGATGTTTTTCATATGTGGGAGAAAATAGGGTAACATTGTATGCTTACCTTTTGAAAAAAAGAGTATTATGCAAAAAAACGGGTATTATAACTTTCCATCAATAGAATGGGTTTTGCTTCAAGCAATTTCTATAGATCCAATACATAATGAAATATTTAGAGTGCAAAGACAGCAGTATTCATGTGCTAAGAAACATGAAAATAAGAAACTACTACTTCGATCAAAGTGTGAACAAGAAAAAGAGAAGGTAAGAAGGAAATATGATATTCTACTGCAGGATGCTGAGAGGGAATACCTTCATTAAATAAAGATGATTCTGGAAATATTTTGAAAGATTGTTTTGCATAAAGTATGAGGGAGAGCTGACTGATTCTATGGACAAAGAAACTTTGCCCCTTACTGTTTTAGTTCAGACCAGTGATGATCTTATCGAGGATGTTGTTGATATTCATACTATCCAAACAAGACATGAAGTATACCGTCGATTCTTGGTTAGATGGAGTGGATGTCATTTCACAAATTGCTCTTGGATTGAAGCTAAGGAGTTACAGCATCGTCATCCGAATATCTACCAACGTATTACTAAAGCATTCTCATCAAGAGATGAGATTCTTCCACTATAGGAAAATTGATGCAGTCAAGATTTGTTATTTTATGTTCTTTAATTTTCTTGTGTTTTGGACGTAATATAATTTTATTTTGTATGGCCTCATGATAGAAATCTACCAATGATCATGCTGTGTTGGGTGCCCTCAGATCCGTACACTCCATTGCCTTTCAACGTGTGTTTTCTTGCTCCTTTTCTCCTGTTGCTGTTCGTTTTCCCTGCTTTCTTCTTGGTTTCCCTGCTGGCTTTTCATTTTCCATGCTGTCTTTTCGGTTTCTCTGCTGTTCACTCGGTTTCCCTGCTGATGGTTGTTCGGTTTCTTTGCTGCTGGCTGCTTAGTTTTCCACTTGTTGTTTCCCAATGCAGAATGCTTTGGCTTCTCCACTTGTGGGTTAATTTGGGTGGGTTTTATTAGCGGTTTGGGGGGCACATTTATGTGAGCAATTAAATGCTCTTTCCCCTTCTTTTTCCTATATATAATGGTTGTTTTTCTTTATGCTGGAGTTTTGGAATGTGATCAATTAAAAAACCTGAGGGTTTCTTAGCTTGTGAGCTAGACTTCTCCCTATCCCCTATTACTTCGTCTCGGTCTTCTTTCTGCTTATTCTCTTCACAGTTTCCCTTCCACCTATATCTTTCTTCTCTAAACTATTGTGAGTTAAACCTAAGGGTTTCTTCTAAGCTTGCAAGCTTGTCTTCTACCTTCCTGCTACTTCTTCGTCTCAGTTTTCTTTCTACTTCTTATCTCTCCACGGTTTCTCTTCCACATGTATCTTTCTTCTCTAAATATTGTGAGTTGTAAGGTGTGTTGTGCCATGTTCTATTAGTATTTGTCGGAGGAGCATTGGCCTGTGTTGGATCATAATTCATGTGGTGGATCTCTAGTTTGTCCATTCCTTTGAGCAGCTTTTCTGATTTTGTGATTTGCATGTGAGGTGACCACACATGGTTATTCTGAGGATATTTTAATTTAGTTGTTTTATTTCTTTTTTATTCTTGTGCGACTTGTTGACCATATGCTCATCTTTGTTTCCTACTTAGTTTACATTGTTTGGTGTTGTTTGTGTTATTGAAAGAAAGTGTCTTAGTTTACATTCCTAGTATTCTCCTATTTGAGTTTTAGAACTTTGGATCTCATCAAAATGCATCCACGAAGTCCATTTTGCAAAATAAACAGCATTTTAGTGATTTGTATGCAAACTAGTCTAGATCCTGATTTATGTAATACAACAACCATTTTCTACCTTTTTTGTTGCCTTTGAATATATTAGTTGTGAAGTAGATATGAAGGTCAACAGTGAGCATAGGTTTTTTTTCTTAATTCACCACTTAAGCATCATCGCTAAAAATTCTCCCATCAAACTCAAGAGATTGTCGTTAATCATTATCATCAGTGTCATCACAAATAGGAGATGAGGAACTTCAAGCATAGGAGAATTAATATTCATGATATTGTTTGTAGATGTAGAGATTATTTCTATGGGACTAATAGGAGTACACACAAAAAGCTAAAAATCCAAAGTAAAGTCAATTGGTTCAAAATTCTGAGAGCTAACATAAGCTAATGGAAGAGCAGCTAACATTATGGAAGATCTAAACTTCTAAATATTTGAGTATACCTCCTGTGCCTGAACGTTTGAATTCCTTAAATCTAAATGACCATTGAAGCAATCAAAGTACTTATGCCCAAAGATTATGCAAGAGCAATAGGGTGGAGTTCTTAAGGAGTAATGTGAAAGAATAGAATATCAAGGTGATTTAATGGAGAATTTCATAAATTATGATTATATTTACAATATTATGTGGATCCACACATCCAATGATAAAGAAATCACATATAGCTTATTTGAATGGCTGAAATGAGATTGTTAAGATGAATGTGCAAAATTAAGATGATAGATTAAGAAATTCTATTAGAGAGAAAGCGATAGTAAGACGCATAAAAAATAAGAGTGAAATATAGATTTACATGGTTTGGGCAAGTATAATGGACTGTAGATTGGTAGATAAAATAATTTGAAAGGATGAAAGAAAAAGTTAAAGACAAATGCTAACATGACCAAAAGTTGTGCCAAAGAGATTTAAAATAGAGTTAAAATCTCAAGCAACACTAATAGGAAATAGAGAGTAGTGATTTATAAAGACTACACTAAATAGTTGGAATAAGCCTAAACTAAACAGTTTAGAATGCCCACAATATTTGTTCATCTTTCAACTTATTTTAAGCTCTCTTGTTTCAAAATCTTCTAACAACTGTTCCAATCTTATCACACTTGCGGAAAAATATAATCCTCATCATGTAGCAAAAAGCATTGTTCTCTCAAAAGGCAAAATATCCTCTTCAACCTCTTACACTTGAACAGAAATAAGTTAAAACGCATAAAACATCCCTCTGACCTTCACATTCCAAACAAAATGTTCGAGGACATGAATAGAAAAATATCAAAGGATAAAAAAAAAAAGTCTAGCCTTTGTATCTATATGATTATTGCATTATAAAATGTTGTAGTTTGTTGACATGCTTTTTCTAAACATCTAGACATTTTCTTCAACCCCTTCAATCTAAAAGCTACTTAATTTAGTTCTAAAATCAGGAGCTAAAATAAAAACCAATCAGAAATACTGAAAAAGATAGCATGTTTTCTCTCAATATCATTTTTGGCTACACGTAATATTGCTCAAAATAGAACAAAAAAAGAAACATCTGATCAAATAGAAAATTTTGTGGAAAAAAAAACGATGATACTATTTAAAGCAAAATATATTGGGAATAAATACAAAAAACATAAAAATAGCTATGATTAGTAGGAGCCAATTCCCAAGTAATTGAGACCTCAAAAGAACTCAGAAGACAGACATCTCAATTCGAAAGTCATGAGAAACCACAGAAATATTCAAAGTAGTGTAGCTTTCTAGGCATGAACACGTGTACTACTAAAAGTTTAAACTCAATTAACAATTAGAAGACAATTCATTTGAAATTTCATGTCCAGTGATCCTATCAATAAGAGGATATCTATGTAAAATAATAGCTAGCATTTAACACACTGCAAAACTTGAACTCTCAAAATCAGGCACTATCGTACAGATACATATTTGTATCCAGCTATTTAATTGACCAGTATTATAAAACTCGAAAGAAAAAAGCAGAGTAAATAGCTCAAAATATACATGCTAATAGTTGCATTACAATCAATAGAATGTCCAGGATAATGCTAGAAAGAATGCATCAGTTTCGATACCTTTTGTCTGGTAACTTCCCAAAGAGGACCTAATGCAGGATGGAGAAGAATGATGAAAGGTGGCCCAGAATGGAGATATCTGCTGTTGTCAGCAATCTATTACATTAATCCAAGAAATCTGTTAAATTGCTGGTAAAATATAGCAAAAAAAAGCATAATATTATTTTAAAAAATGCATAATATTATTAAAAATTTAAGGAATTAAAAAATGAATAGAATAGAGGGTGGGCCTGGAGGTTGCCTCCTGTTTATTTTGAAGGTCCTAGTATCGAGTCATGGAAACAGCCTTTCTAAAAGTGCAGAAGTAAGGCTGCATGCAATAACCCTCCCCATACCTTACTTTAATGGGGTTCATCCCTGATGCACCGACACTCCTTCATAAGAGGGAATGCAATGTTGGACACTTGTCGAACACAGACAGAACTATGCCGGATTAAAATATTAATTAAATTAAAATGGACACGTGTGCACGCGTGTCCTAATATTAATAATTAAATTTATTTAAATTACAAAATATTTATATTTTAATAATCTTTTAATCAAATAAAAGTGTATATCTAGTATACACATCCCATATAGAGAGCTCTTGGTTTTCATTTTCACGGTCTGTCTCCCTCTTCTTACCGTCTTCCTTTACGCGAGCAGGCAAATAATGAGAGCCGACCGAGTGACGTACTATTCAATTGAAGCTCGGCGTATTCCCGTTCTCTCATCTTCTTCGTCTTCCCCATTCGTCATTTCAGTTGTTCGTCTTTGCCATTTTCGCAGGCACCTGGCATCGAAGTGTTCCAACTCTTATGTCTACTCTGTCGAAGGAAGAGGAGGAAGAGTGAGGCGACCCAAACGAGTGAAGCTCGGTATATCTTCAAGTTCTCTGTTTTTTTTTTAAGATCTCTATTATTTTCAAGATCTTGTATTTACTTATGAAATTTCCTATTTATAAAGTTTTATATTTCTAATTTAATCTTATTTGTGCCTATTGAATGTGGATTTTTAGATAGTTGAGGGTTTAGATATGCGAGTCCTTAATTTTTTTGTATGTTTTATATTCATAACATCTTTTGAGTTGTATTTGAAACTCTAGACTTGAGCATTATACTACATAAAGGCAGGAAGTAAGAGTTTCAAATTAGGGAGGCTGTTGTTAGGCGTATGGAAGCAAAACAGATCTATCAAGAAGATAATGAGATGATTTTTAAGGAAAAAGGGGGTGGAGGGATTGATAATGGGAGTGGTAAGAGAGAAGGCTTTCAAATAGGGGAAGGAGAGAAGAAATAGGAAAGTTAAAAGGGGCAATCTAAATATTCAATTATGCATACAAGTTCTCTGTTTTGGATTGAAGCTAAGTTCAATGTTAACATATTTGTTTGCATACGGTTGCCTAATGCTTATGTTTTATATGATTATCGTGAATGCTTGTTCTCAATTGGGTTAACCTTTAAATGTCTTACAATATATCACCCAATTTGCTAAGACTTTATTTCTTCCACTCCATCAATTTTTTTAAAAGAAAAATGAGTTCTAGTGGTGGTGAGATTGGAAGTGGCAAAGGTTCAACAGAGCCTTCTGTAGAAGCTAATAAGCCCTTATGCAATCATGTTACAAAGTTAGGAAAAAACTTTTGAAGGTGGAGGAAATGTGTCATTCAAATACAATTACTATGGTGGAGCCAACAAAGGATCATATTCTAGGGTGAAAGCATATCTACTTAAGTTTGGTGGCCATGGAATTAAAATGTGTCCTAAGATTACTATTTCACAGTTGATAGAATTCAAGAGACAGGTTGATGAAGCTGAATCAAATATCAAAAGGGCACTTCCCAAAGAGGTGCATTTGTCATCTACTCATAGTTCATTCCACACTGCTTTCTCCTCCATTAGAGTTGATCATATTGGTTCATTTAGGAGTGAAGGATATGAATCTAAGAAAAGAAAAGGAGTTGCTAGTAGTTCTTTAAATAAGGCTTTTAATATGTAGATGTGAGAGCAACTTGATGGTGAAATTGCAATGATGTTTTTTCAGCTGGACTTTCTTTCAACATTGCAAGGAACCTTTATTATAAGAATGCATTCACTTTTGCATGCAATAACAACCTTCCAAGTTAAGTTCCACCTGAATACAATACAATAAGATCAAAATTATTGAAGAGGGCGAGAACAAATATTAAGACGTTACTTGAACCTACAAAAGGAGTGTGGAAAGAAAAAGATGTTTGTTTGGTGTGTGATGGTTGGACTGATTCTCAAAGAAGACACTCATCAATTTCATGGATGTTACAGAGAATTACCCAATGTTCATCAAAGCTATGAATTGTGAAGGGCAATACAATGATAAATATTTGATTTCCAATTTGATTAAAGAGGTAATAGTGATGAACATTGGCTAATGAATTAATAATTTTACTTTCTTTGTATTCTTTGAAGATATTCAAGTAAATAATATATTCAAGAAGATCCTCAACGTGTCTCGCCACAAAAAGATTTAGAAGTTTCAAATATGAGAAAGATATGTATGATGTTTGAAACGTTATTTCCCAAATGAGGAGGAGAGAAGAATGATTAATATAGAACTTATAAAGTTCTTTGGATATTTAGAAAATTTTGGTGATCAAGAATCTTTGATTGATAGATAGATAATGGATCCAAATATATGATGGTTGATTCATGGAGCTTCAACACCGCTGCTTCAAACAATAGCAACAAAACTTCTTGGTCAAGTTTCATCCTCCTCTTGTTGCGAGAGAAATTGGATCACATACTCATTTATTTAATCGATGAAGAGGAACAAAATTACTCCACAACGACCTAAAGATGTAGTTTATGTGCATACAAATCTTCGTCTTCTATCAAGGAAGACCCCACTTTATATGACAGGTGATAACAAGATTTGGGATGTTGGAGATGGGTTCAAGTCCCTTGATGAGATGGGAATATTGGAGATTGCAAATATTTCTCTTGATGAACCAGAGTTGGAAGCAATGATATCGAAGGCCAAAGACAAACCTACAAAGCTAATTCTATTATTCCCTCTATTGAGTATGTTGTACTAAATGATTTTTTACTTATATTTTTGTGGTTATACTAAACATTTTACATTGTAAGCTAGACAAGTTATCATGACATTGATTTATTATTGTTTGTCATTTCTAATATGATGTTATATTAATTTCAATACACCATATAAAAAAATTGCAATGGCGTTCCCGCGCCGTACCCGTATCCTATATTTTCAAACAAAACCGTGTCCCGTGTTGCTGTGTCCGTGCATCACTGGGTTCCATGAACTAATATACTTTCTTTACAAATGAAGAGAATGACTAGATGTACTTGCATAAGAATTACGTCCCAACTAACTAAAAAAAATTGTTCTTAACCATATAATCGAAGTTTCTGCTTTTAGCTGTGTCTAATTCAGACTTTGAAGTTGTTTAATCACACGGATGTGCTCATGTTACAGTCACAGAAAATTATTTACACAGTTTCCATGATACATCGGATGTTTGTCTTCAAGATAGTTGAATAAACAGTCAATGGTTGTGCTTAAAAGAGAAAGAAAACGATGCCCTTTGTACCTGCAATATTCAAGTAAAACTTGCAAACAAGCACTTACCCTTGAAAGGAGAATATCTGAGTATAATTTCTTTCAATCCTGGGTGTGTCAATTCGGGTCGACGGGTCGGGTTCAGGTCGAACCCGAGTTGACCCGGATCTAAAAGGGTCAACCCGAACCCATTTTTACAAACGGGTCGGACAATTTAAACCGGACCCGACTTGCGCGGGTTGCCGGGTTGACCCGACCCGACCCAGTTTAGTAGATTTGGCTGAAGAAGCGCGAGCGAGTGCGGGCGGAGTCGCGCGCGGCAGAGGGCGGAGAGCTCGTGAGTGCGGACGGAGTCCACTGGACCGCGCGTGCGGACGGAGTCCACGGGACCGCTCCACGGTGCAAGTGCAGGGCCTGCGGGCTGAGTCGTGCGCGACAGCGAGAGCGCAGCAACGAGCGGGACAGCGCGAGCGCAGCAACTGGCGGAGTCCGCACGCGAGTGCGGAATAGCGAGAGCGCGACAGCGAGCGACGTCGCGAGTGCGGGCGGAAACTGGGATGGACTCGAGTTTCGTGTCATTGTCGGGTTGATTTCGGGTTTTCGGGTCAACCCGAACCCGACCCGTTTTTGAAACGGGTCAAAAATACGAACCCGAACCCAACCCGTTTGCTGACCGGGTCAACCCGAACCCGGATTTTTCCGGGTCGGGTCCAGGTCGGGTTTCAAGTCGTGTCAAAAATTGACACCCCTATTCAATCCTGTATAACATATTCCTGAAGGGCGTACAGAATCAAGAGGTTCTCCCTATCTGAGATCTCTAGAGGCATTAACGTAAGAAAACTTGACTTAGCAGAAAAGGTTTTGTTATTGAACTCTTAACCATAAAATGATAAAGAACTTGACTTGACCAAACTGATGCCCATGCCCATTCACTGCATTGCATATATACTAAAAAGAGTAAAATTTAAAGTTAATTCACAACACAAGGATATCAACTTGCCCAAGTTGGATGCAAACCGTATTAAAGGATGAGCTCATTTTATTTCATATCATAGAAGGAACTAATCCCTCAACGTTGCTTTGGGCCCATTTGGTTGTTTGTTGATAGAAAACATGATATAAAAATTCATTATTTTATTTCAGTCATTTAAGTGTACGCTTAATGTTGATTTCTAGCTAAAACCAACCAAATAATGGGTATAGCAATTTTTATAATTTTCAAACGCCTATTTTCCAACTTAAAGCAACCAAATAATACCTTGGCTCCATAGAATCTTCATTGAGAGTTTGTTTGAGTTGGCTGTAACTTTTTATAAAGGTAGTTATAAAGATGTGGTAGGGAAAATAACTTTTTTCGAATGCTAATGCAAAAAGAAGCTCCTTAACACATAAATTTTTTGAAGGCAGCAAAAAAGCAATAACCAAATAGAATTGTGGTTGAAGTCTAAAAAGCAAAGCAGTAAAAAAAATTGTCCCAAACAAATCCTAAGTTGATAAAAATGCTAGAAGACATACCTCAGGGATTTTTACATTGCATTGTGAAAGCAAATCAGAAGCATTCCGTATAACATCTAGAAAAGAACCATCCGGAGTCTACTTGATAAAGAAAAGAACTATGTTATCAAAAAATTAATCACAAAGTAGAACAAATAAACGTAAATCTAAGTAAAACGGAACAAAAAAATTAAAAAATTTCTTTGATGCATTTATAGATGAACTTATTAAGTCAAAAACAAAAAAAAAATTATTTTGCAAAACATATTTTGACATTACACTAAAAATAGGTGGATCATTTTACAAATAGAGCGCCCAAATCATTTTTTTTTTTTTTTTTGAAAAGAATATTCATTTAGCAAAAACATTGTTGGGTGACCTGGAAAACTGACAATAAAACATAGAGTAGTAGTTTGTATGTATATGTATGAAACATATTGTTAAATAAATAATTTTCTTATGATAATATGAAGACATTTAATATTTAAAGAGAGAGTGCTAAAATAAGGCAACTTAAATTCTATAATTGAGCCATGTTTTTTCCGAAATAACATGGCTTATTCCATTATAAACATTATTATTGAAGTTTTAAAAAATTGGAATGTTACTTTGAGAAATTCATAGATAAGAGTTTTAAGGAATGAATCTTTTTGAAAGAGATTAATGAATTGAATTATTAGAGATTAAGAAAAGTGCAGTTAACAATAAAAATATATATAAAGGTAAAAGTTTAGGTCAAGATGAGATTCCTATTGAGATTTGGGGAGTTATGACAAATATTAGACTCGTTTTGTTGGTAAATATTTTCAATACAATTTAAGGACCAAGAAAAAACCAAATGATCGGAAAAGAGGCATTTCAGTATCAATATTCAAGAACAAAAGTGTTACAAATTATACTAACTATAGAGGGATGAAACTTATTCATCATACAATTAAGTTCTAAAAGAGGATATGAAATATAAATGTAAGAAAATTACAACAATAAGGGAATTAATTAGGTTTTATACAACAACAACAACAACATCAAGCCTTTATCCCACTACGTGGGGTCGGCTACATGAATCCTTTTTCTCCATTGTGTCCTATTAAAAGTCAAAATTAGGTTTTATACTAAAAAAAAAAACTACGATTGTTGTGTTAAGTAATTAATAAAAATATAGAGACCAAAGAAAGGATCATCATATGATTTTGATGTAATGCAAGTCACTAGTTAAGGAAAAACCAGCCTACAAAAGCCAAATTGGCAAAACGTTAATTACAATGAGTCAAAACAAGCCACACAAGGACCGAAATGGACCCATTTTCAATCCCTTTTAGGCTCATGTTTATTTTTGGTCGAAATTTCATGTGAAGGGGAGGTGAAAAAAAAAGGACTCCATACACACATCTTGTAACAATCCACGTATACAACTTGGATTTAAGGAACACTTAATGGCCTAAAAAATAATTAATTTCGTTCATCATCAATAATGATCAATTACAAGCCATCAATCTCAATTTATATGAATATGATTATATGGATAAAGTCAAAATTTAAATCCAATATAATCCTATCCTAACACCAAGTCTAATACTATTCAAATATTCAAACCTAAATTTATCCAAAGAGAATAATTAACTTAACAAAATAAATCAAATAGAAAATAATAATAATTTGGCCATTATTAAGTATGACTCTAAAACGATATCTAAAATAATTCAACTAAACTCCTTTTTAGCTAGAGTTGACTCCTAATTAGTATATCAAATTTTGTTTTTTTTTTTAAGGTTAAACTAGTTGATTTGTATTTTGTACTACATAAATCTAAAAAGTGTTCAAAAATAGTTCAGTTAAATTCTTTTATAGTCCGATTTGACTCCTTTTAATTGGACCATGAAAATCTTATCTTTTCTTTCTTCAAATACCTAATTTATATTTTGTACTACATCAATTCACACAGCTAGCAACTAATTATTCGTCCAACAAGTTTGGTAGAGGCTCTGGCAAAAGAAGTGCCATTATTAAATTATATAATGGAAGAAATTCAAAGAGCAATACGAACAAATCCAAAGAAAGAAATTTTTGGAGGCTTGGGTGTTGAACAACTCCTAACTTCAGTCATGTATAAGAAAGATCTTTACATTATGTTCCAATGGTGGATTTGGTGATTAAGATGGCGATCATAACACAAATTTGGTCTAAAGAAAATGGCAATTATTCAAAGTAGCGTGTCTTTTGATATAATGGCAAAGTGAATTGAAGCAAGAATCTCAGCAAGAATATGAAGAAGATAAAGTGCATGCATTGGCACATAGCAAGAACTAATTGAAAAAACTTGCTCATGATCAATAATATTCTCAAGCTTAGTTATATAGTATAAACCTGTAAATATGCCAAATCAGTCTATAAAAGCCGAAGTGGCGATAGGCCAGTTACAAGGATTCAAACCAAGCTATAAAAAATCTAAATTAGGCATGTTTTTATGTCATTTCATGTCCATGACTCTTTCTGAATGAATTTCTCTTATTTCTTTTTTACTTTGAATTATTTATTAGATTTCTCATTTAGATAAGAATGAGTTTAAATTTCAACGTTTCTTAGGATTGGAAAGGATTAGATTTGCATTTAAATGTTTGGCCAAACATATTTATATAAATGGGGATCCTTAACGTGTAATTAATTTCTTATTTAATGATAATAATCAAAAGTTGATTTTTTTTGTGGTCGATTGAGTGCTCCTAAGATCCAAGTAATATATATCTGCATCACTACAAGTCGTGTATGCAGAGTTCTTCCTCTTTTCCCCTCCATCACTTCATGTTCCTAAAGATTTTGTAACATAGGTTGTCATGTTATCTCTATCTTGTGTTATGTATTTTTCCTTTTATCTAGGGATTCTTGCTAAATTTCTCTGATGTACTCATATCACTTTCTAGTTCTAAAATTTTTCTTCAAAAAAATGCATGACTCACTTATCCTGCATAGGTCAAGAAACACTACTGTCTGTCAAATGTATGGTAGAAATTCCAAAAATGTTATCTTGAAAGCAACTTTGCTTAGAGTTTATTTAAAATTGAAACCACAACTTTTTTTCTTTCCATATCACTTGGGAGAACCATACATCTTTACCTTTTACCAAGCATTATCTAATTTTTATCTAAATGAGTGGTTACATAGACACGATCAAAAGTAAACTTTGGTTTTCTAACATGAACATTATTTATTATGAACGGAAAAATACATATGTTTTTAAATTCAATATCACCTTTATTAATTTATTCTCTACTAAATAATCAAGTCATCATCTAAGCAATTGCACAAGCCTAGACATAATATTAAGACTACTACTAGTCAAGGCCATAAGCCTAGACTACATCTCAATTAATTATTCAACAAAACCTGAGTCTTTCTAGCAATTGATCACGTGAAATTATTACATATAAACTATCCAACATGCGGAGTACAGAAGTACACAATTGTATACTCATTGTGTACTTTATTTTTTTAAGTACACAATCATGTACTGCTATGTACTCATTATGTACTCCACAAAATTGGAGTGCATAGTTGTGAACTCAATGCACAAATACAAAGTTATGTACTCCCGCCTTCTATATGTAGAGCTAATTACATAGTCCATGCTTAAAAATTTCTTGTTTAGCAAGATTGTACTGATTCTAAGTCTATCAAACCATCTGATGTTTTGGTGTGAGCATCATCTTTTTTGATCATACTGATGTCTACTTCTAGTTATTTAAATATTTTGTGTTAAAAGCCTTTTTGGAGAACTATCCTTGAGTCCTCGTACCATTTCTTTTGCTCATACGTGAAGTTTCCCCTTTTATTATTAAGGACCGCATACCTATTGTGGTTACAAACCTTATATCAGAGTTTCGGGATATTACTCCTGATGAGTTGTCCGATGAGCTTCCTCCTATGAGGGATATTCTTCTTGGCATAGATTTCATAACAGGCTCACAATTTACAAATCACTACACTATAGGATGAACCCACTAAGCATGTTGAGACAAGTTTTGATTAGATGGACTAGCACAGAATGTGATGAAAATGGAAATGTGGTGAATTCAAATGAGATCTGCCCCCCTTGATGGTAGTGATGATGATAGACGGTACTAATGATGTGAATGTGGATTGATATTAACTAGGAGAAGATGACTTTCTAAGTTTCGTCAAGAGCCACCATATAAAAGATACTTATTTTTATGGCTTAGGAGGGAATTGACTAAGTGGGGAATGTGACGTAGCCAAGGTGTAGGGATGTAGAGAGGTTAATGAAGAGAGGAGGGAAGTGTGGCAGATTGTGGAGGTGATGAAGAGTGACTAAGGTTCGCTTAAGGGAGGTAAACCCAAGAAAGGTAGGTTCAAGGGATGATGAAACCTTAGCCTATGGCATTTTTTAGTATTTTCTATACTTTTCATATGGAGAGAGATATGTGTGATCAAACAATGGTGTTGACCAATCGTGATCGCTGCTTAGGATGACAATGCATGTCATTTTTTAAGCTCAAAATGAATTTGTTTTGCTGTAATTAAATATTAGCACCCACATTTTAGTTGAATTGAGTTGTTTCATGTGAGTTTGCATGAGTTATTTGACGCTCAAAATGGTTATATTTTGCTGTAATTAAATCTCATCATTGATATATTAATTGATTTGATTCACATTTTAAATGAATTTCCATGTCTTCATTAGCACAAAAAATATTTGTTTTGCTGTAATTAAATCCCAGCATTATATCTTTTCAGCCTGAGTTGTTTTAAATAGATATGCATGCCAATTTTAGAAACAAAAAATATTTCTTTTTTCTGAACTAAATTTCAACATTATGTTTTATTCGACTAGGGATGTTTTGGCATTTTCTCCGGAATTTCGGCAGCCTTTCGACGCACCCTCCCCACGAGGGAAGGTTGGGGAGGGTAATTGCCCTTTAGTTCCACTCGGCAGAATCAAATCGACAGCCGAGAGCTTCGGGAGAAATGATTCAAACCAGGAATCAGTCTTCATCCTTCAATATGCAATTGTGACGCCTTCCTTTTCTTTATTATTATTATTATTATTATTATTATTATTATTATTATTATTATTATATACTTTAAAATATATACAAACAATTTTCTCTCACTCACTGCTTCAAACAGCAGAGCACGATTTGCTCGATCATCTCTTCCTTGTACAGAGTGATCAACTGAGTAGTCGGCTTGGAGGTGAGGCAATTCGCGTGAGTTGATCGGAACGAGTGACCGTGCGGGCTCAGGTAGGTGTCTGGGACAATTTGATCGTGCAAGGGAGTCGGACGTTGGGCTCGATTCGGCGTGGTTGATGGAGGCAAAAGGGTAGTCGATTTCATAGAGGGAGGTGCGGCCAACTGAGGCGGACCCACGGCTTCGAGTTCGTAGGAGCAGGCCAGCAGACGGACCAGGCGATTGGCTCAGACGAACGGGAGGTATCGTTTGTATGGGTCCGAAATCAAATGGGAAGTTTGGACGGTGCTCGGGCCCGAGTTGTAGAAGGACAGGAGCAGTGGAATCGGGTCGTGATCGGGTTCGTCCGCACGTAGGGGAGGCTGCGATCGAGCTAGTTCGCTTGTGCGCAAAAAGCAGACATCGGGTTTGGAGTTGGATCCGAATGAGAAGCTCGTGTGTGAAGAGAACAGACCGGGTGCAGATCGGGAGGAAGAGGGTTGTGGTTTCCTGTTGGACAAGAGGTTTTAGAATCGGAGCCGGAACAAACGATCGAGAGCAAAAAACTGAATTGCATAAGTCTCTTTTTCGTTTCTTCTATTTCTTTTATACGATTGAAGCAGTTACCCACGATGTGCACGTTCGACTCAACGACATGCCGACGTGCTACGTTTACTTTCTTTTTTTCTTTTTTTTGCTTTTATTTGAACACTAGCCGCCTTAGATGGTATGGTCATATAAAAGGGAAAAATTATTCTGTGCGGAGTCCGAACGCCATCCGAACTCCAATATAAATGCGCCACGTCAGGTACCGAGCTCGATACCGCTAGGATACCGAGCATACCGGACGGGAATACCTTCCGGTGTCCGCACAGAATAATCTCTCCATAAAAGGACGGTCTTATGATAACCCAGTTAGAAAAGTAGATATATTAGACAAGATTTTAAAAGGCGAAATCGGGAATCAAGGCGTTTTGTCTAAGCGAGGCGAGGCGTAAGCCTCGAGGCGGATCGAGGCGTAAGCCTCAAAATAATAAAAATAAGGTAATTTAAAATTATGGATAAGGACAAAAAATAATAAAATATTATGTCAATTATGAATTTGATGATTTGTTCTAAGATAATATTACTGGAATACAAGATTTAAAATAAACTCACTTAAAAATAAAATATCTCCTTAGGATCAAGACCCAATGCAGGCTCATCATCACATTGATTGTCTTCAGAAGAATCCTCATAATTAAAGTCAAAGTCATCCTCAAATTCTTCTTCATCAATAATATGTTTTCCTTTATCCCCTATATCAGTTAATATTTCATTAGCTCTAAAATGAAACAATAATAACATAAAAAATAATTCATTATATTTAAGAATACTTTTGATTTTTTTGAAGCTCCAATCTCATTTTGTTTCTTTCCTTTATATACTTGGGAGGTTGATTCATTGTCTTCATTGACATGAGTTTCTCCATCTGCTTCAACTTCAAGAACACCAGTATTCTTAGGAGTAACCCATTCATTATCAGATTGTAAATCATCAACAAGCAAAGAGCCAATTTCATTATCACTATTTCCTTACTTCTGCAATTTGAGATGTCTATCTTTCAGTTTTTTGTTAAACATAACATAAACTAGTTTGTTCATTCGATATGTCGCTAATCAATTTCTTCTCTTTGTATGAATTTGATTGAAGGTGCTCCAATTACGCTCGCATGCAGAAGTCGAACATGTTAGGCTAAGAACTTTAACTACAAATGCTTTTAATTCAGGAACATCATCTCCAAACTGAGCCCACCAATGTTCTGCATGAAAATGAATAGTATTTTATGAACATAGATTGAAGTAGAAGACGTGAACATAAATATTAAAATTAAAATTAAAAATATACAAACTATAAACATACCAGGCGATCGTGTTTAGTAGCATGCTTGTGCTGCTCTAAATCCAAACATTTCCTTCTTCAAATGAAAATCTTCAAGTTGATCAATTACTTTGAGGTAGTCTTCTTCAGAAATAAATTTGTTTATACATGCATATAAACCAGTTTTCACCTCTTTATCAACATGAAATTCCTTATTATAATTAAATTGAGGGTTCAAATAGTATGCAGCAGCATGTAAGTGTTGGTGTAATTGACGATCCCACTTTTCATCTATAATATCTCATATTTCTTTGTAGGCACTTTCTTGACCTCCCAAATCTTTTGCAATGTCTTCTTTAGCCCTATTCATTGCTTCATAAATAAATCCTATAGCCAGGGCCCTCTCACCATCAACCATTCTAAGCACCTTAACTAATGGTCTTGTTGTCTTCAAAGCATAATTTGTACTGCGGCAAATAAATCATCTTTCATAACAATATTTTTAACTTGTTTTCCTTCTTGTTTCTTGGCCCATGAACTTTTATCCCATTCTTCATAAGCAAATATAGCTTCCAAAGGTTATCTTAACTCCTTAAATCTCTACAATATTAAATATGCAGTAGCAAATCTCGTAACAGCAAATCTAATAATTTCCTTGTCAATGAATTTTCTCATCAAGCTGAGTACCCAAGAATGATTGTAATGAACTTACTAACGAATTTGTCCTTCAATAGGGCTGATTTATGCTGAGGCAACTGTCCCAACCTCTCAAGCATTAAATTAATACAAGGTGCAGCACATGGAGTCCATTAAAGGTGAGGCCTCTTCTCCATTAACAATCTTCCTGCAGCTTTGAATACACTTGCATTATCAGTAACAACTTGTACTACTAAGATCCCTCCTACTTCCTCCACAACTTTATCCAATATTTCAAACAACAATTATGCATCCTTCACAAAACTTGAAGCATCCACTGATTTTAGAAAAATAGTTCCATATGAATTGTTGACCAAGAAATTAATAATACTTCTATGTCGAATATCTGACCAATCATCTAACATTATTGTCACTCATGTCTCAATCTAAGTCTTCTTAACATCATCAACCATTATTGAAGTTGTCTTGACCTCCTCATTCAGCATCCAAGTTCCCAGCTCATACATGCTTGGAAGTTGTAGCCCTCTTCCATAGCTTCCAACAGATCGTAACATATTGATCCATGACAGACTCCTAACAAAATTAAATAGTATCCCATTTTTATAGATGAATCTGGCGATATCTAAACAAACTCTGTTTCTGAGTTCTTTTGTAGCAGTAGGAGGCAGAATATCCTGAGTGTTTATGTTTTTCTCATCATCAATATTAACCATAAATCTATCCATGGGCCCCCGAGTGCCTCGATTAGAAGAAAGTAGATGGCTTCCACTACTAGAACCTTCATGCTATGATCCATAGTAAGAAAAATTTCCTATCATCTCTTCCATATTTCTTTGTGTGACCTCCTTTGTGGTGGCAAACTTCTTTAAGTAATCTATACATTTCTTTTTCACTTCATCAGGTACTTTTGCACACGGTCCCACATTGACATGAGTGCAAGCTAGATGATCCTTCAACCTTTTGACACCACCAGTTATGCACTTCTCACAGAAATTACATTTCATATAAACATATCCCTTCTTCGCACCTTCACCTGGCACTTCAACTTGAGTGTAATATTTCCATGCAAGATCTTTCCTTCTTGTGCCACTAGTCATTCTAAAAAATATAAGTTTAATCATAAGTTGATGACATATCTGATTTTTAATAATGACAAGCGAAGAATAATTACTAAAACATTATTAACAAAGCAAAAGAGCAGAAAAAATGGCAGCAAAAGTGAAAACGCAATAAAAGGGCAGCAAAAGCGCAGTGAAAGCACAGCAAAAGGTCAGCATAAGTGAAAGCGCAGTAAAAAGGCAGCAAAAACGCAGTAAAAGTGCAACAAAAATGTGGTCAAATCAACTGATTACAAAGCAAAAGAGCAGCAAAAGTGAAAGCGCAGTGAAAGCACAGTGAAAGCGCAGCAAAAGCGCAGTGAATTACGAGAAGCAGGTGAGGAGAAATAGTCGTTACCTTGGCGGAGATTAAGTCGAAGAGGAAAAAATGGGAAGAAAATCAGGCACGTCGAAGTTGAAGATTAAGTCGGAGAGGCATGTCAAATAGAGGTCGAAGATGAAGCACGTCGAAGGCACGTCGAAGTCTAAGTCGAAGATGAAGCACTGACTAAACAACAACAACAACAACAACAACAACATCAAGCCTTTATCCCACTACATGGGGTCGGCTACATGAATCCTTTTTCTCCATTGTGTCCTGTTAAAAGTAAAATTCTCGTTTAAATCTAATAAAGAAATATCATTTCTAATATTTTCTAACCAAGTCTTTTTAGGTCTACCTCTACCTTTCTTAATATAAGTCAAATCTAATACCTCTACTTTCTTAATCGGGTCTTTAACACCGACTAAAATGGGAAGAAAATCAGGCGAAGATGATGAAAACGACAGGGGAAGAAAGATCGGGAGCCTTACCTTTGCACACGAAGTCGTCGTCGAAGTCGAAGTCGGAGTCGGAGTCAGAGTCGGTGGAAGCAGTGTACACGAAGGAATGATCAACCGAACGTGGCTGTCGAAGTAGGTGGAAGCTTTGTACACAAACAAACGAAAGAGAGCAGGGAACGAGAGAGAACGAAAGAGAGCGAGCGGCGGAAGTGCTTTGAAAAAGAAGCCATAAGTCTAATAAGGGCGCTCGACTGGCGCACACGCACGAGTCTGGCGAAATGAATCGAGGCAGCGCCTTTGTTGCCTCGGTGCCTCATGTCTTGAGGCGTACGCCTCCGTGGAAAAAGGCGTAAGCCTCGCCCGAGCGTTCGAGGCTTAAGCCTCAGTTCGCCCGACCTCCGCCTCGATTCGAGGCGCGCCTCGAGGTGTTCACCTCGAACACTTTTTTAATCCATAATATTAGATTAGACTTATGTTATAAAGGGTAGAGGAAAACCTAAAAAAATTTGGTTAGAAAATATTAGAAATGACCTTTTTTTATTAGATTTGAATGAGGATTTAACTTTTAACCAGGCAAAATGGAGAAAAAGGATTCATGTAGCCGACCCCACATAGTGGGACAAAGCCTTGATGTTGTTGTTGTAGTATTTGAACACTAGTCCTTATATGAGAACTATTAAACTACAAGGTCAGAGTGTCAGACAATTTTTGAACCACCGTCTCCCCAGCCAATGGACTCATAGTACAAATAATATATTTTCTATTTAATTGAGTATGAATTTCTATAAAACTCCAATGTTGACAATAGAAAACGGAAGCATAGCTCAAAAAGTTAAGTTAGCTTAAGATGGCCGACAAAATCCACTTCAGTATTTGCAGACTAATGAAATTAAAAAAAAAATTAAGACAAAGAAAAGACAGCTTTTCAAAATTGTCTGAATAATCTATTGGAAATGTCTTCTAGAATTCTATCAAGCCTAGTATGTCTTATAGAATAGCACATGCCTGATGTAACGACTTGTCTACCATTTTCCTTTTCCTTTTAGCTGATGAAGTAACCCGTCTCCTTTCATTATATAAAATAAAGGTATCCAGTAAACCTATAGCAAGTTAGACAAGATAAGAGACAACAAAAACCAAAAAAAGAAAAACAAGGAAAAGCTACATACTCTCAATGCCTTTGTTGCACCTAGAAGCATAAGTGTTCAGAAAATTGTCGGCAATATTTTGCATGGTGCACTCCAGTCTACCACCAGAAACACTGCAAACAGGAAAAAAATTCCTCAAATACACCATAAATGGTGCAACATAATAAGAATAGGCATAGCTTCAACATAACTTTTGACAAATCACAGCTTAACAAGAGAATATGATTGACCCATGATACTAAAAATGTCGTGGGATTCCCCTCTGTTAAAAAAGGTGACCGTACTATAAGCTAGGGTTCAGTTCACACACCAGCCTAAAGGAGTCCAATGAGCAAAGGCGGTAGTGAATGAGTCCAGTTCTACAGCTCCAGATATGCCAGAAATCATAAAGGATTAGCTGGAAAAAGTTTGCAATCCATAGTCAGGCCTCAAACTCATACGGGAAAGCGGGCCTAATCACAGACGCCCACAAAAATGAAAGCCCCGGCATAAAATACTTCCAAAATATTTAAATGTTGAATTGTATGGAAAAACAGCAGGCTTATTCCCAATATCAAAAATTCACATAAGAATAGACCTCCCAACAACGGGAACCCTAAAAAATACTGGACCTTGATGGCCTTGTCAAGGCAACAGCTGAAAAGAAGGGAGCTATCTGTTGTGGCAAAACAGGCCAAACATTGACTTCATTTCCTTGCATATATGACGTAGCAAAAATAACCCTAAGTCATTTATCAGGGGTGCAAAGGTGACATCATAATTCCTATAAACTTTTACATAATGTTTGAGCTAAAGTTACTTTAAAAGTATATAAATTTGTTTTAACTCAAACATGATTTCTATTTGAGAAAAAATTGACCCAAGCCAAGTTAACTGAACGATAGCTTTTGATGACAACAAAGACCAGCTGCGGTGGTGGAGCCACAAAAATATTGAGAATGCATGATAATGCTTTTTCTAATTAAAGCCTCTTCATATGGATGATATGGTGATTGTTTCGTAAAATTTATAAAATAAACAAGATCGCAAATAAGTTCCCCCGATATTTATTGGCCTAATGCAACGTGATCACAATGCTGTAAAAGGTTGCATATTCAAGTAGAATGGAAGAAACAAGACTAAAATGGAGTTAGAGAAGAGTAATAACTAATACGGCCTATGTACAGCACAACAATCTACTAGTGCTACTGTTCTTAAATCTTTAAGCAGAAGATTGAGCAAGAATCAAGCATTTTGAAAAAGATAGAAGAGGAATAGGATCTTGTCTATAAAAATATATTTTTTTATCTTCATCCTTAATTCACTTCACATGAATTAAATCCTTATTTCTCTTATCTCTTTATTTAGCTAACTTATATATACAACTTTCGCCCTTCTTAATATATAATATATTAAATAAATCACTAAAAACTAAATTATTTACATCAAACATTGCTTTCTTAAACTCCTTACAGGCCCTTTATATCTTTCTCAATTTTCTGAGTTTTTACATCTAAATCAATTTTTATAACAAAATTTTTTATTTTTTATCTTTTCTTGCACATTTTAATTTCACCACCAACAATTTTTACTATTAGGTGCTTCTCCTTTTGATACTCCAAGAACATACTTTCTAATATTCTTAATAATACTAGTTACTTTTTCTCATATAACATTATCTTCGGCATATGCAGTCAAAATCTTAAGATCTTGAATCTAACTCTCAATAATATTTTCGTTTGTGTTCTTTAGATGCCCCCATCTTATGGCTGTCAATATTTGACACAACCCAAATATTCCAGGTTCGGTCAATACGTTTAGAAAACTGGTCGAGTTTGGGTTTCAATTTCTGACCCGATTGCAAATTCAGGTTGGGTTTGGGTCAACCCGAAAACCCAAACGCCACCCGTGCTCGTCCTCCGTCGTGCTCGTCGCGTTAGCCCGCTGGCCGCGCTCAAACGCCCATGCTCGATCACCCTTGCCAGCAAATTGAGTCGGGTCAAACCGGGATAGATGCGGATCCGGTTAAGATCTGGATTTGTGACTCGTTTATCTAATTGAGTCGGGTCAATTGAAGATGGGTCAATTTCGGGTAAGACCCGAACCCGACCCAAAAACCCATTTCGACACCCCTACCCCATCTAACCTAGAATAATAATTTACTTTACTTTTCATATTTCACCCCTTCATTTTAAAGTTCAAAGCTAGTAAACAATGTTCAGTACATAAACTTTCACTTGAAATAACTTTACAATATTTGCAATCTAAATGATCTATTTTTCTTATAAAAAAATCAATTTGAGTTTTATTATATCCATTTTTATAAGTGATGAAATGCTCTTTTCTTTTCTTAAATAAGATATTACAAATTATAAAATCATAAGCTAGAGCAAAACCTAATATGATCCTATCACCTTCATTAGTAGAGCTCCAAATCCATAGCCACTATGAATGTTTTTAAAATCTTCTACAATACTATTAATATGTTCATTTAAATCTTCTCTGATAAAAAAATTTTCTTCAAGAGGTATTATCCTTTGTATTAATTCTTCTAAATCATTCCAAAATTTAAATTTTGAATACAAATTCAAACCTACTTGCAGAACATAAGCACTTATAATATTAATATTCTTAGTATCAACAACAATTTGGTGGTGGAATCAAAATGTGCAGAAAAAGATAAAAAATAAGAAGATTTATTATAAAATTGATTTAGTTATATAAACTCTGACAATTGGAAAAGATATAAAGAGGCCCGAGGAGTCTAAGAAAGCAATTTGAAAAGCAAAAATTTTAGCTTTTAATGATTTATATAATAGATTAGATACCAAGGAGGGAGAAATATATATATATATATATATATATATATATATATATATATATATATATATATATATATAAGTTAGTCAAACAAAGAGGTAGGAGCAGTAAAGATTTAGTTCAAGTGAAGTGTATTAAGGATGAAGATCAAAAAGTACTTTTATTAGAAGAGGATATTCAACAAAGGTGGATGAGATATTTTGCTAAACTTTTCAATGAAGGATATGAGAATGCGATTGACTTTAGTAACCTTAGCACCCTAAATAAAAATAAATATTTTTTTTTTGTTTTTATCGGCGTATTAGTAAAACCGAAGTTAAAGAGGCTTTACAAAAAATGAAGTGTAGAAAAGTTGTTGGACCTGATGATATTCCAATAAAAGTATGGAAATGCTTAGAAGATGAAAGAATTTCTTGGCTTACTAAACTTTTTAATATTATTTTGAAGACTAAAAAGATGTCAGATAAGTGAAGAATGAGTGTGTTGATTCCTATTTTTAAGAATAAAGGTAATATACAAGATTGTGCGAATTATAGAGGAACTAAGTTGATGTGTCATACTTTAAAACTATGGGAGAGAGTTATGGAGCATAGGTTGCGGTGTGATACTAAAGTTTCTCAAAAACAATTTCGATTCATGTCGGGTAGGTCTACTATGGAAGCTATACATTTATTCAGAGGTTTGATGGAGAAATATAGACAGAATAACGAGGATGTACATATGATGTTTATTGATTTTGAGAAAGCATATGATAAAATTCTAAGAGAAGTGCTATGGAGAGTTCTAGAAAAGAAAGGGGTTAATAAAGCTTATATTCAATTCATTAAGGATATGTATACAGTAGCTGTTATTTGTGTTCAGACATAACGTGGTTTGACCAAGTATTTTTCTATTTCAATTAGATTACATCCAAGGATCAGCCTTAAGCCCATATTTTTTTGCTTTAGTCATGGATGTTCTCACTAGACATTGCAAGAGACTGTACCCTGGTGTATCCTTTTCGCTGATGATATTCTTCTTGTTGATAAGACTAGAGAGGGGGTTGAAGTTAAACTTGAATTATGGAGGTCAACCATAGAGTCTAAAGACTTTCGTTTGAGTAGATCTAAAACTAAATATATGGAGTGTAATTTTAATAATAATAGATCTAGTGGATTGATTGTGACTTTGGGCAATCAAGTCATTAATAAGAGCAATTGTTTTAGATATTTTGGCTTTATTGTTCAAAGTGATGGTGATATAGATGGGGATATTATTAGTAGAATTCAAGTTGGATAGTTGAAGTGGAGGAATGCATCGGACTTGTTGTGGGATAGAAAAGTCCCTCTCAAACTTAGGGGAAAATTCTATAAGATTGTAGCGAGACCTGTAATGCTTTATGGTGCAGAATGTTGGTCATTAAAAGAGAAACATAATATTAAATTAAGTGTTATAGAGATGAGGATGCTCAGGTGGATGTGTGGCTTTACTCTTAAAGACAGGATACAGAATGAGCATATACGTGAAAAGATTAGAGTAGCTCCAGTGGAAGATAAAATTAGAGAGAGTCGCCTTGGATAGTTTGGTCACATTAAACGGCGGCCTTCCGATGACCCGGTTAGGAAAGTAGATGTATTAGATTTGACTTATGTTAAGAAAGGTAGAGGTAGAACTAAAAAGACTTGGTTAGAAATTATTAGAAATGACCTTTCTTTTTTAGATTTAGATGAGAAATTTACTTTATCTCTCATTTTTTACCCCTTTATCTTTAAGTCCAAAACTAATAAACAATGCTGGTACATAAACTTTCATTCATAATGACTTTACAATATTTGCAATATATACAATTTATTTTTCTCATAAGAAAATAAGCAATCTAAGTTGTAAAATATTCATTCTTATAAGTGATGAGATGATCCCCTCTTTTCTTAAATAAGATATCAGTAATTATAAATTATAAGCTAAAGCAAAATATAATATAGTTCTATAACCTTTATTAGTTGCTTTAAATCCATAGCCGCCACAAATGATTTTTAAATTTTCTACCACTATACCAACATATTCATTTAAATCTCCACCAATAAAAATTCTTTCTTCAAGAGATATCCTTCATATTAATTATTCTAAATCATTCCAAAATTTTATTTTTGAATACATATTCAAACCTACTTGAAAAGTATAAGCCCTTATAACATTAATAATCTTAGCATCAATAACAATCTTTAAAACTATAATTCTATCTCTAATTCTATTAATTTTTATAACATTATCCTTCAAAGATTTTTAAATAATCACATATATCATTTCTAGTACGAATCCGACCTAAATACCAAAGTAAAATTCATAAACTATTAATCTCCTTAGCTTTTTTCTAACCCATTTAGTTCTCTGAACGCAGAATTTTTATATTCCTATGAATTATAATATCTATTAATTTTATTAATTTTTCTGTAAGAGTACCTATATTCCTAATTCTAGTTTCATGAACTAGCTTCTTTGCCCACATCCACTCATGATGTGAGAACCCTTCCCTTGTTTATTTAATACGACAAACAAGCACTAGTTCAGCAGCCCTTACACATTTTTTGTTGAATTCAAGTCATAAAGCGTGTCACTTCCAGCGAACGCACTAGCATTAATACAATGTATTAAAAGATTCATAACATAAGTATTCGTTAAGTTTTATGTTGGTTGTTGACTATCTAACGTAACCCTCCACTTTTCTCAACAAGGGCTTGGGATCCGGCAAATAGAATGCTGCTACTTTGCAGAACTATGAGAATATTTCCATTCAGGAAAAAAAAAAAGCACTTTGATTTTAAAATGATAATTGCAAGAGAACAAGAACTAGTTTATCAAAGAAAGAAGACCAACATGCAACCTAAGAACAATAAAATGGATGACAAAAAATATTTGTAGGATATGTACCTGTGCTGAATCCCAAGATAGTCCACATATGTAACCGGCTTTTTCATGTTCAGTACCAATCCTGGTAAGGAATTCCTGCTTTTGCTAGCTCCAATGCTCTCTGCAGCCCTTAAATCAACATAGAGAACGTTTGTATTGGCTGGAAATTCTGCCTGCAAGCTTATACCAAAACACAAAAAAGAATTTTATTATAAATAATCCAAAGGAACTAAACTGGAACCATAATCAATGACAAAATACTAAATAAATAAACATAATCTCAAGCCTTTCAAGAAACAGTAATGAATTAACGAAAACAAAGATAAAGGGAAAGAAAAAAAAAGGGACTAACATAGCAATTCCCAAGTTTACAATGTCAATGTTCCAAAATAGCCGAAATAATCAAACTAAATGGCCGATATAATCAAATTAAATAAAGGTGAAGTAAACTTAATCATTATTAATAAAACGAGGATTTTGTGGTTACATGAAATTTCCTAAAAATTTTCTAATACAAGCTTTTATTTCAGGAACTTTATATAAAACTCAGCGCAATATGGTACTCTCCAGGTTATTGAATTCGAAGTATCATCGAATTCGCTATGTATTTAAATTTGCTCTATTATATAATTCATCTCACTGAAGCATCCAAAATTATTAAAGCATCATGTCTTATTATCTTAATATATTCAGTTGGAACACAAGCCCTAGAACCTGAATTCCCTCTTTGTGACAAGATCCATATTGAGTGGCACTTGAGGCTATTCGAGTTGGCAAGTCTAAATGGATACTCCAACCATCACAAAAGCTTTGGCATAAGGTGACATTCATTAAGACAACGACTTAACCAAGGATATATTAAAGAAAAAATAGAGAATCAATAAGGCTTGAATCTTATTGATATTTGTTGGATTTCGAGAGAGATATATTACATGGAAATATGCTAACTACTCAGTATTCTCTCATTTCAAAGAAACAAAAATATATTAACTATTCTCCAAACTCATTATTGAAGATCTATTCAACACTCATATTGGTATTTGTCATATCAATAACAATACTCAATATTTGGTATTCATCTTATCAAAAACAAATCCCAATATTTGGTATTCGATACTTACCTTTTTCAAGAATGATATTCAGTGTTTAGTATTCATCTTACCTTCAACAATATTCAGAATTTCGCATTCATTAACATCAAGACAAATTTATATACACCATTTGCCCATTTATTCTACTAGTATAATTGCACGTGCATTAAATTCACATTAATAAAATTTAAATAATTAAGTAATATTATTAAATTAGAAATATTATTTAATTAATTTAAAAAAAAATTTATAAAGAGATGTAATAAATAAATTTATCATTACAAGTAATTGTAACAATAATTATATTCCTAATTTAAAACAAATTAAGATTTTAATAAAATAACAATAAAAAATGTGGTATCAAAACAAAGTTGATAATATGGTGAAAATTTTGTATTAGAGTACAACAACAACAACAACATCAAGCCTTTATCCCACTACGTGGGGTCGGCTACATAAATCCTTTTTCTCCATTGTGTCCTATTAAAAGTCAAATTCTCGTTTAAATCTAATAAAGAAAGATCATTTCTAATATTTTCTAACCAAGTCTTTTTAGGTCTACCTCTACCTTTCTTAACATAAGTCAAATCTAAGACCTCTACTTTCCTAACCGGGTCATCGGGAGGCCGCCGTTTTACGTGACCAAACCATCTAAGGCGACTCTCTCTAATCTTATCTTCCACTGGAGCTACTCCAACCTTTTCACGAATATGCTCATTTCGTATCCTATCTCTAAGGGTAAAGCCACTCATCCACCCGAGCATCCTCATCTCTGCAACACTTAACTTAGAATTATGCTTCTCTTTTAATGGCCAACATTCAGCACCATAAAGCATTGCAGGTCTCACCACCATCTTATAGAATTTTCCCTTAAGTTTGAGGGGTACTTTTCTATCACACAATAAGCCCGATGCATTCCTCCACTTCAACCATCCAACTTGGATTCTGCTGATAATATCCCCATCTATATCACCATCACTCTGAACAATAGATCTAAGATATCTAAAACGTGTACTCTTATTAATGACTTGATCGGCCAAAGTCACAATGCCCTCACTAGGTCTATTATTACTAAAATTACACTCCATATATTCCGTTTTAGATCTACTCAAGCGAAAACCTTTAAGACTCTAAGGTTGACCTCCACAATTCTAGTTTACCTTCAACTCCCTCTCTAGTCTTATCAACAAGAAGAATATCATCAGCAAAAAGCATACACCAAGGTACATCCTCTTGCAAATGTCTAGTGAGAACATCGATGACTAAAGCAAAAAGATATGGGCTTAAGGCTGATCCTTGGTGTAATCCAACCGAAATAAGAAAATACTTGGTCAAACCACCTTGTGTTTGAACACAAGTAATAACTCCTGCATACATATCTTTAATGATTTGAATATAAGCGTTATTAACTTCTTTCTTTTCAAGAACTCTCCATAGCACTTCTCTTGGAACTTTATCATATGCTTTTTCTAAATCAATAAATATCATATGTAAATCCTCCTTATTCTCTCTATATTTCTCCATCAAACCTCTTAATAAATGTATGGCTTCCATAGTAGACCTACCCGGCATAAATCCAAATTGATTTTGAGAAACATTAGTATCACGCCGCAACCTATGCTCCATAACTCGTTCCCATAGTTTTAAAGTATGACACATTAACTTAATTCCTCTATAATTCGCACAATCTTGTGCAACACCTTTATTCTTAAAAATAGGGATTAACACACTCATTCTCCACTCATCTGGCATCTTTTTAGTCTTCAAAACAGTATTAAAAAGTTTAGTAAGCCAAGAAATTCCTTCATCTCCTAAGCATTTCCACACCTCTATTGGAATATCATCAGGTCCAACAGCTTTTCCACCCTTCATTTTCTGTAAAGCCTCTCTAACTTCGATTTTACTAATACGCCGATAAAAACAGAAATCTTTATTTTCATTTAAGGTGCTAAGGTCACTACAGTCAATTTTATTTTCACATTCTTCATTAAAAAGTTTAGCAAAATATCTCATCCACCTTTGTTGAATATCATCTTCTAAAAAAAGTACTTTTTGATCTTCATCCTTAATACACTTCACTTGAACTAAATCCTTACTACTCCTATCTCTTTGTTTGGCTAGCTTATACATATATCTTTCTCCCTCCTTAGCATCTAATCTATTATATAAATCACTAAAAGCTAAACTCTTTGCATCACATATTGCTTTCTTAGATTCCTTACGTGCCTCTTTATATAATTTCCAATTATCAGAATTTTTACAATTAAACCAATTTTTATAACAAATCTTCTTATTTTTAATCTTTTCTTGCACATTTGGATTCCACCACCAACTATTTTTACTATTAGGAGCTTTTCCCTTTGAAACTCCAAGCACATCTTTTGCAATATTCTTAATATTACTAGCCACTTTTTCCCACATAACATTAGCATCCTCATGCACAGATAAAATCTTAAGATCTAAAATCTTACTCTCAAAAATATTTTTGTTAATATTCTTTAAATGCCCCCATCTAATCCTAGGAAAACGTTTTACTTTATTTTTTAATTTCTTCCCCATTATCTTCAAGTCCAAAACTAATAAACGATGTTGGGTACATAAGTTTTCACTCGGAATAACTTTACAATCTTTGCAATCTAAACGATCTAATTTCCTTATAAGAAAATAATCAATCTGAGTTGTACTATATCCATTTTTATAAGTAATGAGATGCTCATTCCTTTTCTTAAATAATGTATTAGCAATTAAAAAATCATAAGCTAAACAAAAATCTAATATGGACTTACCACCTTCATTTGTCGTTCTAAACCCATGGCCACCATGAATGCTTTTAAAATCATCTACCTCTCTACCAACATGTCCATTTAAATCTCCTCCAATAAAAACTCTTTCTTCAAGAGGTATCTTTTGTATTAATTCTTCTAAGTCATTCCAAAATTTTAATTTTGAATCCATATCCAAACCCACTTGAGGAGCATAAGCACTTATAATGTTAACAATCTTAGCATCAACAACAATATTTAAAGCTATAATTCTATCTCCAATTCTATTAATATTTATAACATTATCCTTCAAACTCTTATCTAAAATCACACCTACACCATTTCTAGTACGACTCCTACCCGAATACCAAAGTTTAAATCCTAAACTATCAATCTCCTTAGCCTTCTCTCCAACCCATTTAGTTTCCTGAATGCACAGAATATTTATCTTCCTATGAATCATAATATCTATTAATTCCATTAATTTTCCTGTAAGGGAACCTATATTCCAAGTTCCTATCCTAATTTTAGTTTCATGGACTAGCTTCTTTGCCCACATCCGTCCTTGATGTGGTAACCCTTGCCTATTTAACACTGCACCCGGGCGGCGGTGCAGCGGCCCTTGCACACTTGTCGCTGTATTCAGGCCATACAACGCGTCGCTTCCAGGGGACGCCCTAGCATTAACACAATTTCTTAAAGGATTCATGTCATTATTATTCGACAAGTTTTACGCTGGCTGTCGACTACCTAACGCAACCCTCCACTTTTCTCATCCAGGACTTGAGACCTGGCAACGGCAGTGTTTTTATATGATTGAGTTTAATGATTTTAGATGTGCTTTTATATGAGTGTAATATATAAATAATGTATATTGCGTCCATCTCAAAAAATATTTAAAGACTTTAATATTAGTCATAATAAAAAATTTAGTTGAATTATCATGACAATTTTTTTAATATGTTTAGAAGATATATAATTCAATGCCTAATCATAAAACAAAGATAATAATGATAAAAATTTTATTTAAATAAAGAATATTGAATACAACAATAGATAAAAAATTGATATAATTATTATAAGAATAGCACGCTCTTAATAAAAATAGCAATTTATTTATCACATACCTAAAATTTTCATCATTAAGACTTATATTATTATTGAAGTAATATGCAAAAATATAAATATTAAATACAATATAAATAAAAAAATCAAGACTTTAATATTAAAAATATTGCTAACAACTGTATGAGAGAGTTTAAGCATAAATTGTTATTTTATTGAGATCTATCAAAATATATTAATATGTGTGTTTCAACAATCAAACATTATTTTAAAATATTAAATGATTAAATCCAATTGAGTTAAAGAAATTATGAAACAAAAAAAGTTTTATATTTCATAAGATGATGAAAAATCTTAGAGCATAATTCATAAATAGTTCACAATTTTTAGCTAAAATTTATCATCTTTGGCAAAAACATATAAAAAAAATACGAATGATGTGATTTCCTTTATAAAATCTATTTCTTATGAATTATAATTAAAACAAATGATCAAATGTAAAAAAGTTCAAATTTAATATTTAAATTACTATATTTATAACAACGCAAGTTATATCTTAAAATTTAAACTAATAACAACTTATTTTACCTTAAGAAATATAAAACATATATCATTATCTTAAGTAATAGGCCTAAAAATAGAAAGAAAAAAATGAGCAAATGAAATGAATTTAACTCCTACTCTGAAAGAATCGCCGTTTAATTACTATGTAAAAAAATATTCAATATCTAATTTCTCCAAAGAGAATAAAGAGAATACAATATATATGAAAAAAAAGGAAATCTATAAATCAAACAAATGATCAAAAAATATAATTGAATATAATTAAACTCAATAAATCAAACAAATAAAAATATATAAGTGATTGAAATAAAGAAATCAGTCAATTAAACAATAAACAAAATATAATTGAATATAATTAAACTCAATAAATCATACAAGGAAAAATAGCTAAGTAAAGAGATTTCATTTTAAATATAAAGTAAAATATAATTATAATTAGAGAGATTTTTCAACGAAAATAATCGAGGACATCTTCGACATCCAAAAATTTTCCTACAAAATCAAACAAATGATAAAAAAAATTATGCAAAGAGATTACATTTTATAGATCAAAATATAATTGCAATTAGAGATATTTCTATACAAAAAAATTTGAGGCATCTTTGGCATCCAAAGCTTTCCCACTGCTGCGGAGGAGTTGCAAGAAGTTGATATGGTCTTCTCGTCATCACAACACCGTCATTGCAGAGGAGTTGTTAGGAGCACTGCAGCCAAATCATCTTCCCAACACAATAGAAATATGAGAGATCGTGAAGGATTGTGTAGAGTTTCAGATATGGTGAGGGTTTGATGAGTTGCGCGAGTTGTAATATATAATATGACAAGAAATAGAAAGAGTTATGAAGAGGGGAATATGAAGAGCAATAAAAATTGTACGGAATACGAAGAGGAAAATATGAAGATAAATAATAAATATAAGGGATATAAAGAGGGGAATACGAATTGATATTTAATTAATAATAATTAAGATCATGATAAAAAGTAATAAGAAGTGTATGAGATAATAAAATGAGAATATGAATTAAGGGTATTCAATAAATGTGAATGAAAATTAAGAAGCATTAGGGAATTTAAAGTATATATATTTTATTTATTTGCTTAAATAAAAAGTAATTATAATTAATTATTTTTAAAATGATTAAATTAATTATAATAAGATAATAAAATAAACTCTAGAATTCTATTTTAATAACTAAAATGAAAAGTTAGGATTTTATTTGTGAAGAAATTCAAGTGGCTTTTATAATAGTAATATTTATAATAATAAATATATATTGTTCAAGCTAAATTTTGAGAGATGAAGAGTAAGTTAAATTTTTTTATTGAAGTAAATTGTACAGTTAAATAATAGCATGCAGAATGAGCAAACAATAATATTAATTAAGATAGATTTAAAAATGAGAGTATTGAAAAGATAGGATTTAATTTGAATTTTTATATAGTAATCATATATTTAAATGTTAGGATTCGATATTCATCATAAATTTAAGGTCAATAATTCAATATGAGAAGAATTACAAAATCAGTTTTTTAATGGTACATATCAGATGAATATTAATTAATGAATTATATTATTAATTGCTAGAGTATGTATTAATTTAGAAATAATAAAATAAATATAGTAATTAATCCTAATTGAATATAAAAATAAATATAATTAAATGCACCAATTGGTTTTTACTTAAATACAATTAATATAAATAAAATGAAAAATGTCATGCATTTAAATGAATAAATAAAGTTAATAAATCAGTTAATTAAATATATTAATAAAATAAAAAGTTGATATTCATCTTTGATAAATTAAATGGAAGGCTAAGATTGTATTTGGGTGGAATCCCAAACCACACTTATATAGTAGTATAGATAAATTTGATATTGAACAGTGCAAATGTAACAAATGAACTAACATAGTTATTTTAAATAATTTAATATTTACGTTAATTTTTTATTGAAAACAAATTGTAAAGTTAAATGATATCATGCAGAATAAGTAAATAATAATATTAATTAAGATAGATTTAAAAATGAGAGTATTGAAAAGATGGAATTTAATTTAAATTTTTATATAGTAATTATACATTTAAATGTTAGGATTCGATATTCATCATAAATTTTAGGGCTAAAATTCAATATGAGAAAAATTATAAATTAGTTTTATAATAGTATATATATGATGAATATTAATTAATTAATTATATTATTAATTGCAATAGTAGGCATTAATTTAAAAATAATAAAAATAAATATATTAATTAATTCTAATTGAATATAAAAGTAAATATAATTAAATGCACCAATTAGCTCTTAAATGCAATTAATGTAAACAAATGAAAAACTTCATGCAATAAAATGAATAAATGAAATTAATAAATAAGTTAATTAAATATATAAATAAAATAAAAGGTTGAAATTCATCTTTAATAAATTAAATGGAAGACTAGGATTGCATTTGGGTGGAATCCTAAGCCAGACTTATATAATAGTATAGATTTGGTATTCAGTACTTTCAATTCTTTTTTTAAAATAAATTTGGTATTTGTTCTTTTCAATAAAAGAAATTTATATTTTGTATTCAGAATAATTCAACTCAAATAAAAACAAGAATCTAGGCAAGCAAAAAGTTTATCATTACTTCATATTTGGTACAAATCAAATACTAGTGTGGCTTTCTTCATCATTGTCTTTACTAAAGCTTGCCTCTTTTATCAAACCTTTAAAAATCTCCTTATTTTGATTATAGGAAATACTTTCTTTCCTACTAACTTTCATCACAAAAGTTGAATCCCTTCATAAAACTGGCAGACAAGATTTCTTTGTACTCGGCAGTTTGAGTAAATGTCTCGAAGAACTCATTGGTTGTCTTCAAATTCTTTTCGTTTTCTTGCATCAATCTAACGTGTTCTTCGAGCTCAATAAGTCAATATTACACGTAAAGACAACTTTCAAATCTAATTTGCTCTTTTCAACCATGGAAGTCGACATTGTCAGAATACTCACTTTTTCAAATATTTTAACCTTCAGTTTCTCGGCCGCCACCTCAACCCTTCACTTATGGCCTTCCTTTTCCCAATGACTCGTTCAATTTAGCAATTTTCCCCTCTAACATTGCCATTGTCGCATGTTGCATTGTCAAATCTCAGCCGCTCTCTCTAGAAGAGATCCCACGGCCACAGATTAGGATCCGTGGGAAGCCTGTCATGATCACGCCTAAATCACGATGATTTCCTTCCATAGTTAGGTAGCTAATTTAGGAAGGAATATATGAGGGCACTAATGTCCGATTTTTTAGTTATTTGTTTTAAGATATATCTTGTATAAATCTATAAATATGGATGAAATTATGTAATAATATATAGTTTTTCCCTCTCAAATCCCTGATTTCAATATGGTATCAGAGACATGAAGGAAGTGAATAAGAAACTATCGGGAAGGAAGTTGTGCGGGAAGGACGGAGCCAAGCAAACCTCCTACGGGTGGGACGAAGCCGACGGGACGGGACGAGCGAACCTCATACGTACGCGTACGGGACGGAGCCGGAAACCTCGCGGGACAGAGCCTCCTGCTTGCGAGACAACTCATGCGTGCGGAAGAAGAGGCCAAGCGCCACCCCCCCCCCCCCCCCCCCCCCGCCCCCTTATTCACCCGAGACGAGGTCGTGAGACCGAATTGGGCTTGCGACCTAATCTACTAAATCCCTATTCACTCACTTAAATAGGCCTTCATTGCTCATATAATTACAAGATAATCCTATTCTCTCATATAAAATCAGCCTTCAATGCTAATACAATTAGAGATAGTCTTTATTACTATCTATTGTTGTGACACCACGATATTCGAAGAAAACTCATCCAAGAGCTTTCATCAATTTGAAGATTCTATGGTACGCCAAGGGCGAGATGATCTCCAAAGCATGCAACCTTCCTATCGCCTAAACGGAAAGAATTATCTTAAGTGGTCTCAATTTGTGAAGATCTACTTAAAAGGGAAAGAAAAAATATACCACCTCGGAGGAGGAGGACCAAAATGAGGAGATCCTAATTTTGGGGCATGGGAGGAAGCGGACTCCATGATTATGTCATGGTTGTGGAATTCCATGATTCCAAAAATTAGCGATACGTTTATGTTACTCTCCACTACAAATAACATATGGAATGCCACCAAACAAACCTTTTCAAAAGCTCACGATGCTGCTCAAATCTTTGAAATTAAGATCAAAGTAGGAAGCACAAAACAAGGAAGCAAGACCGTAACAGAGTATACCACTCTTCTACAAAACCTATGGTGAAAACTTGATCAGTACGATACATAAAGACCAGATGTCCAGAAGATGTTGATATCCTGAAGAACTTTATTAAAAAAGATAGAGTATGATTATCTTGCAGGACTGAATGCAGAATTTGATCAAGTAAGAATCCAAATCCTTGGCAAAAAGGAGACACCATCGTTAAATGAAATCATTTCACTCATCCGCACTGAAGAAAGCCGATGAGGTGTAATATTGGAGCCAAAGCTTGATGAAAGCTCAGCAATGATAAACAGAGAAACACCATGAAAGGAAAAAGGTAAAGACTTTACAAAATTTACATGGGAGATCATCAACCTACCGATAGGAAAAAAACAAGTCAGCTGTAAATGGGTGTTCTCTGTAAAGTACAAAGCTGATGAAACACTGGAAAAATACAAGGCAAGACTAGTGACAAAAGGGTATACTCAGACATATGGTATTAACCACCATGAAACCTTTGCACCCGTAGCCAAGATGAACACTGTCAGAATCCTACTCTCACTAGCAGCTAAGTACAACTGGTATCTGGAACAATTGGATGTAAGAAATGCATTGCTACATAGGGATCTGGAATAAGAGATATTTATGGAAATACCACTAAGATTCAAGAAAAAATATGGAGGTACCAAGATGAGCAGGTTAAAAAAGGCTTTATATGGGCTCAAACAATCACCAAGGGCCTGATTTCAAAGATTCTCAAAATTTATGCTTCTTAATGAATATCAACAGAGTCAAGGGGACCATACAATATTCTTTAAACACTCAGACTCAGGGGAAGTCACAATACTATTAGTCTATGTAGATGATATTATCTTGATTGGGAATAATGAAAAAGAGATAAGTTTAAGGAAAAATCTTACCAAAGAATTTGATATCAAAAACTTGGTAGACTAAAGTACTTTCTTGGAATTGAAGTAGCTCACACCAGCAAAGAAATCTTCATCTCACAACAAAAATACATTAAAGATCTTTTGAAGGAGACAGGAAAACTAGCATGTAAGCCAGCACCAACACCGGTAGAACCAAATCTTAAATTGGAGGAAGTTAAAGAAGATCTAGATGTAAACAAGGGTGCTTACCAGAGACTTGTGGAAAAATTGATCTTTCTCACACCATATCAGATATAGTATTTGTTGTAAGTATGGTCAGTCAGTTTATGCAAAATCCAAAACAGACACATATATATGCGGTAAACAGAATACTACACTGCCTAAAGGGAAACCTAGGAAAAGAGATTCTCTTTAGAAGAGATCATGGAATAATCTTAGAAGCATGCACTGATGCTGATTATGCAGGATCACCAGTGGACAGAAGATCCACTTCTGGGTATTGCACATTCCTTGGAGGAAATCTAGTTACATGGAGAAGCAAGAAACATAATGTGGTGGCAAGATCTAGTGCAAAAGCAGAATATAGAGCTATGGCCTTGGGAATATGTGAGATACAATGGATCAAGATGATTCTAGAAGATCTAAAGATCAAATAGGATGAACCCATTGCATTATGATAATAAATCAGCAATTAGCATAGCTCATAATCCAGTCGAGCATGACAGGACCAAGCACATAGAAGTGGACAGAAAAATTAGATAGTGGTCTTGTATGTATCAACAATGTATCATCAAAAGATCAACTTGCCGATATCCTTACTAAAGGATTGGATAACTCTATCTTTCTCAGAATGATTGTCAAGTTGGGAATGACAGATCCATATTCCCTAGCTTGAGGGAGAGTGTTAAATCTTAGTCACTCTCTCTAGAAGAGATCCCACGGCCATAGATCAAGATCCATGGGAAGCCCTCTTGGATCACGCCAAAATCACGATGACTTCCTTCCATAGTTAGGTAGTTGATTTAGGAAGGAATATATGAGGGCCATAATGCTTGATTTTGTAGTTATTTGTTTTAAGAGATACCTTACATAAATCTATAAATAGGGATGAAATTGTATAATAATATATGGTATTTCTCTCTCAAATCCCTGATTTCAACATGCCTCATCATCTGGGGAAACATCTTCTTTAGTTAGTTATATAATATAGTTGTATTACCAATTGATCACATTCACCTTCCTAACCATGTGGTGGAATATGCCTGCTAGAATACAACCATATTTGTTTCCTGCAACTTTGAGAAAATCATAGGGCTGAGAACATAAGTTGTTGAGGACTACACATCATCTGGCAACGCCAGCGCAAAAAAATAATCTATCAACCCCGATAACAGATCTTTATTCAACATCAAGGTCTTCTTCGCTGCTTGTGCAAAAAGCAGGCAGCTTACCACTTATATTTGTAGAGAATTGTACCCTTTTCCAAAAAGGGAGCTGGATGATTCCTATGTCTTTACCTTGAACTTCTCCAGGGACCTGTAAAACTCATACAACAACCCTCACCTTCACCACTCTGCTTATTCAAATGCCACCTTACACTTGAGGTCAGCTGAGAAGAGGCGTACTATTGAAAAATTTGGTCATCTTCATCGGATTAAGATATTTTGTGATCGAGTATGGCATAGAAAATAATATATTATCCTGAAGGACAAAAATATCATTTCTATATAAACTCAATAACAAAACTCACAATTTTAATTTTAACAGAGATTTCCTCTATTCAATATTTGGTTGAATAGGATTTATATTATTTTGGGGTACAGATGCTCCATAGGGGCAAGCCCCCATGGTTAATTACATCTCAAGCATTTGTCACTTGAGAATACTTTTGATTAAACTAGTGGTTTCTCTCTTTTTTTATAATCATCAAAATATTGGCAAATATTTTCATTTTGAAATTTGAGAAATTCTTATTCAAATATTTAGTCTTTGAGAATTTCAAGGATGATGAGATCAACTTTAACTCAGATTTAAGGAATGAAAGTCAAAAGAATGAAATGTATGAGTACTTGATTCTAAGAAAGCTCAAAGGTACTCAAACTATCTTATGTTGGGCTTTATATTTTCAAATTAGATTTTTGTTCGAGTTGACTAATTTGATTTAGAATGTTAAGGTTTATATTCCAATAATACATGTTGAAAAAAATGCCTGGAATGAGAGGGCTTATGAGGTGACTAGAAGTCAACAATAGCCTCAGATCCTAGAGCTAAAGTGAGAACTACTGAGGAGTAATGCCTCGAACTTAAGCCTAACGGAGTGCAATGGACTTATAAATCTATACCTCACACAAGACATAAGTCAGCCCGACATCTGAATTTACAACCTTACCTAGAAAGAGCTACCAGTTAAACCCACCTAACCACTTTTATAACCATGTAGTCTGATCTGAATGCATATAAAGAGTAAGTAAGGCTGTTTTAATTTTTAAAGAATGACTTACAACTTGATTTTTAGGCCAAGATGTCTGACCATGTTGGAATGCAAATGCTAAATCGCTGAAATGTAAATTTTTGTTATCTGGTCCTTTTTCTTTAACTTTCTACCTGTGACATACTGCCTATGCATGATCATTTTAATATTTTGTATTTGAAAATTGGCTTATTTGAGTAAGCTATGCAAATTTTAATAGAAAAATGCATATTGTCCTATGGTTGATTTTTTTATTTAAATCTTTTAATTAGTAGAAATCTTAATTTGTCTTATGAGCCTACCGTACAACACATGTCTAGGCCACCCCAAGCAAAAGCAAGGGACCAAACCTAAGAAAAAGAAGACATTTCTAATGTACACTCAATAAACAATCAAACATGCATATATATATATATATATATATATATATATATATATAATCAACCAAAACATGAAATTAAATAATGTTCAAATTATTACAATCATGTTTGACAACTAAGTTGTCTGTCATTATACAACTCAATCAAATTATTTTTTTACAGACTCAACTTGTGGGGTCTTCAAGCTTTGACTTCTAAGTGGGTCTTAGATTTCACCTATAATAGGTTCATCCTTGTGATCCACCTCTCTTGTAACTATATCCCACAGGCTTAAATATACATCCTAAATCTAACAAATATATTTTAAAATGTAAAAGACTCATGTTTGCAAAATAGAAAGAGGATTAGAAACTGTTTATATAACAACAATAAACATCAAAGAATTGTCTAGCACTTAAAGTGTCAAGCCATATTTCTACCCTATCGGTCGTGTCTCCTTGGGGGGTTTAAGAAGCGCCTGCAAGCAAACAATGTTAGATTCATGATTTATTTTTACCCCCCTCTTGGACACGACCACCTACAGAAAAAGCAAGTATATGCGACTTAGAGGTTACAAATTAGAGGATGAATTATTAAATTTTGTCTTCAATGAAGCATGATTATCTACCGAATTTGAGTTAGGTAAATATGAGAGAGTGACATGTAGATTTGGACAACAAGTCACAATGAATTTTCATTGAACTACTAGGTGTTCAAAGAGAAGTTCACTCTTCCAATTTAGGTGGAAGAATGAAATGGAGATAGGGTTTTGATTTCTATGATAGAGGTGAAATTATTTGCTGATTTTGGTTCAACAAATAAATAATTTGATATAGGTTTGATTCACTCAACATGAGTTAAATAAATGTGGGAATTTTCTACAACCTTTAAGTTATAGAAATAGAGGAGAAATATGCAACTTATGGGTTACAAATTGGGGTTACAAATTTGAGGATGACCATTGAATTTTGTCTTCAATGAAGCATGATTATTTATCAAATTTGAGTTAGATAAATATGAGAAGCAATATGGAACTTAGAGGGTGCAAATTGGAGTTCTTTAAACAATTGGTGTTCAAAGAGTGTGGGCTCCGAAAATTCAACCCCAGCCTCCCCGTTACTTTTCGGGGGAGTTTTAACAGATTAAGTTCCAGATAAATTTTGGGAAGGCAGATTGGGTTTGTAGATAAGACACTACCCAGAGATTTCACCCTCATTTTGCGAGGACTTTATGATCTAAGTTCTGGTTTCTTATAGGCGCAAGCCCCTATAATTAATTACCCCTCCTGATCATGAGAGAGAACTTTCGATTAAGGCTAATCATCAATCAGATACATAGAAATACGTGTTATCTAGCATATAGTAGCAGCATTGGCTTGGGTATTAGAAGTTTGAAGATTTGATATTTAAAATTGGAAATTTCGCCATCTTGTACTTAAAGCGAATGGTGGGGGAATGGATGATGGACCCGATCAAGATCCCATGGTTCTGTCGTCCTGGGCCGTCGTGGACCCTGGTTAACTTAGTCAGAGGAGGCAGTCGACCCAACCTGACAGAAGAATCCTTGTCGGCAGCCATGGGTTGCTTCGTCCAAGGGTACCTTGTAGACCGGGGGTGGATGTTTGTCTAAGGGGACAATTTTAAATCTACCTTAGCTAACAGAGAGCTTTGTGCCCTATCGATTATATCCTATTAATTTATATCTCAAGGATTGATGTCATTGGGAAGCATATGGGCTCTGGCCATAATCGTAATTTAGTGGTATCATTTGGCAGCAAACCACCCGGTTCAGAGGGCCCTGGTCATAACCATTTACCTGCGGGCGCCATTTGGCAGCAAAACCGTTGGTTAGAGGACACGTGCAACGTCGTTACTGGCAGGAGACTACTTGAGAATGAATCCTAGTGATATTCTCGACCAGACATAAGCTCTTTGTGAGTTGAAGTGATCTTTAATTTGTCCACCTTGGCAAACTGTTGCAGATGGTGGATGGATTTTACTTTAAGCATTTTAATGGTTTATTTTAATTTTAAATATTTTTGGAAATTCAATATTTTTGGATTTTTGTGAGTATTTGGGTGTAACTTTGGATATTTGAATATGATCCCTCCGGTTGAGATTTGCATTCAACGCAGCCATCATCGAGGTGATCATGGGCAATTACTAATTTTTTGACTGAACCTTATCGACTCTGTTTACTTGCTGCTAAAGTATTGGGTTCGTTGTTGGCTTTGGGTTTTTGTTAATGAATTTTTTTTATTAAAGGCCTTGGAGGCCTAATATGAATGTATAAAATAAATATCCCAATCAACCTCGCGACAATATATTTATTTAATAGTTCGAGCCATGTCGACTCCTATCTACTCGTACAGGAAGAACGGGCTCGAACTTAGGTTTATTGTCTAACCAGCGCAGCATCCCTAGACGTCATGTGTGTACCTATGACACACTTGTCGGGGCCCATGCGGGTTATGTGATTACACATGCCCTTTTGTGTACCTATGTGCATACATATTACAGTGCATGTGCAGAGATATTTTTAGAATATTTTAGTTGATCAGTTGTGCGGGCAACTGTCATTTGAATGCAGTATTCTAATTAGAAGCTAGTAGACGCCATCTGTCTGCTTGTATGAGTGATGCAGATCCGATGGCATGGCGTCGTATTATGATTATTTGCCTGTTTCATACAGGTAGACTGTCGTGCAGTACTTGTTGCTTTCTGCAGGTGGATTATAATGCACTAACGAATCTCCTGTTATTATTCGTATGGAGAGTTGCATTCGCTTAATGCCTTTGTTCGTGGTAATTGCTTTGCATACAAATCTTCTAACGCCGGCCACAAGCATTTGTATTTGTTGTAGTTATTCTGCATTTTGCTTGTGGTTAACACACTGGCATACAACAAATCTTCTACGATAGCTCGTAAGGATTTGCATTTGTTGTAGTCATTTAACATTTTGCTTGAAGAGAACATTTTGTGTGTATAACGAGTCTTTCATAAGTGCCCATAGATACTTGCATTCATTGCATATCATCCGTCTTTTCCTGCAAGAGGTTAACGTACTTGCTAGATATTTACTTATTGTTAGTTACAAGCATAATCCAGCATCTACAGCATGTCATTCATTGTCCCTCATAGATGGGCTAATATACACACAATAAACCCTTCTACAGCTACTTGTGAACAGGTTGTAGTGTCTTTCACCATCTATAACCTTTGTCAGCGTTTGCGGATGGATATAACAGGGACCATTGTGTCTCTTTGCATGACTAACATGAAGACTATCTTCAATTTCAACTTTGTTACTTGCAGGTTTGAATGCATTTGTTTGTCTTGGCATTGAGCGTAGAACATTATTGCATTCATTGCACGCTGAATCCTTATTTGTTGCAGAAGTATTGTAGATTATAAGGATTATTGTATTTGCTTGCGAATTGACTGGCATTGATAGCAAGGTTTCATATGAATGATTGTATATTAATATCGGTTGCAAGAGGCTGCATTTACTGCTCGTTAATATTTCAAATTTTTTGCACAAGCATGAACAACATAAGTGTTGTATGTTGCTTATCATCCTTCACAGGTGAACTTATGAAGGTTCTATGCACTCACTTTAAGTCGCATAATTCATTCTCTTCAACGTTATCACTTGCATGTATCTGCGCTTCCTCACAACTTGTTGCCTTGGACTGTAGACAATATATTGCATGCATCATGTATGTGTTAAATCATCATGTTCGTTACACATCGACCCCTCCTACTCGTAGGAAGATTACTGCGCCTACTTGAAGTTGAACTGTTGTTGGCGATGTAGATCTTACTACATTCATTATGTGCTCTTCACATTCCGGTTATGAGCATCTCCTATTGCATTTTGATTATAGAGATTCGATGCATCTATTTCACAGTCAAGTAGTATTGATTGTGCACTGGCTCTTAGGTCTTCTTTATGAATACATTATGATTCTTAGTGCCACTATTCATAGATGAAATATTTGTCAGGGATGCCTTGATGTTGAATGTCGACAGCTTGTGCTTCGTACAACATCTTCTAACATTGGTTGTGGATGATGTAATTGTGCGTTCTCCCAATTTTCTATCGTCGCTTGCAGATATCTACACTTAGCATGATTTATTTTCTTAGGTTGTAGGCAATGTGTTGCATGCAACCTCATTTCCTCATCTCATGATTATGTTCATTTTACACCGATCTCTTTCACTCGTAAGGTATCGATATGATTACTTGCATGTTGACTTGCATTGACCATAGGAGGGTCACCCATCAACTTGAATTTGATATTTCATTTATTAAATGTCTCATCTTGAAAATGTCATTGCCCCTACCATAATCTTCTTGTATATGTTTGTGAAATAGTGGTTGATGCTATTGCAAGTCCTTGATATTTATCTTCGAGATGAACACTTGTATTATAGGTTCCTTTTCTTGCTCATAGATTGATTGGCATGACACTATGAGTTTCACATTGTTCATTTGTTGGGAAATTTGTATAATCAACTGCACTTGTATTATTACATTCTTTTTTGTTTTCGTTGATTAGTGCTTGCTGGTGCATTTTGAAGCTTTATTCATTACAAGTGCCATGCTCATTCATTGATATTTATTTGAATGCTTTAGGTCATCACTTAGCCCTTTTGTATTTTTAATTCTTTTATGCATTTGTCAAATTAAAATTTAATTCATTGTTTGTCATTTGAGTTCGATTCCCTGCTGTCCATATAAATTTGAGTTCTCTTGCATTCTCCTCAAACTGAGTCCCCGGTATTTGCCATGAATTTCGGCAATCTCCCGGCATCTCCCCTATTTAGGGGAAATTTTGGGAGACTAGCCGTCCCCTCCACGCTACATGAGCGCTTCAGGTTGATGTCGGATGACACCGCGGCTGCATTTTCTTCAATCCCTGCTACGTTACATGAGCGCTTAATTTATACCTTCAAGACCGGGATTTTAAGTCAGAAATTTATACATTCGCAAGTAGACCGGCGGTGGAGTTGGCAGCATATCGAGGCAACCATTTTTTTCTTATCTTTCTTTTTTCTTTCAATTAATCATAACCAAAAAAATTTAAGTATAACTAATTATGATTAATAATAAGTAATTACCATTAAAAATAATTAATTATAATTAATATATAACTAATTAATAATTAATTATAATTAAAAATAATTAATCATAATCAAATTTAATTGATTAAGATTAATTTATGATTAATAATAATTAAGTATAATTAGAAATAATTAATTATAATTATTTTGTAATTAATAATAACTAACTATAATTAAAAATAATTTATTGTAATTAAATTTACTTAATTATGATTACTTTAAACAGGATTTTAATATGATTTTAACAGGATTCATGATTAATCCTTAAGAGGATTTAGGAAACAGCAGTTAAATCCTCGGTTTCTCTCTTTGCCATCGAAAACAAATGCAAGATTCGAGCAGGATTTAAACTAAATCCTGTTTAAACAGAAGTGATGCAGGTTTTAAACAGGATTTGAGTAGGATTTAGGCTAAATCAGCAAGTTAACTCCTCCATTTTCCTCTGTTTGCCTAAATCCAGGGTTTATTAAACCCTCCGGCTCGGCGGTTTTGCGGGATTTGACCGAAGTAGCGCGTGAAAGAGGACAAGGATCGTTACCTTCATGGAGAGCAAGCTCCCTTTGATACTTCCGATCGAAATGTTGTAACTTCCGATCCAACAGGCGGAAGGAACGTCGTGGAAGGAGCGAAGTCGACCAGCGATGGACGAGGTAGGTCAGTTTCTCTCTCTCTCTCTCTCTCTCTCTCTCTCTCTCTCTCTCTCTCTCTCTCGCGCGCGCGATCGGAAGGATCGGGAGGTCTTACAAGGCTAGGGCAGAGGGGGACGATCAGAGCAGGAGGAAAAGGTCAGAGGTGGAGGGGCTAGGTCCTATGGAATTAGGTCGCAAGAGGACTGAGAGAGGAGAAGAATCACGAGGCTTGCGATCGTGGGAGGGATTCGACTGCTAGAGCTCATGTGTGGGGAAAGAACAGAAACGAATGGCTTCATTTCTTCCTCCTTTTAACGGCTCGAGTAAGAGGCGATCGAGACAAGATTTGAGTATGGCCATCTCTAAAACGACGCCGTTTTGTACAGTAATGAGTACTGTAGATGCGGCGGGATACGACTTAAGCAAGATTTTGGAATGGGCTTTGGAAGAGGTATGGGTTTAAGCAATTTTTTTTATTTGACTTTTTGTTTTGATATGATGTGGAGGTCAACAAAGAGAAATGATCATTCACTTAGTTTAGGCCAAGCAAATGGAGGAGACTAGGATTTGGATCCTATATATAAGAGGTCATTCATTGATTTTGTGTTCCAATGAATAAGATAGAAGAACTTAGAATTTGGTTCTAAATTCAATAACTTGTGATATGATGTACTTAGGATTTTAGGGAAATCCTAAATACCATGCATGAGGAAGATTGGCGATAGCTCCTAAAGGGATGTTAAGATTCATGCAATGAAACATTTGAAACCTGGAAGAGGCACAAATGTCATGCATGAGGAAGATAGGCAATTGAAAGAGAGCTCTCCATTTTCTTTTAAGAGTGTTTGTGACTCATCTAAAGAGGGAAGATTGATTCCTAAAGCTTTGAAAATGTTTCTAAATCAATTTTGTCATTATTAGAAGATTTGGAGGCACGTGGAAGTTGTAATCTCCTAGGATTTTATTAATTGTTTGGCTTTTTGTCACACTTAATAATTTCAATTTGCAAATTGAACGAAATAAGCTTTAGATAATTTCTAATTATGATGGGGTATTTAACTATGGGCCATTGGAAGCCCATGAAATACTTCAAATTAGCTTCACAAGCACTTACCTCGGAATATTCAGAGCTTTGCAAATTTAGGAGGTTTGGTGGTCCTAGCAAGAGACCTATGACACATTACTTTGATTCATGATAAGATGGGAAGCACACCTCTAAAGCTTTAAGAGGATTTTCAATCATTTTTTACATGATTTAATTTATTAAAAGGATAAAGATGATTTTAAATTTTAAGGATTTTACACAATAGATCAATTGATCACTTGATATTTCCTCTACAAGCTTTGCAACACACCCAAAATGAGTTTGATCAACACTACTTGCTCTAGGATTTGCAAAATGAATCTTTGGGAGTTCATATAAGATCCTACAACAAGTTATCAAATGCAATTTGGACACCTAACCAAGCTATAAGGAAATCCACAAGTTTTAGCGAGTGCAAACTCCTAAATTCTATGTTAATTTTGTTATGACATTAGCATTGGATTGGGGATGAGTGCGATTTGAAACACTTGAAAACATAAGCATTGACATTTGATTTAGGGGAAAGTGACAATGCTAGCCTATAGTTTGATTAAAGGCAACGGTTTAGGATCTAACATGAATGTATTGTGTGCAAGATAAGGACATTGGGCACAAGTCCAACGACCCGGCGCCTCGCCAACACCCTCTTTTGGCTCTCACATGCGAGAAAATCACTAGAAATCACCGGATTTTCATGATTTGACTAAAAGGATAGTGAAGAAATGGGTCATTTTGGGGTTTTGGAAAGCAAAATGCAAGGTTTCTATGAACCTAAAGTGTTTGGAGCGGCAACCACACAAACTTTGGCTTGGAGATCTAGGTTTTGCTAAGTTTTGAGGGGTTTTACCTCGTCGGGTCAAGTCACGGCGCAACTGGAAATATGCTTTCTCCTTGCAAAAGCGTGTTGAGGGAAGAAACTTGTTGTCCAAAGCGCTCCAAACATGGCTTTCACTGTCACGAGCTCACCATAGTGAAAATTTGAGGGAGAAGAGGCTGCTCAACTCGTTTTGTTGCAGAAATATGGAACTACAACAGCCTCGACATCCAACTGTGAGCTTACTTCAGCCCTCAACCTCACTTGGAAAACGCAGCAGCCAAAATCAGCTCGGTGGACTCTTCCAAAAGCACGCTCAGCTTCACCTTCTAGGGATGAAACCAATTTGTCCTTCCCAGTTTGATCAGACCTACATGTGCACGCACGGGAGCTTCAGTGGTTTGGTCAAACCTTCTTAGCCTCACACCTCCTGCTTGATCAACATAGACACGCAAGTGTAGCCTCACGGCTAGCTCCCTCTATCACTTGAACTCCCTCAGCCATCGAAACGCGACCAAACACACAGTCCGACTCCCGACCACACGCACCGCTCTCTCTCTCGATTGGAAGGGCAACACACAAGACTCTACACGCACAAAGCCGACAGACTAGATGAATGGAATCCTCTCTCAGCTAGAGGTCTCGAAGCAAACGAAGCACCAAGCCACTTTTCCTCCCTCGGCTTCCTCTATACATGAAATGAAGATTTGTGTTTGATTTTCTTCGTTGTCTGATCCTGCCAAAGCTGCAAAAATCCCAGATTTAACTGGAAAACAATGTCAAGGATCAAAAATTGGGACAGATCGTGGCCCTTCATTTCAAATTTTTGATTTGGAATGGTCAACCGAACTCAGATTTGATCAAATGGGCTGATTGGGCTTCAAATTGAGCACGAATCGAAGTCAATTCAAGTCGATTTGAGCTCGATTTGGTCTGATCGAGTCAATTTAGTGAAATTGAACTCCAATCAACGCCGATTTGGGTCGAATTGGGTTCGACGGGGTTCGATTTGATTCGATCGAGTCAATTTGATGAAATTGGACTCGAGTTGATTTAATTCGATTTAATTAGGATCCGACTGAGCTTAATTTAGACTGAATTTTCATCCTATTTGAGTCTATTCAGGTTCGACGATGCTCGATCAGGTCGGGTCAACACGATAAATTGTTACAACAGGTAATCACCAATGCTGAAGAATTTGACTGTTGTGTAGTGGGAAACTGCTAAGGAGCACTCACCTTGTCAAATTTAGCTAATTTTCAAACATTGTAAACTCTCTGCTATTGTCGCCACCAGTCATTACCTCCACCTCCGATCGCCACCAACCAAGCCCCAGCCTCCCGCCGCTAACCTCCAACACCGACTGTCGCTTGCCTACTTGTGCCAGCCACCAGCCAACACCATCTTTGGGCTTTACACCGCATTCATTTATACTTTAAACCAAAAAAAATAATCACTTGCACTTATTTTACATTCACTCAAACAATTTCAAATAATTTAAATACATAGCATTTTTTACATTGCATTCTATTTTACCCTGTCTTCCTTTTTTGGCACACCAAACGGCCCCTTAGAATACTCTGAATATTTAGCTAGCAACGACTTCAGCCTTCATAGCATTAACATCCTTGGCATAAAGTCTCAACAGAGTCAGCAAATGGTATCTTTGTTTTAGCAATTTATTTGTTGAAGTCAAACCTTTCTAGTTCACACTCATCCATCATGACAACCACGAACGACTCAATTGACCAACCTTAGCAAACAATTCTTCAACCTTTTGTTTAGAGTACCACTTCAAAAAGTTCCTTATGAGGGTGGAAAGTTGCACAATGGGCATCCTGTCTCTTAAAGTTGAATTCAGGATCTTTACCTTACCAGTAACCGACCCAGCAATTTTTCTCGGAGTTTTTGGCACTGGGCTAACTAAATTTGAAGGCGTCTTGAGATCCTCTTCTACATCCAACTCGACGAAAGAGGAGGCTGGATAAGCTAGGATTTCATTCAAAAAACCTGAACTCAAACTCGAGAAGATCAACATAAAATTATATCCAAATAGTTCAAGAAGTCGTACTTTCAACATCTTTCTGGTCACCTAAAAGTTCGCTCATAGATAAGAAAATTGCATTAAAATCATTCAACATAATTAAATTTATACCAATTATTAAGTTGTTTTTTCAAAAAAAATTTGATTTTACCATCTATCAAAAGTTTCTATTCAACTGGCGAAAGAGTAGTCATTGGCGGAGCATCATTTTTTTCAACATCAATAAGAGAAAGAATGATGATCCAATAAAGGCTTTGATGAGGAAATGAGCTCTCGAATCTCGTCCTTTAACTTCGCCTACAATATTTTTACTTTCTTCTTCTTCTTGTCTGAAGAAGTTTTCATCTTTCTTATGTTTACAGAGAAGGCTTGCAATTATATTATCCTTTGAAATATTGATCTTACCTTTAAAAACTTCATCTTTTATAGGAATAAATGATTGCAAAACTCAAAGGCAAAGGGGGGTGCAAAAGAACCATTTAAATTAGAGACAATAATCTCATATTTCTAGGCTAAGTATTAGAAGACGTGGACAGAAGGACAATGTTAAAAGCAACATTAAATTGATCAAATAATATCTAACAATAAAATAAATAAGTATTAAAATTTTTGAATAATTAAGTAAGAATATTTTTATATTCCCTTATTTATTTCCCAATAAATTTTCAAAGATCTAAGAGAATCAAAGAACTTAATGTATATATTTAAATATCCAGAAGATCGGATTCTAGCTATGTCGACCCGATTCAAGCTATGTCGACATGATTCAAGCCAGGCTAATTCGGTCTACTCGATCTAAGCACAAAAGATGCTCACTAGTCTACAAGAGAACCGCCTCAAGTGTACGAACTCATCCCAGCCATGAATGTATGGCCTATCAGTTGGACACATCAAGCACGATTTCTAAAATCAACCTTAGTGACTACTCAAGAAATGATGATTTCTCCAGGAAAACTATTGAGAGGCTACTCAGCTATTTGATAATTAATACACGACAAGCTAGTAACTTTTTAGGAGCTTGGCAAATGACTTCATCAAGCCGTACATTCTAATCATGTTATGCAATGATTATATTCTTCCTTTATTTTCTATATAGTCATATGAATAGTCAATTCCATAACATTTAAGCTCCAACTGAAATCTATAAAAAAGAGGCCGAAGAATAAGCTCAGTTTAAGCAATTTTCAATAATCAAGCTTATTTTAAGGTAATATCAAAGCTTATCACCCAAGAATTCTTCTCTATCTATGTGCTATTTTCACTCGGTATCCTCAGTATAGCTAGGTGTGATTAATAGGTAATTATGGATTCAACAATATGAGTAATAGCTAAAATGCATGTTGAATGCACTCTTGCTCCGAAACAAGAAGCACAGAGCAAACAAAATTAACAAGATGGAACACTTGATATTAGTTTAATGAAATTATCAAAAGCTAAGCTAATTTCTAATCATACTACAATTTTTATGGCTTTATACTTATTTCCTTAATCTCAATACATAATGCCCCCTCTAAAGCAATTCAATCCATCAAAGCAGGCAGGACATTGGCAAACGGTACATGCTTGATAAAAGAAAACAGAAAATTTAGTGCTTAACTACAGGATGAAGAAGAGTAGAACTGCCAGAAATTCAAGAAGTACAAAAGCTCCTGATTTTAGTTTAAGAATGATCATGAACAATGATTTTCCATATTTTAACAAAATTAATTCCGGCAAACTAAGATTCCCAGAACAAACTTATGCCTCATGCATACCTGCTAAGTGAAATTGGCACATCCTTAATGTCATACTTCTCAAACTCGGTATATTCAATACATGTCAGGCCATATGTCCACTGTCCATCTTCACTCTGCTTCTCAACAAGCACATTAATGCCTTCCGTCGCTCCAAAGTTCCTTTGACACGAAGCAAATCCTAATTTCTGAAACAATAAAGTAGCAACAGAAGGCTAACATCATGGAGAGCATTAAATCAATTCCTTTGATAAAACAGTAAACAATGAGCAGAAAGCCATATCATATTAGAGATCATACCAAATAATGTTAAGGTAATTCAAGATGAATAGTGGAAAAATTGGACTTCTGTCATCAATGAAACAAGTTACTAGATCATACTGGGTTACAAATAACCATACAAAATGTTGCAAACAAATTAAAATAAGGGTATGAGTTTGATATTACACCTTAACTAAATTAAGGAACTACCATACTTGTCAACAACAACATCAAGCCTTTATCCCACTGTGTGGGGTCGGCTACGTGAATCCTTTTTTTCCATTGTGTCCTGTTAAGAGTCAAATTCTCATTTAAATCTAACAAAGAAAGGTCACTTCTAATATTTTATAACCAAGTCTTTTTAGGTCTACCTCTACATTTCTCAACATAAGCCAAATTTAATGCATATACTCTCATAACCGGGTCAACAGAAGACTGTCGTTTTATGTGACCAAACCATCTAAGGCAATTTATCTAATCTTATCTTCCACTGGAGCTACTCCAACCTTTTCATGTATATGATCCTTTTGTATCCTATCTCTAAGAGTAAAGCCACTCATCCACCTGAGCATCCTCATCTCTGCAACACTTAACTTAATATTATGCTTCTCTCTTAATGGCCAACATTCTACACCATAAAGTATTACAGGTCTCACCACCATCTTATAGAATTTTCCCTTAAGTTTGAGGGGGACTTTTCTATCACACAACAAGCCCGATGCATTCCTCTACTTCAACCATCCAACTTGAATTCTACTAAAAATATCCTTATCTATTTCACCATCACTCTGCATAATAGACCCAAGAAACTGAATACCCATGTTTAAGAAATCCAAGGGTAATCAGAAGTTTTACTTCTCTCTTAAGAGTTATAACCATCTCTCTCTCTCTCTCTCTCTCTCTCTCTCTCTCTCTCTCTCTCTATATATATATATATATATATATATATATATATATATATATATATATATATATATCAAAGCAATAGGTCCTCTCTTTTTTTCTTGCTTATGTGACAAACTAAAACTAATAGATGTACATTCTTTAGCTTGAGGAGTGTTAGTGTATTAGAAAAGAAATATTAGAAAATCAATGTACTAGGAAAGTATATATTTTGGGAGGATTACATTTATTATCCTTTAATTTCTTCTCATTATATTCCTCAATATGCCTATAGTAACAAACATACAAATTTCTATTCATATAACCTTTAGTATCATATAGTAAATAACCCTAATTTCTTTTAGGAATTCTCCCTAGACTTGTTTTCATGCTATATTGATGTTGAATTGCCATAATCCTGTCAAAACTTGAGTATATTGGAGTCTTTTAAGAGGACTTGCCCATTTATTCTAAACCGGAAATATAAGGACTAATAATATTCTCGGAAAATGCAATATCACGGATGAAATGTCGATCAACCTCAATGTGTATGATCCATTATGAAACATTCGATTATTGTCAACATATATGATTGCATAATTATTACAATATAGCGATTATTCCAATAATTGAGCCATAAAAATTTGATCAATCTTAATCCACATCATTTCACATGTAGAATAAATCATGGCTAATGCAACCTAAAGCTCTGATATCAAATTGATGCAATCTAGAAATCTCTAAACCAAGAGAATGCTAGGTATGCAAACTAAACACCTTCCTTTCAATATAACAAAAACAAACACAACAATAAAACAAAAAACAACAACGTTTACAACTTCTAATAGAAAAGGACACAACACTACCTTACAACTTCATATAAAAAGGGCACAACAACACCTTACAATTTTAAATAAAAAGGACACAACACAACTTACAACTAATCAAAGCTTTGAGAAGAAAGATAGAAGAAAGATACAGATGGAATGGGAACCATGAAGAGAAGAATAGATAGAAGTCCAAGACGAAATATAAGGAAGGTAGAAGACGATAGCTCGCAAGCTATGACAAATCCGCAGGTTTCACGTTCCAGATATTCATCATATATCACTCTCCAAAACTCTCTTTCACAAAGGAATTCAGACCCAATTTATAGGAGAAAGAATGGGGAATAGAATTCAATAGTTCACATACTTGTGCCACCAAAAAATAGCCAATAGGAGCCTATCAAGACAGCCCATTTAATGTGAAGTTAAAGCACACAGCATAGGAAACAGCAAGAGGGAAATCTGAACAGCCAACAGCAGGGAAACCAAGGGACAATATGAAAACCGAACAACCACCATGGGAAGACAAAACAGCCCCATTGGAAGACCAAACAGCCACATGGAAAGACCAAACAACCACCAAAAACCTCTCCAAATCAGCCCCTACCTTAACTGCATCAATGGCTCTATATGTTGCTTCAACAATGGATTTGATTTTAATAGTTTGCTTTTCTTGCTCTTCCACGTAACCATATTACTTCTTACAAAAATGCATTGCCCAAAAGTCCACTTTATGTCATCAACAAATCCAAAATATTCGGCATCAACAAATACATTTTGGGCACTTCCACTTTCTGTCATCAACAAATCCCAAATAATAGGCATCAATGAATACATTTTGGGCACTTTTCCTGATAATAAACATAATTCAAAGCAAGATTATAACTAGAGAAGAATCCATCCAAATCTAGCTTCCCCTAAAAAAATCTAAAAATACTAGAAAATTTAGTAGAAAGTTAAAATGTCAAGCAATTACTAGTTGCTTCACGCTTATGTAGTCACCCATCCATCCTCCACATTAATTTTCCAAGGATGAAAATTTTAAACTTGACCAAATATTACAAAGAGCCATTATCATATCAAGTATATACATATGATCACACCCAGAAAATTTCTCTAGTAAGGAAGTGTCGCAAGCAATTTGATCGTCTAATTAGCCTGATTTTGATGAAACCATTATATTAGGGTTACAACTTAAGCAAGGATGTTCCCCAACTACTAAGTTTATGAGTTGTGAGTCATAAGCAACACTTGATGTAGATAAGTTGCTAGGAGAGCTTGAGTTGTATATTCCTTTAATGTGTATTTATAAACAAAACTACATAAAGAATAATTGGAAATAACTAAATACAATACCTCAAAAAAAAAAATAGAACATACACCTATTAGATATCCACCTCCTTTGGGGATAGCCTAATGCACTGATTGGCGCCACGTGAGTAATCTATGACATCCTTCCTTTATTGTAAATGAATTATAAGCAATACTAATGATAAATTTATCGTCATAATATATCTTCATAATCTTTTCCCATCAGATTTTTAAATATTCTAATACAATTTTGATCCACAAAAGTTCATTGCTCTGAATTTAGATTCAACGTTGGATCTTAAAACAACAGGTTACTTCTTGCTCTTCAATGTTATAAAATTTCTTCCCATAAATATAGCATCCATAAGTGGATCTCCTATCCATTAGTGAAATTGCATAATCAGCATCATTACAACCTTCAATTTGTAGAGTGACATTTTTTTATGGAGATTCTCCTTTTTGGGACTTACTTTAAGGTGCATGAGTATAAGAAACTTGAAGGTAAAATTCTTTTGAGTCAGTACATAAATTGATTGATAAGATTTATTACAAAGACAATGTCAGGATGGATGTGAGATGGACAGATTAGTTTAATAACTAATATTGGATATTATCTCTTGTTCACTTATATTCCTACTTCTACATTCAGTTTTTGACCAGCTTTTGTTGGAATTTCACAAGGCTAACAATCAACCATTTTTGTTTCTATCAGTAGGTCGACAAATTTTTTATTTTTTTATTTTTAGAGAAAAAAATTCTTATTCTGAATGAGTAGCTTTTATTCTTATGAAGAGTTTGAGTTTTCCCAATTCTTTCATTTCAAATTCTTCACCATGTTTTTTTCGAAGTGATTCATTTCTTTATTATGATCACCTATAATAACTATATCATCAAAATATATAATAAAAATTAAAAAAATTTCATTAATGAAGTGTTTTATGAACAATGTATGATCTTATAAGCTTTATTTATATTTAACTCCATTCAAGATGTTGATTTCATTTTTTAATGAAGTTGAAACAATCTTCATATGCTTAGCTTAGTTCATATGATCCTTTCCTAGTGTAGGATCTTCCATATAAGACTCTCCTTAGGTAGATTCCTAATAAAACTTAGGTAGTGCCAAGGACCCTTAGGAGCCTGACGCAAGCCAATTTAGAACCTCTTCAATCTTCTCCAAACCCATTTATAATAGGTTGAAGCTAAATCCTAAGTAGGCCCTTGGGTTTAACTAGATCATTCATGGTCCATTTAACTCTAACTTGTCTAAAAACCACCCAAGGACCCTAAGACACTCCCTAGTTGCCCTAAAGAGGTAGTTGACCCTATTAAATCAAGCTTACGTCAAGCATAAACCAAAACCCAAAACCCAAATTTTCTTAAAAAATAATCAAACTCCCCTAAGCATTACAGCATCTGCCCTAGGGCCTACTTTAGGTGGCCCACGACCTTGGGACTTACCCAAGGAGCCCCTAACTTGCTCTTGGACCCATCCCATGGGTCAAGGAGCATTGGCCAACTCCTTTGACCCACGATCAAAGTGGGTTTAACCAAAGTCACGTGTTAACCCTAAAATGCCTAAATCTAAACCTAAGCAATCAATTCAAACTCAATGGCTTCAGCATTGTCAAAGTGATCTCAAACAATTCTAGGAATATTTTATCCATACTTAGCCCATGTTCAATCCCCCTTGATCATGATGGACCTTTGTTTGACCAATGTGCCCAATTGACCCACATTGAGTCCACTTGAACCAAACTCAATCAATTCAACTACAAACTTTCCCAAATTTGGCATAACCCTTCCTAAGACCCTACGCTAGCTCCCCTAGATGACCCAACCCACCTGGGTTAGCCCAAGTGGATCAAAACCTTTGACCTGAGCCACTTCAACCAAATTCAACCTATTCAAGCTCAACTAGTCCAAGCTAGCCAAATCCAAAGAAATTATTGGACTCCTTGAACCTTTTAGAGGCTTAACCAATTAGCAGTATAGCTAGCGTCGGTTCAAGCAGTCGAAACATGGGTGTCCAACATGAGCAAGAGTATCCATTACCTCTAACTGCTTATTCAAGCCACTCCAAGCTTTGAGAATGACCAGGGATACTTATCCCACACTCACACGTGTTAGCCAGAAACCTGTGCCTAGTCTCCCTATAAATTGGCCTTGCTCAGGCAAATTTTAGCATACAATAAGAGTTTATTACCTTTCTTAGTGAGTTCTTGAGCATTTCTAACCATCTCCCTCCTTAAGCTCTCTTAATGAGTGCGAGAAAACCAAGCTCTGGCTACCCTTATTTGGAGAAATTGATCCAGATAAAGCAACCTTTACCAAACCTACTCATGGCGATATAATACATATATTATAGTTCAATGTATATTCTTCTATATAATACATCCAAAATGCATAATTCTATCACATTTAAGTGTTGCCCGTTCCTCTAATAATATTGAATGAAAAGTGTTAACATCATACCCATTAAAATTATATATTATATTCTCATTTTTTGTTCTATAAATTCTACTACTGTAACCATCTCATAAATATAATATTGGTGAAAGGACCAACATGGTCCCTCAACTCTTTGTGAGAGACCAAAATAATCCCCAACTCTTTTGAGGGACCATTTTGGTCCCTCAACTCCTTAAAAAGGGGCCTTTTTTATCCTAACATCAAATTTTGGAGTTAATGGTACTAAATTAAATGGTATTTTAATAATTTTTTAATTAAATTATTTATTAAATATAATTTTTAAATAATTGCATTTTTTAATTATTAAACATTTCTTAGAATTATTAATAATTTTTTAAATTAAAACTAGAATTATTAATATTTTTTTATTAAAGAAATGTTTAATAAAGTTTTTTAAAAAAATTACTATTACTTGAAAATTATATTTAATAAATAATTTATTTAAAAAATGACTAAAATACCCCTTGATTTGACACCATTAATCTCAAATTTTGATGTTAGAACCAAAAAGGCCCTTTTTTAAGCAGTTAAGGGACCAAATTGATCCCTCAAAAGAGTTGAGGGTCATTTTGATCCCTCACAAAAAGTTGAGGGATCATTTTTGTCTTTTTCTTATATAATATTTTATCAATCCATCATTCCAATTTTTTCACACATCATCTTAGCATTCTTATTTCTAATATGCTTAATTTGGCTATTAGTAAATTTTAATTGTGCAGCATTCAAGCATTTAGCATAGTTGGTCAAACTATTGTTTTATAAAATTAACCATTAAGCATCCACAATTTCTTCTTTATATAATACTCTTTAAGCAATTATGCATTTTACCTACCCAATCTTAAATCCTAAAGTTAAATCCCCATCCATATGCTCATATGGTAAATCTAAAATACTAAAATACATAACACATAAACATCAATTTAACATCATTTAACACACAAAATAATACGATCTCTTGAAAATAAAATAAAACAATAATCCAAAAATATAATTATACTATATTTTTGTGCAAGTATGAACATATATACATGCCTTTCTTGGCACGATAGTAATAGTAGACCCGGCCATAGTATTCACGCCACTCATACACGTTTTTATTAGCATGATAGGCAGGCTCAACATGCCCTAATCACCCCTATGGGAGAGGTGACATCGGAATGCTACCAAAATTCTATCAAATTTCACATTGACAAGGAGCCAAAATAGGATGAAATATAAGAAAACTTTTGAACTTAAATTGAAAGTTAAAAATGACTTCTAATCTAAAAGTGAAATCACAAAACGTCATAAAATACGAATGAACTTACAAATATGAGGGCATAATTGAACTTGAATGGGATTTACAAGGAACATAAAATAAACTCAGAAAATCACTATGAGTAAGAACAGAACCTCCTTACTGCTCTTTAGAACAATCAAACCTTATAAACACAAGTATAAATGAAACTGAATGGATGAAATAAGCTATAAACTTCCTCATATTTATAGGAGGAAAAAAGATTCCCAGTGGAAAAAAGATTCCCAGTGGCTTCCAGAACTTAAAATTATAAACATGTAAAAATAAAATTCACATTTCAAAACACATGAAAGGATTCTAATTCATGAATACATTATTGAATCCATGACAAATACATGCAAGTACATAGAAGCCAATTTTTTAAAACTCAAAATGAGACTTTGTGCGGACTTCAATGACATGATCCTCACATGAATATTTCAAATGTAGATAAATTCAAGCCACCTAGCAAACATCACACAAGCAATTAAATTGGATTAATTTTAGGTCTTGCGTGTACTTCACAAGGTGATCTTCAACTCAAGTACAATACCAAAAAATACATTCAAATATCTTAAAGTCGTGCAAGTGTTTTGAGAAATCATACAAGCTCTCTAAATTGTTGTGTTCAAAAGTTTAAAAATATATGCGTTCGCATATACTTTGAGAAATGCACCAAACTATTAAATTTAAAGTCCGTAAATGTCACGCAGGCTAAGAAAGAGAAATAGACTCAAATCCCTCCACTTTGAAAAGAGTGCAACCATCTTAGAAGTCTTGCAATTATTTTAAAAACTCAAATTCCTTGTTCAAATTCAAAATTCAAAATTCAAATGAATTGACAAATGCTCTCAATTGGGCCACCCTACTTATAGAGTAGTGTCAAAAGTCCCATTTTTAAGTTCGGTCTTCACGTCACAAAGGCTAGAGTCAGTAAGACTCAAACCCTATTGAAATCGATAATCTATTAGCAAGCGAAAAGAACAAACAAATTTTAGAGTGACAAAATACAATGTTCCTACCTTGATGATGGCCATGTTGAGAAAAAATTTCAACCAGAGAAAATGATATTATTAAAATGCCCCTAAATCCAAAGCAAATGGTTTGGGGCCTAAAGTATCAATAAAAGTATAAAATTATATATATATAATACTAAATATTCAAGCATAATTTTATCGACTCAAGTTTAAAGCAACAATTATCCACCATCCGTTACAATTTGTCAAAAGTGACAAATTTAAGATTAACTTTAGCTCACAAAGACCAATGTCATATCAAGCACATCACTATGATCACTATCAAAAAATTATCATGCCAGTAAAGCCGTGCATGTGTCCTCTGACTCAGTGATTTTGTCATCAAATGACAAGAAATATATATATAGTAAAGACTAGGGCCCGCTAACCGAGTAGTTTAACCAAAAAATGGCATAATTATATTTATAGTAATGGCTAAAGACAGAATGATCCCCAATGGCTCAACCCATTGAATTGTTAATCATAGAATGCAGTTGATAGGTCAAAGCCCTCTGTTAGCCAATGTTGTATCAAAATTATCCCACTTAAACAAACATTCAACCCAAGTCTACGAGTTCCCCCAAGATGACACAATATTTAACACTATCGTTGTCAAGTACCAATTCCTGGATGAAAAAAATAGAGTTGCATTAGGTAATCGACAGTCAATGTAAAACTTATCAAATACTTAAGATATGAATCATTTAATATATTATGTAAATGCAAGGGTGTTCCCTGAAAGCGACGTGCTGTATGGCCTGAATATAACGAAAAGTGTGCAAGGGCCGCTACACCGGCGCTCAAATACAGTGTTAAATAAGCAAGGGTTCCCACATCATGGATGTCCAAGCAAGTTTATGAAATTAGAATTAGGATAAGAACTGGGAATATAGATTTTCTTTCAAAAAAATTAATAGAATTAATAGATATTATGATTCATAGGAAGATTAATATTCTATATATTCATGAAACTAAATAGGTAGGAGAGAAGGCTAAGGAGATTGATAGTTTAGGATTTAAACTATGGCATTCAGGTAGGAGACGTACTAGAAATGGTGTATTTGTGATTATAGATAAGAGTTTGAAGAATAATGTTGTAGAAATTAATTGAATTAAAGATAAGATTATAGCTTTAAAGATTATTATTGATGCTAAGATTATTAATATTATAAGTGCTTATACTCAAGTGGGTTTGGATATGTATTCAAAATTATAATTTTGGAATGACTTCAAAAAATTAATAAAAATTATACCTCTTGAAAAAACTATTGTTATTGGAGGAGATTTAAATAAACATAGTTGTAAAGTGGTAGAAGATTTTAAAAATATTCATGATGGCTATGGATTTTGAGTGACTAATGAATGTGATAGGACCATATTATATTTTGCTCTACATATAATTTTATAATTGTTAATACATTATTCAAGAAATGAGAGGAGCATCTCATCACTTATAAAAATGGATAAAGTAAAACTTAGATTGATTATTTTCTTATAAGAAAAATAGATCGTTTATATTAAAAAATTGTAAAGTTATTCCGAGTAAAAGTTAATGTGCCTAGCATTATTTATTTGTCTTGGACTTCAAGATGAAGAGGTAGAATATAAAATATAAAGTAAAATATTATCCTAAGATTAGATGGGGCATTTAAAGACTACTAACAAAAAGATTTTGTAGAGCAAGATTAAAGATCTTAAGATTTTGACTCTGCATGAGGAAATTAAAATTATGTGAAAATAATAGCTAATGATATTAAAAATGTTGCAAGGAAAGTGTTAGGAGTATCAAAACGAAAAGCTCCTAATTATAAAAATAGCTGGTGGTGGAATCAAAATGTGCAAGAAAATATTAAAAATAAAAAGCTTTACTATAAAAATTGGTTTAGATATACAAGCTCGAAAAATTGGGAATGATATAAAGAGACTCATAAGGAGTCTAAAAAGTAATATGTGATGTAAAAAATTTAGCTTTTAATGATTTGTATAACTGACTAGATATTAAAAAGAATGAAAGATATATGTATAAGTTAGTTAAGCAAAGAAATAGGAGAAGGATTTAATTCAAGTGAAGTGCATTAAGGATGAAGATTAAAAAAATACTTTTATTATAAAAGGATATTCAACAAAGGTGGATGAAATATTTTAATAATTTTTCAATAAAGATTGTAAGAATACGATTTGACTTTAGTAACCTTAGCACCCAAAATGAAAATAGAGATTTTTATTTTTATCTTCGTATTTGTAAAGCCAAAGTTAGAGAGATTTTAAAGAAAAATGAGGTGTGGAAAAGCTGTTGGACCTGATAATATTCCAATAGAGGTGTGGAAATGCTAAGAGATGAAGGAATTTCTTAACTTACAAACTTTTCAATATTATCTTGAAGACTAAACAGATGTCAAACGAGTGAAGAAAGAGTATGTTGATTCATATTTTTAAGAATAAAGATGACATACAAGTGTACAAATTATAGAAGAATTAAATTAACGTGTCAAGCATTAAAACTATAGGAGAGAGTTATTGAACATAGGTTACGATGTGATGCTAATATTTCTCAAAATCAATTTGGATTCCTGCTGGATAGGTCTACCATGGAAGCTATATATTTATTAAGAGGTTTGATGGAGAAGTATAGAGCAAATAAGGAGGATTTACATATGATATTTATTGATTTAGAGAAAGCATATGACAAAATTCCAAGAGAAATGCTCTGAAAAGAAAGGAATTAATAATCCTTATATTCAAGTCAATAAGTATATATATGTAGGAGTTGTTACTTGTATTCAAACACGAGGTGGTTTGACCAAGTATTTTTCTATTTCAGTTGGATTATATCAAAGATCAACTTTAAGCCAAATCTTTTTGCTTTAGTCATGGATGTTCATTTGCAAGAGGATGTACCCAAGTGTATGCTTTTTGCTTATGATATTCTTCTTGTTGATGAATTATGGAAGTCAACCTTAGAGTCTAAAAGTTTTCGTTTGAATAGATCTAAAACCGAAAATATATAGTGTAATTTTAGTAGTAATAGATCTAGTGGGGGGATTGTGACTTTGGGTGATCAAATCATTAAATATATATATATATATATATATATATATATATATATATATATATATATATATGTTTTAGACATATGGGGTCTATTGTTCAAAGTGATGGTGAAATAGATGGGGATATTATTAGTAGAATTCAAGTTCGGCATATTGTGTGATAGAAAAGTACCTCTTAAACTTAAGGGAAAATTCTATAAGATGGTGGTGAGACCTGCAATGTTTTATGGCGCAGAATGCTAGTCATTAAAAGAGAAGCATAAAATTAAGTTAAGTGTTGCAAAGAAAGCTAAAGGTAGACCTAAAAAGACTTAGTTAAAAAATATTAGAAATGACCTTTTTTATTAGATTTAAATGAGAATTTGACACTTAATCGGACACAACAAAGACAAAGGATTCATGCAGCCGACCCCACGTAGTGGGATAAAGGCTTGTTGTTGTTGTTGTTGTCGTCGTCGTCGCCGTCATCATCAGCAGCACGGGTAGACTATTGCTATTGACTAAGAAGACAAAATTCCTGGCAATCCGAGACGACATAATTATGAGATCCTTATTAGGTTCATCATCATTCTCCCACAAGCCGCTTTAAGCTAAAGACAGTACATTTTTCTTAACCTAAAACTAAATTGTTATTACTATATACTAAGCATTTAACACTTCGATTAACCTTAATAGAATTCTCTCTCGTCATCAGGAGAGGTAATTAACATAAGAGCTTGCGTCTATCTTCTAAAAATCTAACCCAGAATACAAACTGTCTCAGAAGAGTAAATTGAGAATTTTCGAAGCTACAATAATGAGAGATATTAGGCCAACTATAGGATCTACTTTCTTGGGAACTTGATACGATGACTTTAAAGTTCACTGTGGTTCTGTAGAGAAATCAATAATAGATATTTCGACCATAAAGTTACTGCAGATAGTAGGAATTTACAAGTTGTCAACATAAGAGGCATAAAATGATTAAGCAAAAAATAGTATTTGTAAATTTCCATGTTATTAATCCAGCAATATCACAAACAATCTTAAATATTTAAAATACAGATAAATACTTAAATATTTTATTTGGACAATTAGCCCATCTTAAACTTTTTTTGTGACAAATAGTAGCTTGAAGGAGGGACTAGATAATGGTGCCCAATGGGCAAGTACGGGCTCATTTGGCTATACTTATCATAAGGGGTCAATCTTATCGGTCCACATTCTAGCACCATCTACTCAAGTGTAACCCACCATGGTATTTTGGCTGTATGGGGCCAGGCAAGAATGAAGCCACAGCGTGTAGGCAAATAGGTTTCGTAAGTGGTGTGGAACGTGCGCTGTCATGCTGCACACTAGCGGTTTGCTAGTGAACAGCAAGTGTATTTACCAACTTATGAGCTCTACATACCTTCTCATGCCTCAAACCTACTCCTGCCAGTGCCAAAAGTGTCACATCAGTTGCAGCAACAACATTACTGCAAAAAACAAAGGAATATCTTGTAATTAAAATAATCTGACCACAGCTATATTCACAAGGCACCACCACACTATGACTAAGAGTAACACTATATACAATGATAACCTGACTTGTCGTACAGTTGCACCTTTTCTTCCATGACTGTAAAACCATTGAAATATTCCTTTATCATATGCAAGTTTCCATATTGCACCGTGACCACCTGGTTTGCAGACTAGGGAGAGTGGTTCATTAATCAACCATTGACCATCTTCAGTAGCAACAACTGGCACCATCGGCTACAAGTGCCAATGAAAAGAATAGAATAGTCAATATCATGACTACTCACCAGAAAAAAGCAAAAGGGACAACAGCACATTTCCACTTAAGAATTTAAATATTAAAATACATAATACCTGTTCAAAAAGGCGAAATTTCTGCTGGCCCCTTCCAAACCATCCATGTTTCTCACAAAGAGCCAAAATATGATCATGGTTGTTCTTTACTGAACTTGTCATCATAGCAACAGGAGTTATACACTGCTTACCAAAAACCTTGAAGTGAAGGAACTCTCTAGCCTGGAAATGCTAAATAAATAAGGATCCCATAAAAACAACTAAGGTTAAGAAATTGGTAGACATGAAAATATGTCTAACTTGACAGATTCCTGAACATAATAGTAACTCAGAGAAAAAAAATTCAAGGCCTGGTATAGAATAAAGCTAAATCATGAAATTGGGTTTTATAGTGTAACGCTGTGGCATCTTGCAATAAGTGCAAGGCCGGCTGACATTTGTTTTTCTATATCCATAGGAATGTTTAGTCATTTCATATTGTTTGATGTTAATAGTCAGCATGACCAAACAGCATATTCTTGGGAAATATATATATATATATATATATATGACTACCTTTTTTACCCCCTGTGGAATGTCATGGTTGCATGAGATAAATATACATGTAGCAGCATAAAATAGAACGACTACAGGTTAAAAGACTGGTTATAGAGAACTGCCTAAGGTCTATATATTCTAATACAGAGTTAACATGAGAGGCACAAAACCAAGCAACAAGCATTCAATATTTGAAGGACAAAATATTAAATAAAACATTTATAGCCAACTTTAATTTTTGTTGATGACAGAAATCAATTCAAATTAAATCCCAATGCCTTCTACTAGAACTTGACAAAGAGAATAAGGATCAAGAAAGTTGCCAGAACATTTAGAATTCACCACTTCCAAAATCTCATATCTATACTAATATATAAATGTGGCTTGTGATTCTTCCCACAATAAATCTCAGTCATCCACATGTCTTTCGAATACTTGACCTTACATCTCTCAAAACTGTTGGTACACACTTGTGATTATTCCCACAATAAATCTCAGCCATCCACGTATCTTTCGCTTTTTAAATCATGACCTTATATCTCTCTCAAAACTATTGGCATTCCCAGCAAAACTATTCTTAAATCCTGCAGTCTTTGGAGCTCCCGCATTCATTATTTGTCTTCTTGAATTTTCGATTTTCTGCAGCGGGAGAGCTAGGTGAGGAAAAGCAGCAGGAGATTGTTGGTCGTCTTCTGTGATTTTTGGTTTTCTGCAGCGGAAGAGCTCGATGGGGAAAGCGGGAGAGGTCTGAAGTGGTTCTTCTATTTTGGGAGATAGATAAGGAAGCTGAGAAACAAAAGCTTCACTTATACTTCCACCTATCAGAAGTTTAACTGATTATTGTAATACTTTAATTTCCTCTTTGCATTTTTTTTATAAGGAACCATATGCCACCATTTAGTTCATCACATAAGGAAAATACACAAGCACAAAATGTAAATACCTAGTATAAAATAACTTCAACTACATTCTTCCGCAACAAGCACAATAATATGACTTGAGAGCCTGCTCAGGTCTAGCTAAATAAGATATTGAAAGCTTTCCTCCTGGTCAATGCCATTAAAAATAAAGCTTCCAAAAGTTTCAGCGGGGTTGGACAGAAGTTTCTTTATGCATAAAATTTAACAAAATATGTTTGATGCATAATGCATATTGCTATAAGGTTTACCACACTATATTCTAATGTGTGATTAAAAAAACATCATTCTCAAAAAACAGTGCACAAAAAAGCAATCAACATTTGCTGATAAACTGATTATCTGGTATCAGATAAGTTTGCTAAATAAACATTTAATACCTCAACCTGCTGCCTTCTCATTGCAGTAAAGTTCTACAACAATTCCAACAACTACACAAATATAATCCTATAAAACTCTATTTTTGGGAACGGACCACGAATAAAATCTCTTCAATAGGCATTTTTCAGCAAAATATGCAGTCCTACGAGATCCACAAAATTAGGTTGCTCAACGACAGCAAAAACAGTGGCCAGTCAGAAGAGATAAGAAAGGATTATATAGGAAGAATTCTTAAATATAACCATAAAACAACATACTAGGAAGATACAACAATACAGAATCAATAAAATATACTCATAAGAGCAATAAATTTGTATCTTGTTCATAAAAAGAGTGGAGATTAAGAATTGCCAATTCTTTAACTAGAAGTTGCAAAATGCCTCAAACTTTCATTTGGCGAGCCAATTTCATAAACAACCAAACAACAAGAACATTTTCAAAACAAGATTGTCGTGTAATTTTTTTAAGAAACATCTTATATTACTATATTCAAGTACTATACACTATGAGCCTTTTGAAATGAAGGTAATAATTATACTAACATAAGAAATTCATATTGATTATAACATTATCTGAATACTTTAACCAAGAGCATTCTGTTCAATAATCAAAGTCTATATTAAACTATTTCATAATATATCTATAAAGTATAACTTAATGGAAAAAAAAAAGTTTGAAAAGGTCCGAGACAAAGAGAATGGGATAACAGTTTCAGAATGAAACAAAGAAACAATCACTAAAAAATTCATTAAAAGATGCATAATCCTTTTCCTGAAAACCGATTCATAACTGAATGACTACCAATTAACAAATAATGAAGGGGGTAAAAACAAAACTTGATGGATCCAGCTGCTACAAGTTATCAAAGAAAGGGATCTCATAGCCACTCTTCCCTGGACATCCATTCATAGGTATTTCATCATCATGTCCTTCCATCTAGCCACTACATGCCAAAAGTTTTTTTTTTTCTTTTTTGGCAAAAACAAATTAAGCATTATTTGCAAAGCCATTTTCAATAGATAATTTGCACAACATAAGAAAAAGATAAGGCTAGAATATTATGCAGATGTGTATCATTAAAAATACATTCCAGCGGTAATCAAAATGGACAAATTAAACAAGTCATATAACCTTACAAAAACTTCTTTGCATGTGTATTTTGTAAGACAGTAGATGCTGATCAATAATTAACAAGATTTTTTATAGTAAGACAATAAAGGCCATATAAGTGCTTATAAGAACAGCAGTTTATTTGTAGACCAAGTAAATATGCTGTTGTGGTACACTGAAAAAATAGCTGTCATAAGCATTGGTTTGTTACAGTAGAAGATGTAGACCAAGTACTTAATAACCTGAAGATCCCTTATCAAGCCTTCTAATAAAGTGCTTCCACAGTATGGAAGCATTGCAGCAGGCAGACATTCACCAGTGACAGGGTCAACTAGACCAAGCCGATCCCCAGCACCACCAAGAGGATAAATTTCACCTAGCTCTGGCAAGCCCTAAAACGTTGGAAACTTCTGTCACATCTCAAAGATAAATTAAAGTGGAATATGTGACGTGCATTTCTTTAAAGCATGTGCCACAGCAAATTTAAGCATATGAAATTTTCTTGAGTTACCTCTAATCCCCAGAAAGCTGCTTGTGAAGCATATTCAGCATCCTCCAAAAGATTGGCTCCAGAAGGAACATGAAATTCTTGGAGTTCACAAAGAGACAGATTCATGTGAGAAAACCAATTAGATTTCCCTTTTGATTTCAGAGGTGAAAGGAGCTCTAATACCACTACCTGATATCTGACATAATTAATTGCATCAGAAAGTTAACAATGAATACTGAATCATATATACCACATTTTCCCTAGAAGGAAAATTGAAGTTGAATTTAAATTGGGAAAACAAAAAGTATCATTATAAATTTATAATAGCATCCAGCAAGGACTGGAGATGAGAAAAGACCATCAACAAATAGCCAATATAATACAGATTGGAGAAAAAAGACCATCTATAGCTGGCCCAACAACTATAGATGGAAAGTAAACAACTTGAGATGCAATAGCAGGAAACAACATCATATAAAATACGAATTTGGGAGCATCATAACTTTTAAAAAGATGTTATGTCCTTGTCGGATGCTTTTAGATTCTTCAAGAGTATTCGACTTGAATTTAGAAAAGTAGCGAGACTGATGAATTTGATACATGTTCCAATTCAAAAGTTTTGAAACATAACAAATTTCCAATATTGCCAATGAGATATGCTATGTTTGTTGTTTATAGGAACCTTAATCTTAATGGTCTTTTTGATGTTTATGCTAGCTTTTCTGTGCTTCCATGTCCATGTTTATTTATGAGTGACGATAGGTCTATTTTCCTTTGCATGTGTCAAACCGCAAATGAATGCTTGCACTTGTCATCATATAAGCATACTTATGTATGCAACTATGCATTCATAACATACAAATATATTAACATTCTATTTTATACAAAGACATACATGAGTAAGTAATATAAAAAATTATTACTATTCCTTATCGATTTTTACACAAATTTAAATCAAATTTGGTTATTTTTCAATCATGCAACATTCAAATGAAAAATCAAGACAAATCATCTTAATCTCCATGAAAATTAGTTTAACATTAAATTTTATTAGTATTTTCAATAATTTATCCATGCATAAACTTGTTGGGTTAGAACCCTAATGAGCAGTTGAGATAGTGTTTGTTAATTTTAATGGAGTAGAGTCCATTTGAATCCAAGGGAAGACAAACAGACCCTAGTATCTGTCTCTTCTATATATCAATGATTGCTATTTGTCAAAAATTGTCAAAGAGGAAGTGTATGTATTATTAATTGGTATAGAAGGACAATAGACTATACGTCTAAATTAATGTATGTGTGCAAGTGTCTATATATGAATTTCTATGCATATATGCATCTAATATATATATATGAGAGAGAGAGAGAGAGAGAGAGAGAGAGAGAGAGAGAGAGAGAGTACATTCACACTAATATCAGATTAAATGGTCCGCCTAATGCTACAGCTAGTAGAAGAAATGCTACTTCCACGATCCAAGTAAAAGTAGTTCTTTAACTATTGTGTGTTGAATGTAAATGTTGGTCAGGTGAGCATCAGATGATGTTACATATTTAGATTTCTTTTGAATATATCTTGACCTTTGTAGATTACTTTAGCCAAATTTTTGTTTTGCATTTAAATTTAGCCGACCTTTAACCATAATATTTAGATGGATAAATTCTCTCTAAAATTACATTGAGTAAATAATATCACCATAAAAGGGGATAGTCATATCAGAAGCTAAAGAAACAGTATAAATATTTCTGCAAAAATTTTCTTATTCTAAAAGGAATGCTTGAAAAATTAAAACATTTTGATAGCTGATTACAGTGAAAGAATATTCACAAGCGTTACCTATTTCAGATGAAAATCAAATTTCACAAACAAATATTTATAATTCTTCTGAAAGTCAGGCTTGCTCTAAGACTTGCAAGGGACATTATTTTTTCCATTCCTTCATGATAGCCAGGCTTCCTAAAATATTTTGTCTACAAAAGGCTCCTGAGACTTTATGTGCTTAAATATCCAAACCTGCACTTGAAAAGCAAGCTTTCATCGAAGAAATTAGGAGGAAAATGCTTATTTCCATTAGGTTCACAGTTGAATCCAGCATTATATAAAGGTAAGGCAGGGTATGAGAACTTCTCTAGGGTAGAAGATATTTCACAGTTAGTTATCAAAACAGCTTCTACTGTTAAGGTGCTTCAATGGTATGGTCCTTTAAAATGGTTGAACTCAGCTCCTTTATTACCAGAACAGTTATATATGGCTTGCTCAGTAAACTTGGCGATTAGCACTCAGTTGCAACACAAGTGTGTGTATCTTGGTTCTCAAAAAAGATCATAGTTATTTCATACTATTTTCATATCAATGAATGTGCCTATCATAGCAATGGATGAGCCTTACCCACTTTCTTCTTAAAAAAAGAACTTTTTACAGTTTATTTACCATTTTTCCAATCGTTCTTCTGTCCAAAAGGAATGATATAGGAGATTCTTAACAAATATCATGTAATAGTGTCAATTTTGCTAGATCTTCATAGAAAGACCAACAAAGATAAGGGCACGATCCAAGCTCCTGAGCAATATCAGGATAGGTTATACCACCACCCTCCTTGTAAAATAATAAATACATAGGTACATATTATAGGGGCAAATTAGTTTAGTTGATAAAACCTTAGAGGTTGTTGCCAAGGTTCTTGATCAAATCCCGCCTGCATCAAATATGTGCTTTGGCACTCAAATAACAAGGATAAAAACAAGTGCATCATATTTAACAATTTAAAAGAGGACTAGCTTAAGTATTCTATATTTTTCAGGTTTGATATATCGCCAATCAGTATCGCATTTCATGTATTTTAGTTATATATAGAGGTTATAGCTATATTTTGTTATGATCACTTCCGCATAAAGATTTCACACCAAACGTTTTAGTACATTGACTCTTAAACACGTCAACCTTCCTCTATTTCCATCTCATTTCTAAATTCCAATTCATTAGATGCAAACAAAGTTGAACAAGAAGAATGCATCAAGAGAACTCACCCGATGATTCCTCCAACACAATCATAAAACTCTTCAACATCATTTAAAGTCTTCAGCAGCTTGTCCAATGGCTCGCTCATTCCACCGCCCCCAACATCCTCATCCTCAACCTCAATTCCAACCCCATCCAAATTCCACTTCTCAATCATATCCGCCAGAATGTAAAACGCCTTTTTCAAACTATGATGCCCTACCCCGCCGCCGCCACGATGCAGCCCCGAGCCGAGAACGTGCCCCTGTCCCGCGGCAACGAGGCATTTTATAAGGAACTCGTCTTTCAAATCCAGCGAAAACAAATCCCGTCTCGAACCGAAGAAATCCCTAACTCTATGGTCAGCATCGAGCACCCGTAGCTTCTCGCGGAGGGTATTGGCCTTCCGAAGACGCGAGCGAAGAGCGTGCAGATGGTCGATCTCCTTCTCGAAGTCGAAGCCGGGAGCGGGGGCTTGCTCGACGGGAACCGTGGAGACTCGGCAGAATCGGGAATAAGATGAAGATGCTGATGAGGAGAACGATAGGGACTGAGGTGACGGAGTAGATAAATGGCAGCGGAAATGGAGAGCTTTAGGTTGGAAAGGGAAGGAGGGAGATGGAGCACGTGGTAGGAGGCAGGAAGAGTAGGGTAAAGAGGAGGAGGACGAGGTTGTTTTTCCTGTTGAGACCGCCATAGCGATGATGAGAGCTGAGAGATAGACGGCAGAGGTTGAAGGGCGGGGTTTAAATACGAAGGGAAGTGAACAGTTGAAACAGAGTAGGGGATATGCGAGGGAGCTGAAGCGGAGGTTTGAGAATATGATCGGATATGCCTCTCCGCGATGCCTTATTGAGTTATTTCCCGACGTATATCGGTAATCGGTATATGGCAGTGTTACGTGGCCTTTGTTTATTTTGGCATATAATGTCAAATAAATTGAAATTATTTTTTTTTTTTTTTAATTTGAGGGTCACCCCCAATTTTTTATTTATAAGATATCATATTAAATTATACCTTAAATAATATTTGAAGATCATTTAGTTTTCAATTAATATCTCAAAATTTTTAAAGATACTTCAAGTGTGTGATTTATGTTTATTTGGACTCAGATTGAGACCCACACCAAGAATAGGTCACACTAAGTTTAATTATAAGAGGAGGGATTTTCCAAGACCTATTTAGAGAGAATTTCATATTTCCAATTATTTACATATTACAGAGCAAATAATTCACTTTAAATAAATACAAAAAATACACATTTTTCATTCATTTTCATCTCAAAAACATATACAAATCAAAATAATTATTTACAAAGAATACATGACATAAGAGAGTATAGGGCAAAATAAAGCATGCCATGACTACAAAAAAATCTATAACATAACATACCTACAAACATAGCATAACTTGCAAGTTCTCTCTCTACCCAACCTACCCTTCTCGCTTGCCCTAACATGAAATAATTGCATTTTAAATATAGTAAATAGTATCATACTTATCAAACAGTTTCACATGATGTCCTATTGGCAGCACACAGTCAAAATTTTAGGATAAGCCTGTATAAAGATTTTAATATTTTTCGGATCATAACCAAATTATTATATATTGTTCACAACTATGTTTTAAGACTTTTATTGTACTATAATACTATTTAGCATAGTCAGACTATTTCTTCAGTATGCTTAAATTTTATAAGGAATAAAAACTATCAAGTTAAAATTCACAAATAACTTACCAAAATGTGCAGAATATTATAATATGTAATATATTAAAAGTTACATGGAAAAAAATTGATTGTAGGAATATACCCGCTTTTATATTGAAATTTCATAAATAAAAGAAAAAAATTTCAAAAACTAAGAGTGTAAATGTAACCAAACTTTTTTCAGGGCATATACCGAACTGGCCCAATAACAAAATTGGCCCTAAGCTGCCCAAAATGAATTTTCTCTCTCTAAAAATCTCTCTTTTATCTTCTAGCCTACTAGGATTTAGTGAAAATGATTTTAGATAATTGATTTAGGTGCTGTTTGGTTGCCGGAAAAGAAAATACAGTGTAAAGTAAATGCAATGTAAAGTAAATATAGTGTATTTCGAATACTTTGAGATTGTTTGGTTGTCTGTAAAGTAAACGCAGGAGAACTGTTTCCCTTGTTTGGTTAGGTATATTTAGAGTAAAGTAAAGTGGTATATTTCTAATAATTTTTTTTGGCATTATAACTAGTGTATTTATAAAAACAGTTTATTTATAATAATTAGTATTATTTGATTTTATAAAATAAAACTAGTGTATTTATTTATTGCACTATCTTATTATAAATCTTTTTGAGATTATAAGATATAATATTCTACTGTGTATTAATTTAGCCGACGGTGGTGGCTGACGGTGGTGGCCGGCGGTGGCGGAGGTGGTGGTCGACGGTGGCGATCAAAGGTGGTGGTTGACGGTGGTGGCCATAGGTGGTTGCCAGTGGTGGCGGAGGTGGTGGCCGACGGTGGTGGCCGGCAGTGGTGGCCGGCGGTGGCGGTCAAAGGTGGTGGTCGACGGTGGCCAGAGGTGGTTGTCGGTGGTGGCCGACGGTGGTGGCCGGCGGTGGTGGTCAAAGGTGGTGGTCGACGGTGGCCAGAGGTGGTTGCCGGTGGTGGCGAAGGTGGTGGCCGACGGTGGTGGCCGATGGTGGTGGTCGGTAGTGGCCAGAGGTAGTTGCCGGTGGTGGCGGAGGTGGTGGCCGGCGGTGGCAGTCAAAGGTGATGGTCGACGGTGGCCAGAGGTGGTTGCCGGTGGTGGCGGAGGTGGTGGCCGGTGGTGGTGGCCGGCGGTGGTGGCCAGCGGTGGTGGTCGACGGTGGTTGCCAGTGGTGGCGAAGGTGGTGGCCGGCAGTCGGAGGTGGCCGACAAGGGGTTGCAATGCCCTTGAGTTTGCAATGTATTTAGAAGTCGCCCAAATCGGAGGAATTCTAAATGCACCAAAAATGAACTAGAACAGAATACACTGCATTTATTTTACTTTACGTTGAATTTACTTTTCATCCAATCAAACACCAAAATTTTCAAAACCCCTGCATTTGGATTACTTTACACTCTAAATGCAGCAAACCAAACAGCCCCTTAGTGAAAAATGATATTTATATAAAAATTCATTTCACATCACCTTGGCGCTCAAATACCTAGCCCTCTAGCGCTTCATTAATTTTTTTTTTTTTAATACAGAGAGCATAGTGTCGCAGCACCCCCACCGAACACCATCCCTGAAATTACTTTTTTTTCTATTTAAAGAACAAAAAGATGGAGAGTTGTGAAAAAGCGTTCCTAAGAAAAAATTTACACAAGCAAATTTTCGAAGATAAAACTTGCAGGATACACTCTTGAACATAACTAATATATTCAGAATAGCACAGAAACATTCACAAAGTAGAAAATATAGAAATGCAACCACACAAACTTACTAGATTAGATCCAGATAAGTTCGAAACACTATTACAATAGATATTACACCTTTGGTTTTATTAGGTTTATCTTTTTGAGACGTTCAATTTGACTATAGGCTCATTAAAATTGGAGCATGGATGGTCCTAAATTTATTTTTGAAAATATTTAATACATGTCATCCATCAAGATTTGTGTTGTTCAAGTGAATTTTCTAGAGATATATCAAACATTAGAGCCATCACACATAACTTTAATGACTAACTTTTTATGGAGGGCATATGTTCAAAATTGTATGATTATAAACTTTTGCTCAACATTACAAATAGGATAATGCTATTTCAAAATCCAATTTTTTTATGAAATGAAGTTCTTACAAGATGCATTGTGAAGTCTACAGCACTTGGAGTTCCTTGATTACACCATTAGCAAATGAAAAATGCATTGTATCAAATAGTTAACATCCCTATGCCATCATTTGGCTATTTTTGTTGGCAAATAACGTTTTTTTTAAAAATTATCATGTGTATTATAAGAAGGAGATTAGGTGTAAATTAATCATTTGGTCCTCAATTAATATATTAAAGATTATAATTATGCTTCAAGTGCTTGATCTAGGCTCATTCTGACTTGGAACAAATCAATCTTGTTGTCAATAGATTTATCTCATCAAAATATTTAATCTAACTATAAGTTTGTTGAAATTGAAGATTAGATGGTCATTAATTTTATTATGGAAGTTTTTAACCTGAAGGGTGTAATAATTCTCATGCACATTAGAATAATAATTTATTAATAACCTATAAATGACCCAACAAAATAATATTAAAAAATTCTTGCATGTAGGGAGCACTGCAACGCTGTATTCACGAGTGCAATGACACTTGCCTCTCTGTTTGGAGGGTTCTAGGTGATTGAGCGAGGTGGTGTTAAAATTTGGTGCAGCTGCTCTAACCCCTCCATTCTATAGTGTTTGGGGTCAACGTTGCAGCATTTGTAGCCTAGATTATTGTGGTGTTAGCATGATTAAAATATTTTTTATAAAATATATAAATCCATTATATTAAATATTTCCTCTTAGCCATTCCCCTCTCCTTATTTCACTACACTTAGCCATGGAAGAGAAGGAGAGAAGAGGGGGAGAAAGAGATAGTACGAGAGAGAATAGAGAGAAAGTTTATCTTAATTTGACCTTTTTTTGTCCATCCTCGTAGTTCGCAAAGTTGTTCTGATCATGATAAGTAACCTTAACCTAACTTTTTTTACTGATTTTGATTTTTGAGTTTTTTCCTCTTTAGAATCTATTAAAAATGTTTTATCTCTCAATCAAGCAAATATTCACCAAGTTGCTTTTGATATATCATAGATATCTTTATTATGAATGTTTTGATATGATAATGTTGAAATTTCATTAAGTGACTTTGCATAAAGGACATTTTACCTAAAATAATAAGAACAAATACGCACTGCAAATGATTTAGGACCATTGCATCGGCCTTATTATGTCTAATATAACATGCATCTATTGCAATCCATCTGACATGATGTGCATTTTGACATGAGTACACTGATAGGACATGCATACTAATAAGTATACCGAACATACCATTTATATGTTATAGCATTAAAATGATTTTGCATGCTAATTGTACTAGATATATATCATGATATTAGGGGTGTCAAAATGGGTCTGCGGGTCAAGCTCGGGTCAAACCGGATTGACCCGTGTTGAAAAGGGTTGACCTGGCCCTAACCCGACCCGATTTTAAAAATGGGTCAGTATTGCCAACCTAGACCTGACTTGCATGGATTACCGGGTTGACTTAACATAACCCGGCAACCCACTTTGTTTCGAATTCGAGGGTGCACAAACTACCGAGTTAGGGCCTAAAGTCACTTGGGCGGGTGCCGCACTGCGCCATTATCACGTGTCATGTGCCGTATTAGGCAAGGGCTGTGAGGCTGCCGTCTGGCAAGCGACGAGGCATGTGGTGTTTGCCGCGTGCCATGTGTGACGTGAGCAGTGAAGGCGACTAGGCTGAGGTGGGCTAGAGCAGTAGAGCCTAGGCTAGGCGGCACCAAATCCACCTATTGGGCATTTGGGCTCAGCATGACACGTGTTAGCTGGCTAGGCAAGACTACCGGACCTGGGTCAATTTTTGGTTATTTTTGGGTTACCAGGTCAACCCGAACTCGACCCATCTGATAAACAGGTTGACCCAGACCCAAAATTTTTCGGGTCAAGTTCGAGTAATAAGGTTTCAAGTCATGTCAAATATTGACACCCCTACATGATATATGATGCATATTATTATAAATGATAAATATATAATATAGTATATATATGTATTTGTAAGAAAAGTTGGTTAAATGTTTGACTAATTTAGTTTGGCCAAAGATATGTTACCATGTATAGGCAGATAGGTCGATAGGCTTTCCTTTATAAAATATTTATTATGTGATCCTAAAAGATATGAAATGAGATATAAAGAGATTGACTGATATGAAATGACTTATATGGAGTGATGACTCCTACATGAAGCCACCTGACTTAAGGTTAATGAAATTAATAACTAGGGGTGTAAATGAGTTGAGTCGGCTCGAGTCACGTCTAACTCAAGCTCGACTCACGAGCCTAATCTCAAGCTCAAACTCGAGTCGAGCTTAAAAGACGAGCACAATCTTGACTCGTCCCACTGCGAGCAGCTCATTGAGCAGCTCGCGAGCACAATCAAGCGCATCCCATGTCCCACGACTCTCTCTCCGTCCTGAGGTCATCATCCTCGTCCTGTGAGCCGTGGCTCATCCCTCGACTCCCACTTCTAGGTCGATGTTCTTCTCCCATGACTCCCACTACCTCGATTCTCATACAAGGTTGTCGCCCCTCATCCCGTAACTCTCGTTGCCTCGATCCGCACATGAGGATGTTGCCCTCTTCCCACAACTCCCGCAACCTTGGTTCATACACAAGGTCGCCACCCTCTTTACGCGACTCCCGTTATCCCTCCATTGTAGCGTCAGCATAAGCTGCCACTATCTACACCCTAGGCTTCCCCCTCATCTGCATCCCGTACGGATGTGCTTCAGTCTTCGTAATATGCTCGATGAGTAATCGAGTCGAGCCTTCCGCAGTTCAAACTCAAGCTCGATAATACAACAAGCTCGAAAGTATGCTCGATTTTGACTCGTGTTTGATAAGCTTGGCTCTCGAGCCTATAAATAAGTTGAGCTTAAGCCAGCTCGGTTTACTTACACCCCTACTAATGACTGACATGACAGATTCTTATATATTTGTCTTACAAGACATGATATGACTGATACGTATAGAATACCACATGAGCGATATCTCCTAACTTGCATAAGTATGATTTGATATGTGTACAAGACATTATTCCATATGATAAGACATGACATGATAAAAGATATTCATATGGTATATGATATGACATGATACATTAGCAGGATACGTGATAAGACCGATAAAGGAATACAATATATGATACATTATATATATATATATATATATATATATATATATATATATATATATATATATATATATATATATATATATATATATATATATATATATATGTGTGTGTGTGTGTGCGTGCGTGCGTGCGTGTGTGTGTGTTGTGTGTGTGTGTGTGCGCATAACAATAGACATACTGATCTAAATGATATAGTATAGAAATGACATATATGATATTAGCCTACATTGATAATTGATGGAATATAAATATAAAGCATTGACACTGATGTTATATAGATATGTACTGATAATTAATATGATTGCACTAATTCATATGCTACATTTCCAAAAAAAAATTCACATGATATACTAAAATAGATTTAAGCTGGGATTTGTGATCTATCACATGGTTATTATTCATATTAACCGATACAATTCACCTAATCAATGTTGTTCATATAAATTGATATTGTTCGTATTGATTATTAAATGTTCATACTGATCTAGTTTAAATGATCACATGCATGTTGTTTCTATTTTTTATACATTTTTATACATTGATTTCAACTATATGTTCTAGTGATCTACTAGGTTGTTAGCTCATTATATGATTTATATGTTTTAGGAAAGGATAAGGACCCAATGGAGTGAGACTGATAAAAAATTATTGGTATATTTATTTTACCTTATATTATTTATTTTTTTATAATCATGGGTGATTATGATAGACTGATGTTATTGATATTGGGCCATGACTATTGTGTATAATTCTTTTGGGACTTGAAATATATATATGTATATGTTTGATGATAACTAAAAGGTTATTTATTATTTTGTATATAGATGTTATTAGTGGATCTGATTGGTAATTAGAGGATTTAAAAGATAATTCTTTTGAAATTAGATATTGGGGTGCCTCAAAGTGTACATCAAGATTCAGGCTTAATTCAGTGAATTTTTTGGTGGCGTATTAATTGCCCCCTATTTTTAGATGTTAGAGTCTAAGCCATATAAAAATATGCATTAATCTTTCTTAAGCTTTCATGTCACAAAATTATGACTTTAAAAATTTATAAGGCATAATTCCTGCTTCAACGTCAACATGGACTTCCCCTTAATGCTTTGAACTAATCTTCTTAATCATAATTTTAACCTTCTTTGAAGTTGGTGATGGAGGGCTATGGTGAGCTAATATGAGACTCGCTGAGTTTGAAATATGGTTAGATTTTCTTTGATATAAAATTAGTAACAGCTCACCGAATTACGCAACTATATATGTTGAATCAGGTAATAAAGTGAAAGAATCGAGTGTCGAACCCACGAGGAAGTGTTCTGCTAAATTACAACTTAACTACTACTGTTTATTTCAAATGCACCATTTATCCTACAGAAAATGAAAATGATGTTTGGAGTTTTTATCACTAAAAGAAAATAAAGACTTGAAAAAAAATAATTTTTGATACTTACGAGAATAAAATATTTTGAACTAATGAATATAAATAACTAGTTTTTCTAATAAAACTCTTAATTGTGGATGTAAAACAAAGCATATACATTCCTAAATCTCTGTCGAACTTGTATGGATGAAAAAAAAGGTTTAAAATCTTCCTATAATTTTACTATCTCCATAGAACCTAGAATATTCAAATATCCTATGTCTAGGCATGTCAATATTTTATTTTAATATTCCTAATTATTCCAGTATTCCTTCGTCGATGCTATACATCACACGATATTTTAACTACATACATAGCCATTGTATGTATTAAATGAAGTTCAGGAAATATTGAAAAAATCAAAACATTCATTAAAACATAAGAGTTTACATTAATACATACTATGATTTCTACATCATTAGCAAAAAATTAGAGAATTAATCAGACATGGAGGAAATAACAAGCAAACTCATCTTTATTTTATTTATTGAAAGAAAAGATACAAGACAAGTAATAAGAAAATTATCACTCAAAAGGATCAAATGATCTTCTCCACACTCCTTCCACCAATCACAGAGTTGCTTACACAAATAGGCTAAGATCTCAACAAGGAAAGTATCTTGCACTTCTCTAGCCTCTCTTAGACTTTACTCTAAGGGGGCACTAAAAATTATAAGAATTCCCTCAAGTGACAGAACTCTTAAAATAATAGAATGAAAAAACTTTTTATAGTAAGTATATGATTGGGTTCAACCATCGTGGCGCTCGATAAGGTGGCGCGATGACGGTGAAAAATGAATTAACGCCTAGGTTCTATAAAGTCTGCTCTGATACGGTACTAGTTGATGTGGCATGATTACTAATTGAAACGATGGGTCTTTTCGTTGAATCGACGCTTCTTTTTGTTGAATTAGCGCGGCTCCTTCCATTAGTAACTACTCTATCGTGGCACTCTAGAAATTCGAGCACTGTGATGCTCGAATGGGGAATCCGATGCTGAGGTGTGAAAAGGAATAACGCTATAGCACTCATTTTCCTGAGACACTCAATGCTGAAGTGCTGATTTTTTTCACAGAGACAGTGTGTAATGCCGCAATGCTCATAATGGAACTACTACGATGCTTGCAAATAGAAAAGGCTGGTGTTGCAACGTAGGAAATGGACGCCATAGCCTGATTGAACTCAACGTTGTGGCATTATGTAAGCTGGTGTCATGGCGTTGCTTAACTCCTATAATTTTTGCCATTTCTGAACATTTACTGTACAAACACAACTAAAATAATATATTTTACTCAAATTTAAATACAATAAACTATGGATCCTGTAATTTTTTTAATTAATGTATTCTTTTTTAAATTATATTTTAAAAGAAAAAATGATAATAATTCAAGAAATATTTTTTTTTTAATTTCTAAAAATAAAATATTCAACCTTTCCCTCCCCTTTGCTTGGTACTGTAAATAACCCCTTGGGGCTAGGGAAGAGACATGATTCTCTTACAGGCTCTAGGTTTCCTCCCATAAATGGGTAGAAAAACTATTTGGTGGGAATTTAAAAACTACCAAATGTGATCAAGGTAGAATTTTAAAACTATTAAATGTCATTAAGGCTCATAGTCCCTGTGACATGATTCCAATTTTTTCTTGAAAAATGTGCAACTATCTTTATCGAATGTAACAAGTTTGGAGGCGATAAAGGCAGGTAATCCCTTATAATGAGGATCTAATCATTCCGTAAAATGTGTGTTTTCTGTCTGTATTGGATGAATTAGGTTTGAAAGTGATATGAAGACTTCAAGTTTCTAAGATGAGGCTCTAGTCTTCCCTTGAAAAAGATGTTGTCTTTCCTTATTGCATAGATTGGATTTGAAGGCAATCAAGACTTTTAGTTTCAATGATGAGGCTATTATTTTTTCTTAAAAAAGGTGTTGAATGTCATCATTGAAATTATCAAATTTGGAGGCAAGCAAGTTTCCTAGTCTCTAAAGTGAGGCTCTGATCTTCCCTTGAAAGTGACCATGGATTGTCCTCATCAGACAAACTTAATTTAGAGGAGATCATGAAAGTGAATTTCTACGATGAGGTTTCAGTCTCTCATTGAAAAAGGTGTATACTATTCTTTCATTAAAAAAAAATTTCAGTGCAAAGTTATCCTAATTTTTCGATAACGAAAATAAATATTTAATCAAAAAATTAAAAAAAAACTTCATATTATTAAAAATTGAGATAGATATAATGTGACCTATCTTGATCTGAATAACTTTCCTAATTGGACTGACATCTAAAAAGACCGGAAGCAACTCAAAAATCTTTCCTCTCTTTCAAATTCCCTCTCCTTCTCTCTCCTGCTCGGCTAGTTGTAGCCCTCAAATGAATGGAAGAGTGGATTAATATTATATTTAAAGTGCAGATAATGGCCTACCGTTGCAGCACCACCATTTTCCAAAAATTTGAGAGTACATCACTAAAATGTCATTATTTGACATATTGGCGTTGTTGCAGTGCAGTGACGCTTGGATCTCAACACCTAGGCGCTCAAATAGTAAATTTTCAATTTTTTTGCTAAAATGCACTCCAAACCAGAATTGTGAAAACCAGACCAGACAACAAACCAGATAAAGGAGAGGTTCACGATTCCACCGGTTTAACTGGTCGAATAGGATGATGTAATAAATACTAATTTTATTAAAAATTAATAAAATTTACATAATAACATGATAATTTAATATTAATTTTAGCAAATATTAGAATTAATTTTAGCACTTTTGATTGATTTTAACAAAATACAAATACAATTACAGCACATATAAAAATCAAATTCAGCAAATATGAATATCAATTTCAGCAATTAAATTTAAACACATAATTTAAAGTCACAAAATTGAAACGACACCTTACGGCTCTAGGTTCCCTCATGACATGATCTAGCCATCCCGTGGCTCCAAGTTCCCACACAGGATGGCCAAATCAACTAATTTGTTATTAATTATTATCACATTGCATTGGGGGAGGAATGCATACCTCAATTCAGTGTGTAGCAGTAATTTTGCATAGCTGAAATTTTATATCACTTGACCCTATATTTAGCATCTTCCTATTTGTAGAAGAAATAAGATGAGAATTCAATAGAATAAGTGTAGCTATCAATGAGTGTGATATCAAAACAAAATTTTATATTAATAAAATATTGTGCAACACAAGTAACATAAATTGAAGCATAATAATGAAGCTGAATTTATACTATAAAAAGTGTTAAGACAAAGAAATCATAAATCTATATCATAGAGATAAAAAAGTAATAGTTCCCATTCAATTGTTTATATCAATATACATAAAAAAACTCAATATCTAAAACACTCATAGTGAATCTAATAATCATCCCATAAATTCAAGTGATCAAATGATAGATCTACAAATTCTCCTTCATCAAAATCTTCCACCCCAAATGCTTCCGCATCCTCACTTGGAAATATGTTATCTTCATCACCTATATCAGCTAACTTGTCTTCATCTGCAAACCATTAAGAAATACTCCTCATCCAATGTTTGATAGAAAATTATATTAGCAAAAAATTATTAACCTTCAAAAAGGGATATCCACGCACACTTATAAAAACCTAACAAACCAAACTCCTAATCACAACCAATTACTACATCAATTAGAAAATCAGATTTGGCAGCACATTTCATGACCCAACACTACAGGAAAATCGCTAAATACCAGCGGTTTGACTACCGTTGTTAACCGATGGTTCCACCACCGGTATTAAACCTAAACTATCGGAATTTCCGACAGTCAAAATACGGCCGGTAATTTCTTTAGGTGGCGACTTCTACCAGCGATTTAGCCACTATTTTTAAATTAAAACAGCCAGAAATGGCCCTAAAATTGGCCGCCCCACCCCCTTCTTCCTCATTTCTTCGTGTTGCTCATTTCTTTCGTCCAGACACCCGCGCCCTCGCCCTCGCCCTCACCGAAGTGCGTTCATTTCATCTACAGAAATTCGTCCGTCGAACGCCACCCGCGCCTCACCCCTAGACGCCCTCACTCCGACCGCCGAATGTCCCCGAAGGTGATCTTCTCCATGCATCTCCTTATTTTTTCTTTAGTCATGGATGTTCTCAGTAGACATTTGCAAGAGGATGTACCTTAGTTTTTTTTTTTTTTTTGCTGTTGATATTCTTCTTATTGATAAGACTAGAGAGGGAGTTGAACTTGAATTATGGAGATCAAACTTAGAATCTAAAGGTTAATTTTGAGAAAGCCTTAAGCCTATATCATTTTGCTTTAGTCATAGATGTTCTCAATAGACCGTTGCAAGAGGTTATACCTTTTTCTTTTTTTTTTGCTTATGATATTATTCTTATTGACAAGACTAAAGAGGGACTTGAAGGTAAACTTGAATTATGGAAGTCAACCTTAGAGTCTAAAAGTTTTCACTTGAGTTGATCTAAAACATGAACATATGGAGTGTAATTTTAGTAGTAATATACTTAGTGAGGGGATTGTGACTTTGGGTGATCAAGTCATTAATAAGAGTACATGTTTTAGATATAATGGATCTCTTGTTCAAAGCGAAGGTGAAATAGATGGGGATATTATCAACAGAAATCAAGTTGGATGGTTAAAGTGGACGATTGCATCGGGCTTATTGTGTGATAGAAAAGTCCCCTTCAAACTTAAGGAAAAATTATATAAGATGGTGGTGAGACCATCAATGCTTTAGGGTGTCGAATGTTGGCCATTAAAAGAGAAGCATAATACTAAGTTAAGTTTTGCAGAGATAAGTCACCTTAGGTGGTTTGGTCGCTTAAAATGGCGGCCTATCGATGACCCAGTTAGAAAAGTAGAGGTATTAGATTTAACTTATATTAAGAAAGGTAGAGGTAGACTTAAAAAGACTTAACTAAAAAAATTTAGAAATGATATTTTTTTATTAGATTTAAATAAGATTTAAGGCTTCATCTTTTCTAATAATTCATTTCATAACTATATAGGGAATGTTTGATTTAACATCTAAATAACTATCCAAGAAGAGAGATATTGAATGTATAACAAATTGTTACCGGGTCGAAGAGGATTGATAGATAAATTTATGGAGAAAGTTGAGACTTTTATTCAAGTTATATATCAACTATTTTTATTTAAGTCTGATAAATGTTTAGATGTTCATGCTCGAAGCAGAAAAATCAAGCATTTCTTAAGCCCGATGATGTAAAGGTTGAATTATATTGTAGGAGATTTGTTCCAAGCTACTGGATTTGGAACTCACATGATGAGTATGAGCCACATAAAGATACTCATGCCGATCCATCCATAACTTTTGAAATAATTGATTAAGATCAAATGAGTAGATCATATGAAGAACTTATTTTTGATGCAACAAGTCATAATTTAAGGGCCAGCGTGAAAGAAGTACCAAATGCAGAAACCAATTTTTTTTTTAAATTACTACATGCTACTCAAAAATTAATTTGGGATGGTTACAAAACTCATTCAGACTTATCGGTTGATGTTAGGATGCTAAGTATCAAAACTGAATATAATATTCCTCGTGACTCTTAACTGACTTCATTCATCTTCTCAAGAAAATAAATCCAACGGACAATTTAATCCTCATATATTTGTATCGAACAAAAAAATTAGTATCCAAGTTGGGTCACCATTATGAAAATTAATTATTATATAAATGGATGTATATTATATTACAATGATGATGCGATAAAAGTTTATTATCGCACCTGTAATGCGACTTAGTTTAAATCAAACTTGGGAAAATAACATCGTCAAAAGAAAGATGTTTCATATTCCCATTTATTTTATTTACCGATAATTTTATGACTTCAACGACTCTATTTATCAATGAGTTCAGTAGGTCATATGAGATGACAGAAGGAGAAATTAACAAATATTAGTGTTCTTTCTCATCCATCAGATGCTGAAGCGTGAAAACATTTGGATCGAATGCATGTTTTATTTATTGTTGAGCCACGTAACATAAGATTCAGATTATGTGCTGATAATTTTACTCCATACAGTCAAGAAACTTCACAGTATTCTTGTTGGCTAATTATACTAACAATATACAACCTTCTATCAGAGATGTGCATGACTATCCCGTACATATTCTTAACACTTATAATACCTGGACCACATAATCCAAAAGTAAAAATTGATATTTTTTTTACAACCATTAATTGATGATCTCAAATTTTTATAGGAAGAATGTATCATCACATATGACATTTCAACAAAATAAAATTTTCTCCTTAGAGCTGCATTGCTTTAGACCATTGATAATTTTTCAGCTTATGGTATGTTATAGAGCTGCATTGCTTTAGACCATTGACAATTTTTTAGCTTATGGTATGTTATCTAGCTAGAGCACAGCATGAAAATTAACTTGCTCTTACTGCATGGAGAATACTAAATCGTTCACACTAAAATATGGAGGGAAAAATATTTGGTTTGATTTTTATTGTGTATTCCTACCTACTGATCATCCATTTAGAAGAAATAAAAAAGCATTCATTAAAAATAGAGTTGAGAGGTCACCTCCTTCACCTAGATTAAGTAGTGATGATATACTACTGAGACTTTCTAGCATTTCATCAATTATTAATTTTCTAATATTATCAGAGTGTAAATTTCTGGGATATAGTGTTCAACATAATTGGATTAAAAAAATATTTTATAGATATTATCATATTGGAGAATAAATTTGATAAGGCATAATCTGGATGTTATACACATTGAGAAAATTTTTCTTGATAATATTTTTAATATAATTATGGATGTTAAAGGTAAGAGCAAGGATAATGTGAAAGCTAGAATGGACATTAAAGAGTATTATCGACAAAAAAATCTAGAGTTAGTAACAACCAACGATGGAAAAATAATGAAGCCCAAAGCACCTTACTCTTTTATGTTAGAACAAAAAAGATCAATATGTTAGTAGTTTCAAGGTTTAAAAATACCTGATAGCTGTAGATCAAACTTAAGTCGATGTGTAGACTTTAAATCTACAAGATTATTTATACTAAAAAGTTATGATTGTCACAGAATTATGAAGGTTCTCCTTCCAATCATAATATGTCTGTTACCAGATTACATATTAAATCCGTTGACGGAGCTTAGCATTTTCTTCAAAGACTTACGTTCATCTAACTAAGCGAAGATATTTTACGGAGGAGCAAGGAGAACATATTAATTATCCTATACAAGTTAGAAAAAAAATTTCTCCCAAGATTCTTTGATTCTATGGAATATCTTCCAGTCTATCTACCTTATGAAGCTAGAGTTTGTGGACTTGTGCAATATCGTTGGATATACCTTTTTGAGATGTGAAACATATTTTTAATATGTTGTCTTAAATATTTTTAATTATAACTGATAATTTTAATCATCTAAAAAATATTTTGAACAAGTTAAAAAATATGTTAAGAATAAAGCACGATTAGAATGATCAATATATGAAGCATATTTGTCATCGGGTATTTTGTAAGCAATTTGCTTCTAATAGATACTATAGATGTTAAGCAACTTGTTACAAATGAATTCCTAGCTTGGTTTAAAACTTATGTGAGCCCTTAAATTTCAAAATTTTCATTGATTTATTTTTATTTAATACTAGAAGCCCTAACATTTAAAAATTTTCTTAGGTACATAACCCCGATAATAATGGTTTTGATAATGGTCTATATGTACTAGCATAGGGCCCAATACAAAAAGTAAACACCTAGCTAATATATATAATTAAAGGGTTCAGATTTCATTCCAAGTCGTGGAATGAAAGAAGTAAAACTAAAAATTATGGAGTTTGTGTTAGAGAGAATACTCATGAAGAAGATGAGTGTGATCATTACGATATTCTGAATGAGGTTCTTGAGCTACATTGCCTAGGTGAAGATGAGAATCTTGTATGTTTGTTCAAATATCAATGGTACATTCTAGTGCCGAATAGAGGTACAAGGGTTCATCCCACGCATGGTTTAGTAGAAGTAAAACATAGTAGAAGATACAGAAAATTTGATCCATTTGTGTTAGCAAGTCAAGTTATTCAAGTTTATTTCAGTAAATATCTCAGTGGTCGCATAGACAAGCAATATTGGCTAGCTGTCATAAAAATAAAAGTACGGGGGATAATTGACCAATAATACATTGTAGTAACTGCAAATCAAGAGGATGAGATGTCAGATTATAGGTTTGTTGAAATTAATGAGATGTCAAGTATAATACAAAATATTGAAATGTAGTTAGAGGATGTGAATAATTCGACAAGCTCTTCAAGTGAGAATGAGAAAGAAAGTAAAAATACATTGGAAAATAATGAAAATATTTTTGATTCTGAATAGTTCTTGTAATTTAAGTGACTAAATTTATTATAATATACTTATTGTATTATGGTTTTTAAAAATCAAGTTAGTAAACAAATCTTGGTAAATATTTCTTATTAAATCATGTTTGTATATAAATCATTATATATTCTGTAATTCTTAATATTTATTACAACTAAACATTTTATATTCTATTTTTTTATTTCTACTTATGCAAATTTTCATAATTATTATAACTTAATTTTTATATATTACAATAGTTTACTAATTAGTTTTTTTATTATAGATAGCTTCAAGTGATGATCCTCCTCGTAGATCCTTGACTTTAAAGTTTTCTCATAAAAAATAGTTGAGCACTAAACCAAGTAGGTCTAGATAGGGTGAAGGTCATGGGCAGAGATCAGTTCCACCAGTGATACCATCACCACCACCTAGGAGTCAGCAACAATCCCCCACTGAGCAGGGTCAGGGATAATCAGATCCAGTTGTGGTTGGAGTACAACCCCTTCCTAGGTACTTCCCTCCTCCTATGTCTATGAGTCCTCAATTTTCTGCTCCAGATCAGACACTCTCAGCTCCATTATATCCATATTACTCCCACCAATATCACAAATAGCTCCATCAACTTACCCTTACTCTCCTTACCACCACCCCTATTATTATCTACCTCCTGTGCAGCCAGAACATGGTAGACCATCAAGACAAGTAGAGGTTGGTGCTAGGGATCTTGCAACAGCAACATATAAGCGTGTATACATCAAGTCTAAGTGTTATACATAAGTTTAGTTTATTTTGTAAAATTATTATAATTTGATTTATTATATATTGTTGATAAAATTTTTAACATGCAGCTTCAATCCCTCAAGGTAGCCTACCCAAAAGATTCGGGACATCATACGAAGCAAATATGATGCTCCTTACTTATTATGGAAGAAGATCCCAAAGAAAGTTAGGGATATGTGGTTCAGAGAATTTCATTTATATTTATTTGGCATTACTTAAAATATTTTATTTCATTTGTATTAATATTATTTATTATGCCTATATTTTATAGAAAGATTTTAGGTGGTTGCCTGAGCATGACACGAGGATCAGAACAAATTTTAAGAGGAGAGGATCGACTCATCTTAGGGACATATTCATGGACAATAGAAAGTCTGGGCAGCGTCCATTATGGATTGGCGAGGGAGTATGGGCTGATTTGAGCAGAGCTTGGGCGAGCCCTGAGTTCACTAAATTGAGAGAGCAGAAAAAGCAAAATAGAGCATCTAACTGTGGGGGTTTAAGAAGCTCTGTTCATACTTGTGGATTAGTACCTCATACTGAATATAGACGACAACTGGTAAAAGATTGTTTCAACTATATTTTTTATTTACAGAAAGAGTTTCTTGGACAGGAACTGACACCACTGGAGTTGCATATGAGGACTCACCAACATCAAGCTGATTATCAGTGGGTTGATGAGAAGTCATCTTCAGGATCGACCTAGTATTCTGAGTATCACATGTGATCAGATGTTATTGGAGGAAGGCAGAGGGGGAGGGTTTATGGCTTAGGTTTATAGGGATATACTTATGAGGGAAGACATCTACTTCAGTATTTTATGATGTTAGTGGAGCTGAAGAAACTATTAGCCAGAGGGTTGCTTTCCTAGCAAGAGAGATAGAGGAGATGAGAAAGATTCAGAATGAGATGCAGGCGAAGCTGCAATCATATCGAGCTGAAAATCAGAAGAAGAAAGAGAAAGAGCCTACAGTTGAATCATAGGGCAATGAGGATACGGGGGAAGATTAGTGTTGTTATTTGTTTGAAGATTTGTTTGATGTATTTGGAACATATAACTGTGGATTTCATATTTTATGTTGATTGTGAAACATATGCATTGTTATTTATTTAAAGAACTATTTCTAGTTATTGTGGATTATGTAAATATATCTATTGACTGTGTATTGTTATTTCATATGAACTATTCTGTTGATTTTGGAAATCAAAATTATTTTATATATATTTTGAACTGTGTGTAGGTAATTGTGAAAAATGTTGTAAATAGAGGGAGTTGTTAATTTTTTTTGTAAATGCTACAGGTTTTTGGCTGCTAACCAATGGTATTGACGCCAAAAACTTCTATACCTGATGACTTGAAGTTGCCGCCGATTTTTTTTATTTTGCTTCTGGTAATTGCCAGCGGATTGGGCGTCAGATATACCATCAATTTTTTATCGCTGATAATAAACTGGCTATCCCCGGTGGTTTTCATACTAAAATTTACCCCTGATTTACCCACGATTTTGGGTTCATTAATTTCTGGCTGTTTTAGCCACCGATTTTTATTTTCTACACGATTTATTCTGGTGGTTTATAAATCGCCAGAAAATCGTTGAAAATTTTACAAACCGCTAGAAAATATTTCTAAACCGCTAGAAATTACTGCCAGTAATTGACGATTTTCCTATATTGTAGAGTATTAGCATTTGATGCATTAGTTACTTACTCTAATACAAAAATAAAACAAATATAAACAAACAATCAGCAAAGCACAAACCAATGCCCATTTCATAGATATCTCAGCCCATCCTTAAAATTATAAAGTGGACAAAATAAATCATGATCTAGGCATTGCCCACTACAAAAAATAGTCTGATGTGATTCTCAAACCAGCAAAGTACTAGTGAAAGAGAAATAATCTCCAACTGTTCTCTTTGTTTCAAAGAACATTTTGGTGCTTCATTATTCTAAATATTTATAAACTACATAAATAGAAGTGATTGAACCAAGGGCGGATCCACTATATGCCCGGGGGGCAATTGCCCCCCCTAAAAAAATTAAAAAAAAATTATTATATGATTTTTTAGGTAATTTGTCTTCCTCCAACCATTTTTTAGTCTTTATAACAAGGGTTTTTAGGCAATTGTCCTCCCTAAAAGTTTTAAAATACTATAGTCTTTAGGCAATTGCCCTAACATAATTAAACACATTATGTAGAGATATTATTAGGGGAAGATAAACCAAACACAAAGAGAAATAGTAAAGAAAATCTAAAAATATCCTTACAACAAAAATTTATTCCGGGGGCGCTACCCCAGAAAACCCCCGCAGGGGCGCTGCCTCCTTGAACCCCCGGCATATCTCTGAAGCGTACAACGATCAAGAATATGAACAAATAAGGATCGAGGGTCAGTGCCCCTGAAACAATTTTTAGTTGTAAAGATATTTATGAAAAAAAAATATCTACACATTTACTTATAAATTTGCCCCCCTAAAAATTAAGACTGATACCGCCCCTGGATTGAACTATAAGAGTTTGACTGAATAAGATGGAGTTCTGAAAAAAAAAGTTTAATGTAGCAGTTCAAAACTTGAAATTACTAGAATAATGATGAAGTTCTTCGAACCTGGGAGGGGAATACATTCAATCCAAGAAAAAGAAAAAAAAGCAAGTCAACTGAAGCAGAATCGACAATGTCGCAATAAGCAGAAGAAAATTTTACAAATAGAGACGACAGAGACAGAGTAGAGCAATACACGAACAAAGAGAAAGCAGCAGAGATGAGTTCTGCGAACCTGCGATTTTCCTGACTGAGGAGTTATGCTTTACGGGAGGAGACTACAGAAGCATAATTGACGACGTAGGGGCTAGGGCAATACGCCAAATGAAGAGAATGAAGAGTCGAACAAAGATGATCTCAAGTAGCTTAGGTTTATAAGGACATAAATACGTGAAGCTCGATTTTGGTCGTTCATTTTACGATCCATGACTCCCATTGCTCACGTTTTTGAACCGAATGGTTCTTTTAAAACCGATTGGTTTGCTAGTTTTGTTGTTTAACCGACGATTCATCTAGTTTTTTAGCGGTTTGATGCTAGACTCGTTCTCAAGATTAGTGTGATCGATCAGCCAACCGGTTCTCGGTTCAATCGGTTGAACTGGCAGGTCTGGTCCTGTCCGATTTTAACAACCATGCTCCAAACCCTTGGGAATTCATTTTAGAACACATTCAAATCATTTGCATACACCAAAAAACTTTCAAACACATATAAATGGGTTCAAAACACAAAATTTCAAATATTTATCTTTTTCAATTGGGTCAAAACAAGTTAATCCAGATGCTGAACATGAATGTGTCATAGTTGAAGTCCAACAAGATACTATGTATAAAGTTTATAATTCTCTTGAGAAAATCTTAAATATTGGATAGAATTTTTAAGAAATATGGTTATCAGCAATGCTTCCTTGGTTGTATATAAATAATTTAATGGAAAGAATTGGTTGACTAAAATCTTGCTAGCCACAGAAGCTAACATGAGTTTTCCTTATAGATTGCAACCAAAGTCATTGATAAAATCATCAACATTATTAATATAAAAAAATATGAAAGATGATCATAATTGTCTAAACAGTGATAAATACATGCAAGATCATAAGTTATATCTTTTATATTAATCAAAAGTAGAAGATATGAATAAAATAATCAGTTATAAAAAGATTAATTCAAATTTTCTTGTGTCAATGTAAATTTAAGAAAGTTTGAGCCCATGAGTGACTACAAATTTCGGATTAAAGTTGAATGTAAGAAAGTGAGTTGGGATTATTATACCATCTTTCTCTTAGAAATTTGCTTGCATTTTTTAGCTTGTTTTTTATAACTACTTAAAAGAGGTTGATTGTGTTATTAAGGACTGTTGCGTCCTGGAACATTCGCGACAGTAAAGAGATATAAAGTTTAACGCCTAAGTTTTATGCGAAGATACAATATACATATAGATAATAGAGATAAGGGTGCAAGGGCCATAAGAGACATCAAGATTTTTACATAAAAAATCCTAAAGGGGAAAAATCACAAGGTCTTGCCCAGTTAAAATAATTCTACTAGTGTTTGCAGTCAATTATAAATTTTACCCTTCATAGGGGGAAGACATTGACTCAATATAGAAAATATATATCATATATAACACATTATATAGTGGGAGTTGTAAGAATCCAATGATAAAAGAATATTGGCTTGTTCATTTGGTTGGTAGGAGCGTAGTTGGGCGGCAGAGGTCGGAGGGACAGTTGTCGACGGACGACAGTAGTCAAAGAGACAGTTGTTGAGGCGGACGATGGTGGTCGAAGGGATTGTAGTTGGCGGGCGATGGTGGTCGGAGAGCCCATAGTCAACGGGCAACGGGGGTCAGAGGAATCATAGTGGGTGGGCAACCGTGGTCAGAGGGACTGTAGTTGACAGGCAACGGAGGTTCAAGGGATTGTAGTAGGTGGGCGGTGTTGGTTAGAGGGACCATAGTCGGCGAACGATGGTGCCGACGATGGTGGTCGAAGGGACTATAATCGGTGAGCGACGGTGGTCAAAGGGACTATAGTCAGCGGGCGATGGTGGTCCGAAGGACTGTAGTTGGCAGGAAATAGTGGTCGAAGGGACCATATTCGGTGGGCGGCGGTGGTCGAAGGGATCGTACTCGACGGGCCAAGGAGGTCAAAGGGATCTTAATCAGTATGTGATCATGGTCGGAGGGACTGTAATCGACAAGCAACAGGGGTTCAAGGAACTGTAGTAGATTGGCGATGCTGGTCGGAGGGACCATAGTCAACCATGGATGGAGGTCGGAGGGACTGTAGTCGGCAGACAATGGTGGTCGGAGGGACCGTAGTCGATAGATGACAGTGGAATGTAGTCAACGGGTGATGGTGGTCGGAGGGACAATAGTCGGCGTGCGACGGTGGTCGGAAGGACTGTAATTGGTGGGTGATAGAGGTTGCACGAAGGCCCGGCGGTGGCTGTTGGATGGATGTTCGATGACGATGGTCTGGCAAAGATGTCCTGGTGGCGAGGGTTTGCCGGAGGTGATGCTATGATGGGGCCTTGGGATTTTTCAAGCCTTAGTGCTCTCTTGAGTCTCTAGCCTAGGGTCTAAGCCTCCAAAGGTCCAAGCCCCCTTTCATGTTGGAAGATGAGATCTATTTATAGATTTTTAGGGTGGTATGCCCCATAAATATGGAGAAGATCCAAGGTAACTTCGAAGTGGTCAATTGGATGGTCCATACTTATTCCATTGATCATGGAAGCATAAGTTATGCATTTAAGTGCCTTAATGATGTCAAAATTAACCAATCTTAGGGTTGTGGTATTTTTCTCACCGAGCTGCTTGATTCAATGATAAGCATGTCATATTTGGAGATCATTAGGTCATCCAATTTTTACTTGAACATCCCAAATATGCTTTGGTCCCTTGATTTGTGCCCATTTGGGCTCAAGTTGGATCGATTTTTGTGTCGTTGGGTTCACCTTATTGAGACGTTTAATTTGACTATAAGTATGCTGAAATTAGAGCTCGAATGGTCCCAAATTTAATTTTAGAATTTACTAACTCATATGTTCAAGATTTGTGCCTGATTAAGACAATTTTTGGTGACGTATCAAGGACAAATAAAAGTAGGCATTAAGAAGAAGCTTCACACCAGTAAATTTATAATGTTTCTACTCAATCTAGCCTACATCCAACCCTAAGTCTCTCTACCATATTGCACTAACTCAATTTCTTAAGTAGGACCTCCAAGCACTGCAAATTCTTCTTTTTGTAGAGCATAACCAAATCATTGTCATCGCAAAATATCACACAGGCTCGTATTGGCAAGTTGGACTCTTCAACCACACAAACAACCTTAACCAAGGCTTATAGCAATCAACCTTAATAAGCATCAATATAACAAGAAAATATATGGAACACATACTGAAAAACATTAATAGCCCGAACTAGGAAAAACAATAAGAAACTTGGTCAAAATGTTCTTTATAATGCCACAGTGCTATGACAACGTACTCCACAATATGATTTGTAGGAAGCTAAATATTATTTGGGATTATAGGAGTGTAAGGTCTTCGAGGGAGAAGTGAAATGAGTAGTAAAAATAACATATTTTCTTTAATTAATGAAAGATCGATAATGATTTAATACAAATATATAATATTTTTAGATGTCATGTTTAGGATTTGTATTGCTAATAGTAAGATAAAATTATTAAATAAAAAAAAACAATGTAAATATACGAGCAAAGAGTAAAGAGCTTAAGGCTTCGTTTAGGATGACTTTCTTACTGTTACTTGAGACAACTTTTTAGTATAAACATTTTAATTTTTATGTTAAAAAACTACCTTAAAAAGCAGTAACATAGCCATCCCAAACCAAGCCTAAAGCCAATGAAAGAAGTCAAATGATAAATGATTTATAGCGATTCAAAATCCCTCTCGCTACACCACCGGGCTTAGCTGGGTCGGTGGATGAGCATGGTTGGGAAACCCCAACCCATATTTGATTCCCCTCTCATGCGGCACGACTTCTTAAACGGGGAGAAAATAACTGTGGGTCCTGCACCTGTCAGGCTGGTTGCTGGTAAGCTCGCCGAGGGATTAGTTACGCCATCAAGAACCCTGATGGGGGATGGCAGCCCCTGTTTCCAAAAATCTCTCTCTCTCTCTCTCTCTCTCTCTCTCTCTCTCTCTCTCTCTCTCTCTCTCTCTCTCTCTCTCTCCATATATATATATATATATATATATATATATATATATATATAACTCAACGAAGCTCCATAACTTGCTCATTTCGCTTTCAGTTCACTTCCACCAAGCGCCTTCAAAATCATCACGAGAATAATCACATGAATCCACCCACAACACTCAAACACCTAAAACCCTTGAAAGACTAACCACCACCACCCTGACGCTTCAAAACCATTGCTTTTCTCATTCAATTCAATGCCTTCCCTTCCCTTATCTCTTCTATCTTCCATCTCCCTCATCTCACCGCCATGGAAACAACTAACTCAAATCCCCAACACCGAATTCGCCGAGGCAGCAGCCTCGAACTCATCCACCTCGACGTCCCTCTCATCTCCACTCGTCGTTCTTCCAACCCCACTTTTAATACCTGCTCGCCGGAGCTTTACTCCGTCGACACAAGCCGGAGGGTACCCTTCTTGTGGGAGAGAGTACCCGGCGTTCCCAAGGATGGAAGCTCTCGCATGGATGAGGAGGACTTCTTCTTCTTCCCTCCTAAGCCGCCGCCGGGTCGAAGCCATAGTCCTGTGCCATGTGCTAATTATTACCATAGTAGTGAAGATGATGGGAATGATGGAGACGTTGATAGCTGTAGCGATGGGGATAGCGAGGAAGAGCGCTGGGTTTGTGATGCTGTCGACAAGGTTTCGTTGCCGTATTCTTCGGCGATGGATTGCAGGGACTGCAGAGGTATCTATTAGAGCTGTTTCCTGATTATCTTAACATGTAGAAGACAAGAGCTTAGTAATATAAGTTAATTATATTACATAAAAATGCCTTGTATTTAATATAAATTATCTTATAATTTACGCGTAATTCTATTTCACTACTTATTAAATTTTTATTTTTGAGAAAGTTCTAATCTAATTTTCTCCTCTGTTAAAATATAAAAGAGAATAAGATGGAGATATCCTTTAATGCTCTCTTATCCAAATAAATATTGATAAAAATATTGGTTATTTATACAATAATTATTTAATAAAAAATAATGGCACTTAAAAAAAAATTTTTGTCTTAAGATCAGATTATGAGGATGTTTGAAAAAGGAGTGCAACCTAAAAATAATGCACAATTAAAAAAATAGTGTAAAAAGAATATTTTTGTTATTAGAATAAGTGTAAAATATTTACATCTAAATAAATGTAGCGTAGGCTAAAGATGCTCGTGGCGGTAGCCAATAGTGATGGTGGCTGGTGCCGGGTGACGGTTAAGGTGGTGGTTGTTGACAACCGACAGCAGGTGATGGGCAGCGACCGATGATAAGAGAGCTTGCTTGTGATGAAAATAATTTTCGCAATTGGACGAGTTTACTTTATCTGAAACATGAACACTGTGAACTTCTTAATTATTATTTTTTAAGTCCTGGTTCAAATTTGCATTATAACCTCCCGATGCAATTTTTTTCACAGTTATTTATAGCTATCTATGTTGGTCCGCCTGTTTGAAAATAGAACTTATCCTGAGCCAATAGTAATATAAATAAGCAAATTTCAGTTTCATTAGAACTTGTTAAATTCAGTCAATATTCTCGGTTCTATCACAGCAAAAGATCACTTATGGAGAGATTATTATGCGAGAAGTCTGGACGTATCCGGAGGTCAATCCACACATGTCACGTCATTCAATATACTATGTATTAAGTGCGTGACGCGTCCGAATTGACCTCCGGACACATCCAGATATTGCACATAATAATTTTTCCAAAAAAATTTCCATGGAAGATCTGAATCTCTCTCTCTGTCTCTCTCACTCAATAATAATAATAATAATAATAATAATAATAAGAATAATAATAAGCCAATGCAATTTCTTATATGATAATCAGAGAAATTAACATTCCAAACCACAGGGGTTCACCGGTCACCCAGCTTCATCATGAACCGCTTCCTCCCAGCCGCCAATGCCATCGCCGCCCGTTCAACTCCAAGAATTCCAAAGCACCCAACCCGCAGATCAGTTCATTCCACTCTGTCTCACCGCTTACAGCGCGAGCTCATCAAATCACAACAGCAAAAACAGGCCATCACCGCCATCAAGTCATCATCTTCAAACGCCATAGCAATCCAACAATCTCACCATCCTCATCTACCTTCCAAGGCTTGCGGCCTCCGCGTCTTTTTCCCCTGGACACTCAAACAAACACCTTGCGGTCACAAGAGCCCCGTTCTGTGCCAGACTCCCAGAACTGCTACTGAATTTTCCGGTAAGAAAAACAAGAGATTCTCTTTCGACTCGTTTAGGGTGAATGAGAGAGTTGAAGATAATCTGAGCAGTAAGGCGTTTAAATCTCCAGGGTGGGGGTTGCCATTCTTGGACACGAGTAGGCTGAGGTTGAGAAGAAGGGATGATGAGAGGGCGAGAGGTAGAGAGTTTATGGAAGGAATGAGAGGTGCTGGAAAGCCTTCTTGGAGTCTTCCCAGGCTGCAGAAACCAACAGAACCATGGCTTTCTCATGCTTTGAATAATGCTAATAGAAGATACTGATTAAAGCTGAGAAGAGGATGGGCTACGGTTGGCGAATATCACTTCAATGTAAAAAAATTGGTCATTTGAGGTGCTTAAAAAGCATTTCTTGTATGTTGATATGTGATACATTTGTTGAAGATTCTCACCCAGAAGATGGTGTTGATTGAGAAGTAGGCTCTTTGCTAATGATTAAAATAATTTTCAACTATATTAAAGATTTGTTTTGATCCCTCAAATTTTTAAAAATAGATCAAAATAGTCTTATCCTCTTTAAGAAATTGGTGGATCAAAATAGTCATTTAATATACTTAAAGATTATTTTGATCTTTTATAGAGTCAAGAGAATATTTTGATCATTTTCTCTACTTTTGGGTGAGATCTTTCAACAAAATCTATCATTTATCATCTTGTATATTAGGTATTTGCTAGCTTCTCAGCATGAAGCATTCAAATCAAATAATGAGGGTTGTGAAAGATTAATATTGAGATTATAAATGTAATGATGCATTACTTTGATGTAGAAAGCATGGCAATATTTATTATTATTTTTTCCAATTACAGAAACACTGTTAATGTTCTTAATGTTGCGCCCAATCTATCTTGCATGTATATCTGAACAAAATAATAATTTTTTTTTTTTCATTTTTTCTTGAATAAATGTTCCCACAATTTCGAAATGCGTTGAAATAGAATGATTGTCCCATCTCTCGACCTCATCAAGTTAACGAGCCAAACAGGAACAGAAATTTTGGTTTGCTTTGCTAAATGAGCGTGGCCTAATAATATTTAAGCTCACTGAAACTCGCTCATTTCATTACACTTCCAGTGCCATCAAAACATGTATTATTGCGTTGCTTGTATAACAAAAATCCAATGAAACCAAACTTTAATCACTTAAAAATTAACCACAAATCAACAAAATCAATGCATTAAACCACTGAACAAACAAACACAAACAACAACTGGGAATCACAGTAACAAACTCAATACGCCAACTGACTTCCCAGCCTAACTAATGATCAGCAGGAACACAGTTCACCTGCCTAAAAGCCAATGGCGGAGCAGCATATACCACCACTTCATATCCCTTCTCCTTCATCACCTTCTTCCCATCCCCAACTCCAGCACCTGCTATCCCCAAATTGATATTAGTAAGCAAATTACAAGTGCTGTCAGATGAAGCCAGCAGGTGAATGCTACAACCACTAATCTCCTTCTTCTTAACACCTTCTGTTCCCTCCATTCCTTGAATTGGAGCGTAATAATATCCAGTGTGATCAGTTTGAATGGCCTTGTAGAACCAAACTCTCTTCTTATGATCCTTGCAAGCAATTCCAACCTTAGCTGAAGCCAGGGGCTTTGCACCTTCAAGTGACCAAGAACCAGTATGCTCGCAGCTTTGGCAGTACACCATGCCTTCTACAACTGTAAACTCTTTATGGTTTTTGGATTCTTCATAAGCAGATAAGAGAAGGGGGAAGAGGAGTAGGATGAGGAGGTTTTGGATTGAGATGTTCATTTGTGTTCTGTTTTCTTGTTGTGGAGATCGGAAGACAGAGGAAAAGAAATTGTTTTCTTGTTGGAGATTACATGGAGATTGGAGATATTATATATGTCTGGAATGCTAAGGTTTTGTTCAGAGAAAGTAGTGGCCTTCCTCTAACAAATGGAACAGCTATGAATTCAATACTGGATTGTGCGTGAATGCCATTACCTGGACTAGAGGAGACGTGTGAGTTGGTAGGAAGAGTAATGCTATAGTTATTTATTTATTTATTTATTCTTGTTTGGTTTAAAAGAAGAAATAACATTTCATTTGGAATAATAGTTATCTATGGCAAGGATGGTGGGTGGCGGTCGGTGACAAGCAATGGCACTGGCAACTATGATAGTGAAGGATGATTGTGGTGGCAACGATGACAATAGTAGTTGACAATTGTTGTTGGTGATAATGATTGGCGGATAGTGATGATTGATTATCATCACTTTTACATCAGCTATATATTTGAAATTAATTCATTCAAAACAGATAAATTTCAAACACATCAAAAATATATTTTACATTTAAAATTAAATCGTCTAAACACCTAAATTTTCAACAACCTTTGCATTTCTTACCCTCAAATTGTAGGCAACCAAATAGTCCCTAAAATTAAAAAATGCAAGCAATTTTACTTGGAAAACTTTATGAAACATGCTAGGTATAGTAGATAAATTTGACTGGTTGATGGTTATCCAAAAGTGGGGAGGCTTATGTCGAATTTTATGTCAAAAGACAAGTTTGCTTGACAAATTCTTTAGATGAATAGTTAAGTACCCTTGATTGACATGTGAGTTCCATTGAATGAGTTGCAAATAAACATTGCGAGTTTGCAACTTCAATATGTAGAGTTCCAGAGGCGAGTAGAGTCATTCCTTTGGTGGCTAATGAGATGCGTTTTTTAGCGATTTATAGCTTTAGGGCATCTCCAACCGAAAACCCCATTTTCCACTGTAAAATACAGCAAAACTCTAAAATGCGGTTAGTCTGCTCTAATCGAACTCCATTTTGCGGGCTTCATCATCTCGTAACCGTCTTTCTCCATTTCGCGGGCAAATCCCGTTGACACATAAAAATTTAGCGGATTGGCGTCGCACTGTTCACCCGCAAGCAAATTGTGGAAGATTTGGCGTTTGACTGGAGCGACTGAACGACGCCATACGCATATTTGACGTTTGGTTGGAGATGCCCTTAGGCTACTTCAACCTTCACAAATCCCAAATCACTTTATGGCTTACTATTTGCAAAATCCTAAGATTTGTATGTTGACTTAATTAACTTAACCTATGAGACTATACTATGGTTTCCCAATTATCTTACTCTTTCAAGAATACAAAAAGATAAAGAGAATAAAATTTTGTTTGAGATTATTTTTTTACTGTTTTATTTTTTAGATCATAATTATGACTTCTGTATGATTACTATATTTTTATTATTTAAAAAACATTGTATTAAAAAGCTGCTTTCCATAATAATTTTAGGAATTTTTTTTCTACATTAATCTTATCAAGCAGTAAGAAAACTATCTCAAATAAAATCTTAGATTTTATTTGGGACAGCTTTCTTATTGCTTCTCAAAATAACTTTTTCGTACAAAAAATTTCCTTTTTGTATTAAAAAACTGCTTTAAGAAGTAACAAAAAAATTGTTTTAAGTGTGAGAGTTGTTAGAGAGGAGAAGGAAGAGATGAGAAACAGAGAGAAGAGAAAAAGTAAAGTAATTCCATATATCCGTAAGGTAGCTGTACAAGAGTTTATATAAGCCCAGTAATGGCAGAATAGTAAAATAATGTAAGATAGGAGAACCGCGTGCTAACAGCCTCCCTCAAATTAAGCATTCGGAGAGTGAATGGTTAATTTGGAACGAAGATGTTGGAAGCGCGTTGAAGAGAACGGTTTAGTGAGTATGTCTGTGATTTGATCTGTGGATGATATATGTTGAATGTTGATGTTGCCGGTGGAGATGTGTTGGCGAATGAAATGATAATCTATTTCAATGTGCTTTGTCCGAGCATGGAAGACTGGATTCTTGGCTATGGCAATAGCGGAGATGTTGTCGCAGTGGATGGTCATTGGTGATCGTTGCTCGAGATTCAGTTCTGCAGTTAGGCGACGGAGCCAAAGGACTTCGGAGGTGGCGGCGGAGAGCGCCCTGTACTCAGCTTCTGTTGAAGATTTGGCGACAGTAACTTGTTTCTTGACCGTCCAGGAGATTAGATTCGGGCCTAGGAAGGTGCAGAAGCCGGAGATAGATTTCCGATCGGAGGTGTCAGAAGCCCAGTCAGCGTCGGTGTAGGTGCGAAGTTGGAAGTCACCAGGTATGATGGGCAGGCCGAAAGATAATGTGCCTTTGATGTAGCGAAGAATGCGTTTGATGCTTTGGAAATCTTGGATCGTTGGCTGCTGCATATGTTGACATACTTGATTGGTTGCAAAGGCGATGTCGGGGCGAGTTATTGATAGATATTGGAGTGATCCCGCTAGATGACGGTAGAAGGAAGGATCAGAAAATAGCGTTTGGTTGTTGATGAGGTGTTTTGACGTGGGAGCAATAGGGGTTGATGACGCCTTGCATTCGGCAAAACCTATTTCGTGTAGGAGCTTGGATGCATAATGTTCCTGAGTAAGGAAATAGCCTTTAGCTGTTTGAAGACTTTGAATGCCTAGGTAGAGAGATATCTGTCCAAGCTGCTTAAGATCGAAATGTGAGTGGAGTTCTTGTAGAATCTTGCTGATGTGGGCAGAGTCGTTCCCTGTAATAAGAATGTCATCCACGTATATCAGTATGTAGATATGAATATGCGATTTATTTAAAATGAGAAGTGAAGGATCGGAACGACTAAACCCGAAGCCGCGAATTTGAAGAAAGCTTGTGAATTTCTGGAACCATTGGCGGGGTGCCTGCTTTAGGCCGTAGAGCGATTTATGTAGTTTGCAGACGGAGTTAGGTGATTGAGGATCCACAAACCCGGGCGGTTGGCGCATGTAGATGTCGTCAGGGAGATCACCGTGCAGGAAGGCATTCGAGACATCTAATTGCTGTATTTGCCATTTTCGGTTGACGGCTAGGGTGAGCAACATGCGAATGGTTGTCATCTTGGCGACCGGGCTGAACGTTTCTGTGTAATTTTCACCTAATATTTGATCATATCCCAAAGCGACGAGTCGAGCTTTATGTCTGTCTACTTGACCGTTAGGGAGCAGTTTGGTCTTGTAAGTCCACTTGCATCCTAGAATGCGTTTGTTAGGCGGTATTGGGACAAGTGACCAGGTACCTTGTTTCTTAAGAGCAGTGAGCTCGTCTGTCATGGCTCGGCGCCAGTGATCGTGTTTGGCAGCTTGATTGTAAGTGGTAGGAGTGTGAGAAGGGGTTGGTTGGCTGAGGAGAGTAAATATAGGATTGGGTTTGAAGATTCCTGACTTGGAGCGAGTCTGCATTGAATGGGTTGAAGGTTGAGTATGAGACGTTTGAGAAGTGGGAGCTGGTCTGGTGATAGGTTCGGTATTGGGTAGAGATGAGATTTGAAGCTGAGATGGTTTGTGTGTGCTGATGAGGGATGGAGAAGCAGAGTCTTGATGGGTGGGAGAATGAGATATGGTGGACGTGGGAACCAGAATGAGAGGAGAGGATACCTGTTGCGGAATCTGAGTGTTAGAGGGAGGTATGGCTGAAGGGGAGTGAAAAGGAAAAATGCTTTCATGAAATACAACGTGCCTGGATATGTGAGTTTTATGGGTGGTGAGGTTGTAGCAGTTGTATCCGTGATGTTTGGTGGAATACCCAATGAATACGCATTGTTGGGATCTAGGGGTGAACTTGTTAGTGGTGTAGGGTTGGAGCCAGGGATAGCAAAAACAGCCAAAAGAGCGAAGGTGAGAATAACTTGGGAGTTTGTTGTGAAGAGCTTGGTAAGGTGATTTTAGAGAGATGGATTTGCTGGGAAGGCGATTGATTAGATGAGTTGCAGTGGAGACAGCCTCAGCCCAGAATTGATTGGGAAGGTTTGATGCATGTAGAAGGGTGCGAGTAAGGTCCAGAAGGTGTCTGTGTTTACGCTCTGCAACGCCGTTCTGTTGAGGTGTGTGAGGACAGCTTAATTGTTGTATGATGCCATGATCTTGAAGGAAGGTTTTAAACTCAGTGCTGGTAAATTCGCCTCCACCATCGGAGCGAAGGATTTTTGGAGTGGTGGAGAATTGCGTGCGCACAAGACTGCAAAATAATTTAAACTTTGTGAAAGTTTCATGTTTATTGTGCATGAAGTATAACCAAGAGAAACGCGTGAAGTCATCTATGAAAACAACGTAGTAACGAAAACCAGTTAGAGAGATAGTTTGAGCTGGCCCCCACACGTCCGAGTGAATAAGTTCAAACGGAGAGGAGGTGGTAGATTGACTCTTATTAAAAGGCAGTTTGTGGCTCTTTGCCATATTACAAGAATTGCAGAAAAAAGATAAAGGTACATTTTTGCATTCAGGAATACAGTTTGCTAAAACAGAGAGAAGCTGTTTGTTCGGGTGGCCAAGGCGAGCGTGCCAAACGTGAGAGGATGTCGTGCTGGCCTGAAGAGCTGCTGGGGAGATGCTAGGTGCAACTTTGAGCTGGTAGAGGCCGTTAATAAGATGGCCACGAAGTAGCAGGTGCTGATCCCGAAGGTCCTTAATTTCAAAACCATTAGGATCAAAGGTTATAGAGACGGAATTATCGGTGGTTAATTTGGAGACAGAAAGAAGATTATGTGTGAGTGAAGGAACATGTAGGAGATTGCAGAGTCGAAGCTTACGAGGAGTTTCCGATAGCGGAAGCAAACCTTGACCATAGTTGTGAATGGGTAGTGTAGAGCCATTGGCAACCGAGACTGCTTTGCTGCCTTGATATACGGAAGGTTGCTGAATGTTCGAGCTGTCCGACGTCAGGTGGGAGGAGGCGCCGGAATCAAGAATCCAAGATTGAGTCGGCAGCTGTGTCGGTTGAGCTAGCATTGCGCGAGGACCATTGGTAGTGGTTGGGGCATAGTTGAAATTACATCTATGCCAGCAGTTAATGGCTATATGACCTATTTTGCCGCATATTTGACAGGTGGGACGGGTGTTGGATGTGCTGTTCGAGAGAGGAGGTGAAGGTCCTGATCCTGAGGAAGGAGACAATCCATTCTTGTTCTTGAAGAATCTTTTTGATCGACGATCCCGAGCTTGGGTTTGGGGAGTGGCGTAGTAGGCGGTAGCAGACTGTCCAGCTGATCGTTCTTTATGAAGATCTTGATTGACATGAATCTCTTCGCTGCACAGAAGTGCGTAGAGCGAGTCGAGATCGGCGGGAAGAGAAGAGGTGCGAATTGCGGTCTTAAAAGAGTTGTATGCGGGCGGGAGGCCATCCAGGATGTACAAAACGATGTCCTCCGGATCAATCTTTGTCTCGGAAGCGGCTATGTTGTCCACGATGGTTTTTATGTTTGTGAGGTATTGTTGCATAGAGAGATTGTTCATTTGAACGGCATGTAATTCTTTCTTAAGTTGAAGAACACGAGATCGACTTGAAGATTGCAGGCGCCGTTCGAGAACATCCCAGATGTCGTGAGTTGAGGTGGAGGTGATGACGTAAGGGAGAAGGGCGGGGGAAATAGTGGAGAAAAGGGCGGACATGAGATTGCTATCGATGAGTTTCCACCGAGCATGTTCTTGTGAAGTAGGATCGGAAGGCGGCTGTGACGAGCCCGTAAGATGGCCGGCGTAGCCATTTGCGGAGAAATGTTGAGAGATTTGGATTCGCCAGATTGCATAATTGTCCGTGGTCAGCGAATGAGGAATGAGATTCTTGATATTGGATATAATGAATTTGAGTGGTGCTGGGATGATGCATTCGGCTGACGGGTCGGCGAGCGAGGAGGAAGCGGGAGGGAGGGAAGAAGTTGATTCTTGATCCCCCATTTCCGGCTCTTGATACCATGTGAGAGTTGTTAGAGAGGAGAAGGAAGAGATGAGAAACAGAGAGAAGAGAAAAAGTAAAGTAATTCCATATATCCGTAAGGTAGCTGTACAAGAGTTTATATAAGCCCAGTAATGGCAGAACAGTAAAATAATGTAAGATAGGAGAACCGCGTGCTAACATTAAAAAGTAGCAAAAAAATTATCCCAAACAAAACCTAAATCTTCTTAAATTTAACTTAATTTGGGTGAACTGACACTTTGAATGTGATTGCCCATACTAATTTAGTCAAACTTGTTGGACAAGCCAGAATCAAATGAATCCTTATAACTATTTCTTCTTCTAGTTGAGAGGAAACCCATTTCTTTTTTATTCAACCTGTGCATTCTACAATTAGTGCTCGCTGGGGGCCACAATTTGCTTACCTGCTCCACACGGAATAGTTTCAATTTATTCCCATTTAAACAACACTAAATTTGAATGCAAATAACCTTATTTACTTTGCACGAACTAACTTCTTTCAAATTAAATTGCCACTAAGCAATCTTTTGTGTTCACCCCTTCCTTAATTATATATTTTTGTTATTACTTCAAACTTTACATTATTCTATTAATTATAGATATAACCCCATGAAACAAATAGGTACAATGTTTTTTATAATTATTTTAGAAGTAAGGTACCATATAATAATTATCTTAGGCATTATGGTTTTATTTTGGCTAAATTTATAAGTTATGGTAGCTATGAAGTTAAGTTCAACAGCAGAATCTGATAAATGATTCAGCCATATTAAAAAGAGACAGAAGATGAATTAATGAAAAACAGATATACAATAAAAAAATCCATTTAAAAAAAAAAAAACATTTCTCTCTTTTCATTGCACAAAGTTTCTTCCTCTCCTCTGCAAAACAACAAAGACTCCCATCTTCTCAACATTCTGCGCAAGTAGCAGTGATGAATCAGACTGCGATGAGCTTGTGCACCGAGTACTCTGTACAATCTCTTTTCATTCCCACAAATCATATGAATTTAATACAAAATATCAAAATAAATGATGCATTAACAAATCAAAACAAAAGAAAATGGTTTCTATTCACAATTTCAGCCAAATTCAAATCAGTTAGACTCACTGGAAATGATCTCAAGCTCTGCCCACCAAAGAGGAGATAATTTAGGAGAAGCTGCATCAGGTGTCATTGAAGTCATTTCCCTCAACTGGGCAACTACATCAGTCATTGTTGGTCTCTCCTTTGGTGCATGATTTATGCAGGAGCGGATGACATCACAAAATGCAGTTATATCTTCCTCTCTTACTGATTCTTTAAGTGATAAATCAACAATACCATTAAGTGGCCTCTTTCCAGTTAAGTATGATGATGCCCACAGAACAAGCAGGCCATCATCTTTTGAAAATGGTAGCCTTCCAGATATTAGCTCCAAGAGCATTATGCCAAACTTGTAGACAATGTCTTCCTGATTTGATAATGGTGGCTCTATGTCGTCTGGAACTTCGAAAGATAAATCAGTTTCCTTCTCTTCGTTCCAGAATGAAAGATCTGCAATTTTGGCAGCATAGTCTTCAGTTAAGTAGACAATGGATGAATTTAGGTTCCTGAGAATTATAGGAGGGTCCAGCTTGTGCATATGCTCCAGGCAATATGCTATTCCCATGGCGACACGTAATCGAGCAGTCCAGTCCAAAGGTTCTGCTTCTTTTACTGTTTCATTTCAATAAGCCAAGGTTTCTCTCAAGTGATCAGAAAACATATTAATGATAAAATAAGCATATAACCGGGAAAAAAAGAGTATATTGTACAATTTCATGGAGGTACTTACTATGTAGATGCTCAAAAAGTGTCCCATTTGGAGCATATTCAAAAACCATCATTCGAGTGAAAGGTTCTTGTTGCTCGCAATATCCGATGAGATTCATAAAGTTCTTGTGGTTCACTTTGGACAGGACTGAGATCTGAAATTAAAACCAATATCTAGCTGTTGGAAACCAAATATCAAATATCAAATATATCTGCAGAAATATATATATCAAATTTGACAAACCTTTTCCCTGAACAGGACCTCAGATTGATCAGACCAATCTTTTGCTGACTTGATCAAACTTAAAGTAACTGCTATTTCAACTCCACTTGATAGTGTCCCTTTGTAAACTGAGCAACCTGATAAAGTATCAATGATGTTGCTGAAATCTTCACAAGCTGTTTCAAGTTCTGATCGATTAAGCGACGGTACACCTGCCATGGAAAATTCCCATGAGATAGATGAGGGAATTAATTAGAACATCCTAAATATTGAAACTAAAGCCAACCTGTAACTAATGCTTTCTGCAATTGTCCACTTAAACCGGTTTTCCAAGGCATCACAGATACAACTTTGTTTGTTCGGCAGCATAGAAAGTATATTGAAAATGCAGCAACAAGCAATAATACTCCAGTTCCAACTGATACATAGATCACCCAGTGGTGGGTTTTCTTCTGTTTCTCAATAGCTATTTCTGGTACTGATTCAGACTTAGAAGGCTGTGCCAATCTATGAAAAGATTGACTTGGTGCTGGAGCTGATGATGATTGGGCTTTGTCTGGTGATGGAGCTGGAGATGGTAGACCAATAGGTGTATGAGATTGAGCACCATGAGATATTAATGGAAATTGGGATCTTGACACTGAAAGAGGAGATGGTGACGGAGGCTGGATCGGAGATGGCGATGGAGCAGTTTCCAAATCTCTAGTATGACGGTGCCTTTCACGCAGAGGATGTTTGCTTTTGGGTGTAATATTTTCTTGCAGAAGTCTTCTTATAGTTTCACTTTCAAAGTTCCTATCAGAGATCAGATCACCAGTTTAGTTCAGAAGAATTGTCATCATCCTCTTTTCTCTAGCACCCAATATTCCTACCGATTTATATAAATTCAGAACTTAATGGTATCCAAAGCAAGTTAAAACATTTTAAGGGGATGTAAAGCTAAGTTAGATAATGATAATAACATGAAAAAAAGTTAAAAATCTATTATCTTTTGCTATTTTATTTTACACCAAGTTCCAACCCATGTGTGTAAAGCAGTTTTTTGGAAGAGATTTGGCAGGACTAAAAGATCTTATATATACAGAAGATTCTTATTTGTTAAATTATGAAATTGACAGAAAGCTTATCAAACTGCAGTTCCATCAATTAAATATTAGAAAATAATACCAGCAGGATAAAATCACATAATTTCAATGTATGAATTACAATTTTGAATTGATGACAGGAACACTTGGAAATTATTAAGGTTGTTTCGGGGAGCATGTTAAAAGATTCTGAAGTTCAAGGGATGATAATGTAACTATAATAACAAAGAAATTATAGGCCTGATGCAAACTACTGCCTGAGAAAAAAAAATCATAAATGCAACCGTTGAACAGATCATATGAAACAGAAGCACATCAATTAATTTTATAATGTCATTTTATTTTAAGTAGACGTCAAAACTAATGAATAGACCTACAAATATGACCATTTTCTATATAATGACATTCATGCTTCCTTACCTCATAAGAGATCCCCGATTTGAACATAACATATCTTCATCAACTTGAAACTCAGAAAGTATATCGAGTTCATGAAGTTCTGATGGGATATCGAAACCGTTATTTCCAAGAACACTGAAGCAAAATATATGCGAAAATAGACACAATGTTCGTATTAGAAGGAATAGGAAAAAATAGTGAAGTATCATAGTCTCTACTTACAGTACTTTTAGGGAAGTAAGAGTGAGAAGCTTAAATGGAAATAGTCCGCTGAAATTATTTTGCCCCAAGTCCAACACCTCCAGCTCCCTCAATTCAGTTATTTCTCCAGGTATAGTTCCAAAAAATGAATTGTTGTGTAGGTCACTGATTCATCAAAAATAAAAAAATAAATAAAATAAAATAAAAAAGATAAAGGAAAACAATGTAGTATGGAAACAAGCCCCAAGCAGGAAATTGTTCTAGCTTCTTGAAATCATTAAGCATTGCCATACAAGAAATGCAAGAGAAACAAGAACAATGGGACCAATATCCTCCAATCTGCATTGTCCGAACTATCTTCAGAAGGGGTGAAGCATAAGGGTGACAATCAAGGTCAAGATGACAAAAATGAAGATGACCAAACTCCAGATAACATACAATAACCAAGTATTATAATCACTCCCTATACTTCATTTTATTTTTCCAAGTCTGGCGTTCAGTAAGTCAAGTATTATTGCTGGTTAGCCAGTTAGAATAGATGAAAAAGACACTAGCAACCACATTTCTCTTCACAAACTCCCATTTCCATTTTGCTTCTGATTTTTTCCTTCAATTATTCAAAATAATGCATAAGACTCAATATAACATTTAAATTCACTAGAAAAATGCCAGATGTAGCTCCAAAAATTAAGGGCTTCGAGCTCATAAGTTCATTTTTATCAGCCGAAATACTGGGATAAGACTGGAACAATGCCAGCGAGTCATCACCATAGAATCATAATTTCTTTACCAACAAAATTGTTAACAGTGAAGATGCAAACATTCTTGAGGTGTAACTTTAGATATGTATGAACATTACAATCAAATGATAAATTAGAGATGCTTACAGTAACTTCAAATAAATGAGTTTTCTGATCTCTAATGTGAAGCTTCCTTCAAGACAAAGATCTCTCAAATTCCTGTGGCAGAAGTAAAAGATAACAGTAAGAAAGAAACATAAAAAATATAGCGCAAAGGAGAATCATTTTCGAACAAAAGTAGATGCACATATACATAGTGTCATAGAACCAAAACAAACCTTTAAACTACTATATTCAACTTTAAGTCTCCATCAGCAAAGCAAGAAGCAACCAACATAAGAATGAGACACTATAAGCTTAAAGATACATTCATAAGCATTCAACTAATATTTTATCAGCTTGATGAAAAATTTAAGGTGATTGACAACATAAGCAAGGTTTCTCAAGTTGACAAATCAAAGTGATTAAAAAAGTGTGTTTAAGTGATTTTTTACTTCATAACATGATCAAAATATTACAACAATCTACCCTGATTATTCAATTATCTTCACCACAAACCAAATTCACGAGTTTCAAATTTATGCTTGAGCTTACACCACCACAGAAAAGGTTATCACCGAGAATTTATCTAATGAAACTCTCATAGCTTTCCATATAGACTGCGTTTAAAATTCAAGAATTATGCACTTAAACGATGGAAAATTATCAGCAGAAGGAATTACACATCAAAGCCAACAAATTCAGTCGTATTGCATTCACTTATAATTGTGATTACACCTAAAAATCAATCATCAAAACTCCAATATGATGCTCATCATCATCATCATCATCATTACCCCATACAAATTATTTTGGATCGGCAATAAGATTTATTTCTATTAATAGCAAATAAATAACAGGATATCGATCAGAAGTAGGAATACTCACAGAGACACAACTCTCCCATCTTCAGAGCAAACTACACCATGCCAGAAACAGTGATCAACACCTTGTTTTCCCCAGTTCGAAAGAGCTCCATATGGATCGAACTTCACCCCTTCTCTAAATCTCAACAGAGCCCTCCCTGCATCCAAAATAACAACAGTAAAATCCTGCCCAAATCCCAAACCACAAATCCAAAAATTCGAAAAAAAAGAAAAAAGAAAAAGCATACCTTCTTCTTCAAGAGAATCGCAGAGGGCAAGTATCTCGCAGGAGAGAACAACCAGCACAACCAACAAGGAGCTCATCCATATCCTCCTCCTCTCCATCCCGATCAAAAGGTCTATATTTCCCACCCTTCCAGCAATCAAAACCCTATCTTTCTCCCATCGTTTGTTGAAAAACAGACTTTTTTTTAATCGAGAATACTAAATTATAAAAAATAGGAAAGGAGCGACTTTTACAACCTCACGCGAAACACGGCCCCTTTCTCTTTCCCACTCTCGCTCCCTCCCTCCCTCTCTCGCCTCTATTGCATCGTAGCCATTGCGCAACTTCCGAGAAATAGCAGGGAGGGAACCGAGGGGTGTACATAGCCCCTGCGTCGCTTGAGTACTTTCATTTAAAAAAAACTTATAACCATAATTATATAAGTTTTATTTATATAAATAAATTAATTTATGAACCGAGGGGTGTACAATCCACCTATCTCTTATTGTTTCTGTAATAGAATTCCGGTATGTGGCAATCTCGGAAAGGTTGCAGACATGAGAGGCATTACAAGCAACATATATGATATATCAATAACAAGTCATGAGTTGATTCCGATTAATTTAAATTTTGAAGGATCTGCGAACTTATTTTAAAAAAAATTAATAGTTGCACTAAATAAAAAATAAAAAATAAAAAGGCAATTATTGCTCCTGCAAAAAAAAGTTTTTTTTTATTTGATTAAAATAGAACCAAAGTGACGGTCCCGTTAGTTGACTTATTGACCGGGTCATGAAAAGCAATTTGAGAAGAATAATTCATAAATATTATTTACTTTTATTCATGGCAGAGCTAATTCAAATAAATTGCATTTATTTAGTTGAAGACATAAATGTCTAATTTCAAAATTGAGAAAATTATCTACTCTTATCATTTAATTAGGCTGGCTCATATTGTATAAATTTGAAATTTACTTCAAAATTTTAGAAAGCTTCATTTGGCTCAAGTCATCTTCGATCTTCGATAGAATTTTCAGACAAAAAATCGGGTCATATAACTATAATTGACGAATGATAGTAGTGAAATTTAGTGCTAGTTTGAGACAAACTCTTATATTTATGTATAGCATTAATGGTTTACATATAAATCACTATATCCCTTAGTATTTTTAAGGGCTCAATTTTCAAAGAAATCATTATATGCGGTCATCGGATGTCGTTCAGAGGCGAATCAGGACGCGCAACATCAGCATTTTGCTATGTACCAGGTGACGTGGCGCATCCTAATTCGCCTCCAGACGGTCCGGTGACTGCACATAATAATTTCTCTAATTTTCATGTCTCATCTTAGTAGTGCATATCTCAAATTCTAAAAAGAAAAGTTGGATGGTTATGATAGCTCAATTGGTTGAGTATTTATCGTGGCCCAGATAATGTTACTCTTTTAAGTGCTGATAGGATCTAAGTAGTTGATTGATCCAACTCCATATCGAGTCGGGTGTATAAGACCTTTAAACCGTTGAAGTCCTTCGATCTGCCTAGCTAGTTGAAATATCTGGTAGATTGATTTTCATACCACATGGAGGATTTTGCTTTTATCCTAACTCAAAAGTTATTGTTGCTTACAACCTCTACTAATCAAAGATAATCATAATGTGGTGACTTTTAGTATAGATTTGAAGTCATGTCCCGAATAATCCTTCTATTTTAATATTGACTTTCTAACATGAACTCACATTCCTTTCTAGAATAATCACATCCAAGTTAATAGTTTGATATATGTTGTGTGGAATCAACCTTCCTTCCACTTGACATGTGTCCTCCTATTACTACTCATTAGATTCACTAGTATATGCCTAAGTCATACTCATCAAGCGGATCTTCTTCAATCAACTTGATTCCTATAAATACTCTTCCTCTAAGACTTTTAACTTCGTGTATAAACTCAAGCATAAGTATGATTTTTTAGACCAAAGATTTTGTTACTATGCATAGTGAGTATTGTTGCATCCTAGAATATTCACGGCGATAGAGAAATATATAGTATAAAGTCTTAGCGTTGTACGAAGATCCAGCATATAAGCATATGAAAGAGATAGCATAGAGTTCATAAGAGACACCAGAGTTTTTACGTGGAAACCCCTGAAGAGAGGAAAAAACCATGGGACCTAACCCAGTTTGAATGAATCCACTAGTAATTACAGTCGATTACAAATGAGGCCCTTCCTTGGAAGAAGGCCTTGGCTTGATGTCACAAATATACATCATATAGAGCGCATTACACGGTGGGAGTTACAATAATCAAAATAGACATATTTATTTGGTTGGCAGGACCATAGTCGATAGGACATAGGTCGGAAAGATCATAGTAGGCGATGGAGGTCGGAAGGACCATGGTCAATAGGAGACAAGGGTCAGAAAGACCATAATAGTAGGGCGGTACTTTGGTAAAACTCTGGGCGTCAGGTGATGGTCTGACAGAACTCCGGACATTAGGTGGTGGTCTGGAAGAACTCTGGGCGTTAGGTGGTGGTCTGGCAGAAGTCTGGGCCTCAGGTGGTGGTCCGACAGAAGTTCGGGCCTTAAGTGGTGATTTGGTAGAAGTCTGAGCCTCATATAGTGGTCTGGAAGAACTTTGGGTGTCAATTGGTGGTCCGGTAGAAGTCTGGGCCTCAGGTGGTGGTCCGAAAGAATTTTGGGCGTCACATGGTGGTCCTGCAAAAGTCTAGGCCTCATGTGGTGGTCCGGTAGAAGTTCGGGCCTCAGGTGGTGGTCCGACAGAAGTCCGGGCCTCAGGTGGTGGTTTGGTAGAAGTCCAGGCCTTAGGTGGTGTTCCGGCGGTACTCAGGGCACCAGGTGGTGGTCTAGTGGAGCTCAGGGCGTCAAGCTGTAGTCCGACGAAGCTTAGGACGTTAGGCAATAGTCCGGTGGAGCTCAGGGCATCAAACGATGGTCTGGTGGAGCTTAGGATTTTAGGTGGTGGTCCGGTGGAGCAACTGCGTCAAGCAGTGGTTCAACGAAGCTTAGGATGTCAGGTGGTGGTCCGATGAAGCAACATCATTAGGCGGTTGTCCGGTGGAGCTTAGGACATCAGGTGGTTATCCGATAGAGTGATGGCATCAGGCAGTGGTCTGGCGGAGCTTAGGAAGTTAGGGGGTGGTCCAGCAGAGCAACGACGTTAGGCGGTGGTCCGACGGAGTTTAAGACGTCAAGTGGTTATCCGGCAAAAGCAACGGCATCATGTGGTGGTCCAACTGAACTTAAGACGTCAAGTGGTGGTCCGACGGAGCAACGGCGTCAGGCGGTGGTCCGGCGAAACTCCGGCGGTGGTCGATGAGGTAAGGATGCAAGAGCGATCTCCGATCTCTCTCTTTTCTCCTTAAGCATAGGGGGTCCCCTTTCATGAGAAAGGAGGGGTCTATTTATAGATTTCCTAGAGTGGCATGGCCCATAAATAGGCGGAAGATCAAGGGTAAATGGGGAGTGGTTTGTGTGGACGGCTGATGTTGAATCTCTTGATCGTGGATCATTTGATGGATATTTGAATGTCTTAGTGATGTTGAAATTTAGTGATCTTAGGCTCGTTGGATTTGTCTCATTGAGTTGCTTGATTTGACTATAAGCACGTTGGGTTTGGAAACTATTTGATAATCCAAATTATGGTTTAAACCTTCCATTGGTACTTCAGGCCCTTGATTTGGACCCATTTAGGCTCAGATTAAGTTGAATTTGGTGTCGTTGAGTTTGTATTTTCGAGACGTTCAGTTTGACTATAAGCTTGCTAAAATTGGAGCTCGAATGGTCCTAATTTTATTTCTGAAAGTTTCCAACTTGATTTTACCTCGAGATTCGTGCCTGATCAAGATATGTTTTTGATGATATATCAGTTGCCCCCCTATTTTCAGACGTCAAAGCCTATAGAGTCTGAAAATATATAATATAGCTTTTAGGAAATTTTTCCATTAGTAGAGTAGTGGGAAGGTGGAAGTTATGGAGTAGTGGGAAGGTGGGAGTTATAGAGTAGAGGGAAGGTGGAAGTTATGGAGTAGTGGAAAGGTGGAAGTTATGGAGAAGTGGGAATGTGGGAGTTATAGAGTAGTGAAAAGGTGGAAGTTATGGAGTAGTGGGAAGGTTGGAGTTATGGAGTAGTGGAAAGGTGGATGTTATGGAGTAGTGGGAAGGAGGAAGTTATAGAGTAGTGGAAAAGTGGGAGTTATGGGCTATTATTTTTTACAACTCTCCCAACTTCCTCCAACTTCTCCCTCACACATATAAATACCCCCTCCTTGGGTATTAAAATTTGCACCTCCCCTCTCATCTCTTCTTTCATTTGAGGCATTCCCCTGGTCCTACACAGGCGGTATCCCCTGTCTAGGCCTATGGCCCCTTTCTGCAAGAAGGAGGCTCCTCCCTCTCTCCTCTTCTCTCCCTTAAGCTGAGGCATTCCCCTAATCCTATTCAGGTCTAGGGCCCCTCACTGAGCAGGAGTCTCCTCCTCATTCTTCTTCTCTCCCTCACGCTAAGGCATTCTCCTAATCCTATTCAGGTTTAAGGCCCCTCACTGAGTAGGACTCTTCTCCTCCTTCTTTGAGAGATTCTACGGAGGTCTGATGTTAGTCGTTGGAAGTCTGAAAATGGACGAAAGTACGACATCAGGAAGAAGTCCAGTGACGGGTGGAAATTCTGCGTCGGGTTGAAGCTCGATGAAAGTCTGATGAAGGGAGGAAGTTTAGTATTGGGTAGAAGTCCGACAAAAGTCCCGCGACGGGTAAAAGTCCAGCAACGGGGGAAAGTTCAACGTCGGGTAGAAGTCCGATGAAAGTCCCGTGACAGGCAGTAGTTCGACAACGGGTAGAAATCCATAGAAGTCCATCGACAGATGGAAATTTGGCATCGTGTAGAAGTCCGATGAGAGTCCGACAACGGGTAGAAGTCCAACGAAGGGTAGAAATTTAGCACCGGGTAGAAAATCCTATCAGAGTCTGGTGACGGGCAAAATTTCGACAACGGGTAGAAATTCAGCGTCAAGTAGAAATCCGACGAGAGTCCGACGACTGGCAGAAGTCTGACAACGGGTAGAAGTCTGACGAAAGTTCATCGACAGGCAGAACTCCTGCGTCGGGTTGGGTATAAGCCTGACAAAAGTCTGTTGATGGGCAGAAGTTTGATGACAGATAAAAATTTAGTGTTGGGTAGAAATCCAATGAGTGTTCGATAATGGGCAGAAGTCCGACGATGGGTAGAAGTATGGCGTCGGATAGCAGTCCGATGAAAGTCCATCGCCGGGCAGAAGTCTTATGATGGCTAGAAATTCAGCGTCGGGTAGAAGCCCAATGAAAGGTTGGCGACGAATAGAAGTCCGACGATGGGTAAAAATTCAGTGTCAAGTAGACATCCGATGAGAGTCCAGAGACTGGTAGAAGTTCGATGACTGGTTGAAGTATGGCTTCGGGTATAAGTCCGACGAAAGTCCTTCGACGGGCATAAGTCCAACGACGGGTAGAAATTTAATGTTAGGTAGAAATACAACTAGAGTCCGGCGGCAGGCAGGTGTCCGGCGGTAGAAGCCCAACGAAAGTCTGTCGGCAGGTAGAAGTCTGATTACGGATAGAATTCTAGCATTATATAGAAATCCGACGAGAGTTTGGTAACGTGCAGAAGTTTAATGGCGGATAGAAGTGCGACGTCGGGTAGAAGTTCGATGAAAGTCCATCGAAGGGCAGAAGTTCGACGACGGGTAGAAATTTAGTGTCGAGTAGAAGCCCAACAAAAGTCCGGCAATGAGCAGAAGTCCGAGGACAGGTAGAAATTCAGTGTCGGGTAGAAATTTTGATCAGAGTCCGGTGATGGGCAGAAGTCCAACGACGGGTAGAAATCTGACCAGAGACCGGTGACGTGCAGAAGTCTAACTATGGGTAGAAATTCAGCGTCGAGTAGAAATCCGACGAGAGTCTGGCAACGGACAGAAATCCAGCATCGGGTAGAAGTCTGATAAAAGTCCATCGACGGGTAGTAGAGCATAGGTTAATAGAATTCACCAAAGATATATGACATATCTAAGGTTGTATGTTAGAGTGTTGCTTGATGACGTTAACCTATATGAAAGAGGTCAAGAGAATCCACTAAGGATGTATGACCTATCTGAGGTTGTATATTAGAGCGTTGCTCGATGACGTTAACCTATATATAAGAGGTCGAGAGAATCCACAAAGGATGTGTGACCTATCCGATGTTGTATGCCAGAGTTTTGCTCGATGATGTTAACTTATATGGAAGAGGTCAAGAGAATACATTAAGGATGTGTGACCTATCTGAGGTTATATGCCAAAGCACTGCTCGATGAAATTAACCTGTGTGGAAGAGGTAGGATCGAATCCCCCTGGGATCGATCATCCAGTGATTGAGACACAATAAAGATTACGTATTTCTAGAATCATGGATTTAAAATTTGATTGACATCCTCCTAGCATGTTTGGACCTATCCGAGATTGTATGTCAGAGTCTTTGCTCAATGAAGTTAGTATATATGGAAGAGGTCAAGAGAATCCACTAAGGTCGTATGACCCATCCGAGGTTGCATGTCAGAACCTTTGGTCAATGATGTTAACTTGTGTAGAAGAGGTCGAATCAAATTCCCCTGGGATCAATTTTACCTTAATTGGGAGGGGACGAATGTCACGTGTATCCTGAATCAAGGATGAAGAATGGTCTATATTTAGACCATTTCGCCTTTTTGAGGCCGAGATTAAGACATTGTCAAAGGAGTAGAAGTCCAGTAAGGAACTGTATAATAATTAAAATTTATTGGAAGTGTTCTTGCATTTGCTTGAAGTTTCTTTAAATATCATCTTAATATTAAAAGCATTGGAGGAATCTTCTTGGATTCAAGTTTTCCCCCAGTCCGCATCTGATTCCCATGAAATTTACACAGTGATAGTTGATGTAAGGAAGTTGACATGAATGATCCTTTGAGGTTGGAGTGAAAATTACCCCCCAGTCGAGAACCACGTTCCCATAGACGATGCCAAACATTACGTCCTGGAATATTCATGACGGTAAAGAAATATATAGTTTACGTCTTAGCATTATACGAAGATCCAGCACACAAGCAGATGAAAGAGATAGCATAACATCATAAGAGACACCAGAGTTTTTACGTGGAAACCCCTGAAGAGGGGGAAAAACCACAGGGCTTGGCCCAATTTGAATGAATCCACTAGTAATTACAATCGATTATAAATTAGGCCCTTCCTTGGAAGAAAGCCTTGACTTGATGTAAAAAATAGACATATTTATTTGGTTGGCAGGACCATAGTCGATAGGACAGGGGTCGAAAAGACTATAGTAGGCAACGAAGGTCGGAAGAACTGTGGTCGGCAGGAGATAAGGGTCAGAAAGACCATAATAGTAGGGCGGTACTTCGGTAAAACTCTGGGCTTCAAGTGGTGGTCTGGCAGAACTCGGGGCATCGGGTGGTGGTCCAGAAGAACTTTGGGCTTCAGGTGGTGGTCCAGCAGAAGTCTGGGCCTCATGTAGTGATCTGACAAAAGTCTGGGCCTCAAGTGGTGGCCCGGAAGAAGTTCGGGCCTCAGGTGGTGGTCTGGAAGAACTCCTGGTGTCAGGTGATGGTCCGGTAGAAGTCTGAGCCTCAGGTGGTGGTCTGGAAGAACTCCGGGCGTCAGGTGGTTGTCCCGTAGAAGTCTGGGCCTCAGCTGGTGGTCCGATAGAAGTCCGGGCCTCAGGTGGTGGTCTGATAGAAGTCTGGACCTCAGGTGGTGGTCCGGTGGCGTATAGGGCGTCAGGTGGTGGTCCGACGGAGCTCAGGGCATCAAGTTGTGGTTTGACGGAGCTTAGGATGTTAGGTGGTGGTCCGGTGGAGCTCAAGGCGTCAAGCGATGGTTCGGTGGAGCTTAGGATGTCAGGTGGTGGTCTGACAGAGCATCTACGTCAAGCGGTGGTCCGGCGGAGCTTAGGACGTCAGGTGGTGGTCAGGCGGAGCAACGACGTCAGGCGGTGGTCCGGTGGAGCTTAGAACGTCAGGTGGTTGCCCTTGCGAAGCAACAACATTAGGCGGTGATCTGATGAAGCTTAGGATGTTAGGTGGTGGTCTGGTGGAGCAATGGCGTTAGGCGGTGGTCCGACAGAGCTTAAGACATCATGTGGTGGCCCGGTGGAGCAATAACATCAGGCGGTGGTCTGGCGAAACTTAAGATGTCAGGTGATTGTCCGGCGGCACAACGACGTCAGATGGTGGTCTGGTGGAGCTTAAGACGTCAGGTGGTTATCCAGCGGAGCAACGACATCAAGCGGTGGTCCGATAGAGCAACGGCGTTAGGCGGTGGTCCGGCAGAGCTTAATACATCAGATGGTTATCCGACGGAGCAACAGCGTCAGGCTGTGGTTTGGCAGAGCTTAGGACGTTAGGTTGTGGTCTGATGGAGCAAGGGCGTTAGGCAGTGGCCCGATAGAGCTTAAGATATCAGGTGGTGGTCCGACAGAGAAACGACATCAGGAGGTGTTCCGGCGAAACTTAAGACATTAGGTGGTGGTCCGATGGAACAATGACGTCAGGCGGTGATCCGGCGGTGGTCGAGGAGGCAAGGATATAAGAGCGATCTTCGATCTCTCTCTTTTCTCCTTAGTCTTAGGGGGTCCTCTTTCATGAGAAAGGAGGGGTCTATTTATATATTTTCTAGAATGACATAGCCCATAAATAGGTTGAAGATCAAGGGTAAATGGGGAGTGGTTTGTGTGGACGGCTGATGTTGAATCCCTTGATTATAGACCGTTTGATGGATATTAAGGTCTTAGTGATGTCAGAATTTAATGATCTTAGGCTCGTTGGATTCGTCTCGTCGAGCCGCTCGATTCGACTATAATAATGTCATGTTTGGAATTCATTTGATTATCCAAATTATGGTTTAAACCTTTTAATAGTGCTTCAGGCCCTTGATTTGGACCCATTTGGGCTCGGATTAAGTTGAATTTGGTGTCGTTGGGTTTGTATTTCCGAGACGTTCAGTTTGACTGTAAGCTTGCTGAAATTGGAGCTTGGATGGTCCCAATTTTATTTCTAGACGTTTCCAATTTGATTTTGCCTCGAGATTCATGCCTGATCAAAATAATTTTTTGATGATGTATCAAGCATAAAGAATAATATATACTCTCTAATTTTGTGGAGACCTATTAAGTTTAACGAATGTCACAAATTATTAAAATAATATGTCTATTCTTAATACTAATAAAAATAGACTTATTGGCACACAAATCTCAAAGCATATTTAAATTGCAAACTTCTAAAATTAAATCAAGGACCATTTGAAATATGTTTTCAATAAAATATAGTCAAATTGTATATATCGATGAGCCTGAACTCAACAACACCAAAAGTTGTTCGATTCAAATATGAATGAGGTCAAATCATGCACTTGATGCATAATTAAAAAGTTTTGGCACAGTAACTAAAATACCAGACGATCTATAGATCTTGCATATTTAAAGACACATCGAGTATCTTCGTGATATGAATACAATGAGCCTAAAATCATCTAGTACTTACATCATTGATGTACTTTAATTATGAAAAATGACCTATGATTAGGGGATTCTATGCTGGTCATTCGATGGTGTGTTCTAAATTTTTGATATATTATAGGGTATACCATCCTAAAAGATTTACAAATAAGCCTCATCTCTGCATGAAGGGGAGCTTGAACCTTAGCTTGAGATGGATGTGAACTAAGAGACTTGAAAACCCTCATAGCTCCACCCAAGCAGCACTGATGGACCACTACTCGACCACAGCCATTAGACTAATACCATCAGACCATTGCATGATTGTTATCATTAAACCACGGCTTGACTGCCACCATTGGACCACCATTTTATTATTGCTATATGATCACTACCACCTATCTGCCTAGAGGTGTCAAAATCAGGTTTTGGGTCAAACCCAAAATTAACCCGGGTCCATACGGGTTGACCTGAACCCGATCGATTTTGCAAACAGGTCAAAAATTCAGACCTGGACCTGACCCGTCAATCTACCAGGTTGACCCGACCCGACCTGACCCGCTAACCCAAATCTCTATCTTCCCATTATTGTAATGCGAGTAGATGAGCAGTTCAGACACGAGTGACAAAGCAGTCAGTGCGGATGGGCACGACTATGCGAGAGCACAGACACGAGCGGTGTGGTGTGGACGCGAGTGGGCAGTGCGGTGTAGGCTTGATTGCTTGAGCGCGCGGGCGAGGCACTGACGTAAGCGTTGTAGACTATGAATGTGAGCTGATGGGCATGGTGCGGCCTACGCGAGGAGCCAACGTGAGAGCGGTGCGGATGAGAGCGCGTAGAAGTTGGTTCGGTTGTAGGGATTTCAGGTTGATTTTGGGTTAATTTTACATTTTTGGGTTAACCCGAAGCTAACCCAATTTTACAAACGAGCCAAAATCTTAAACTTGAATTTGATCAGCATGGCAAACAGGTTGACCCAAATCAAAAAATTTTCAAGTCTAGTCTGGGTAGGGTTTTGGGTTGGGTAAAATATTGACACTCCTACATTCGCCATTTCCTGACTATTGTCCTTCGACTATCATCACCCGACCATGATCTAATGACTACCGTCACCTAGAGTCTCTTTAGCACTATCGCTCAACTACTATCTTTCGATCATCATCGTCTGACTACTTTCCTTTAATAACTATTGCTTGATTACTATTCTTTAACCAAAATAAATTGATTATAGACCTTCGACCACTACTGCTCAATTATGGTCATCCGACCATTATCACCAAACTACAATCCTCCTACCATCATCTTCTGACTATGATCCTCCAACCACCATCACCCAACTATGATCTCCATGGCATCGCCAACTAATTATGGTCCTCCGACCACCATCACCCAATTATGATCTTCTAACAATTATCGCATGACTACAGTCCTTTGATCATTTTCAACCAAATACAATCTCTTGACCACTATCACTAACTTATGATATTTCAACCATTACTGTTTGACTCTAGTCCTTTCATCATTATCTCTTGACTATTATCCTTTGACAAGCATATCTTGAATAAGGCCCTCCAACCACCACAGCCTAACTATGATCCTCTTACCAATGTTACCATACATTGTTCTTTTACTACCATCACTCGACTATGGTCCTCTAGCTATTGTCACCCAACTACAATCTCCTAGCCATCACCACCTAACTATAATCTTCCAACCATCATCACTCGACTTTGCCTGACTATGATTTCTTAAGTCGTTCTTCGACCACCATCGCCTATGGTTCTTTAACCACCATCACTTGATTATGATCCTCGAAATATTATCACTCGAATATGGTATTCTGACCACCATTGTTCGATAATGTTCTCATATCTATCTTAACTGATTCAATCCTCCTGACCGCAATCATCCAACTATGATCCTCCAACCATCATCGCCTAGTTATGATTTTTTTATCTTATTGCCTAGTTATGATCCTTTGACCACTGTTGTCTCACTACAGCTATATAACCATTATTGTTTGGCTATATCGATGCCCGCTAACTTTATCATCTACTATCTCTAATAATGCATACCATCAACACCAACTTTAACTACCTACATTAGTACCAAAATTTATGCTAGACTTCTTGGCTCTTGATCTCCCATCGTCAAAGGAGAACATCAAAATAAATAATAAATGATCTCTTTAAAATAATTCACATGCCATTGGGATCTTTAACTTCCAACACATAATTTATTCTATATAATTTATATTTACTATATTAAATTAACAGCTTCCTCAATTTTGGGGAAAATACATAATTTATAAATGATGACATGTTAGTACAATAATTTCAACTTGGCTAGGCCTTTCTTTTCTTTTCTTTTATGTATATGTTGGATATCTATATAAAGCTAAGATGTTAATCTATCTCTCTATCACAGTGAATACTTTGGTGCATAGTACTTTAGCATTGTCTATAAGAAAGATTCTTGGTTGGGGATAAACATTAGTCCAACCTTAAAAGGTCATTCACATCAACATCTTGAACATAGTCATAGTAGGTCAATCTTTTTTCCATCTATCATTTTAACAACTATGAAAGAAGCAAGTCAGGATTTGTAGGTAACTTCAATTACAACATTAAATGGACAATATCATACACATGATTATAGTAATTTTTTTTTTCTTTCTGTCATCTATTATTACATCAATTTCATAGGAAGTAGATTATGACTAATTTACAACCTTAGCTGTTACATTGAAGAGGTATTCCTATCAACATCTCGAGCATAGTTATAGTCGAGTAAGTTCATCTATCCCATATTTTTATATGCATCCAAGGTAACATTGTTGAACTAATCTTTCTTATAGCTTATGAGAAATTTTCAAAATAGTATCATATGAATTACAAACTCTACACATAGTCTATGAAATCTCTTAAGTAAAAAAAAGATAAACTCTTAAGCATCAAGGGGCCTTTTAGTGTAATGATCTAAATTTTATTAAGAAACTCCACAGTTAAGCGTGTTCATCCCGAAGAAATCCTGGGATGGGTGACCTATTGGGAAGTTACACCAACAGAATAAAATTGTGAGGCCCTTAGGTCAAAGAGGATAATATTTCTATAGTTAAGAGTTTGGTCCGTTGCATAGTCTCTAGTTGAAATTCCACTCCTTTGAGCAAGGTTACAGTGATGACCTCGAATGAGTAGTAACAACCTAAAGATATATCAATTTTCACCTTCAATTTAGATACTCGTGGCACTTTCCCCCTCCCATTAAGGTACAATCAATCTCAGGAGGATTTGATTCAATCTCTTCTAGACAAATAAATATAAAAATCGAGAAAGAGTCTTAAAATTTAAAATTTTAAGTTTATTATTTGAGTTGTTCATTTTATTAGAATTTTATGACTTATATTTCATCAATGCAATATTAAAAAAAGGCCTAGGAGGTAGGAACTTATAATATAGCAAATACAATTAGCATCATATTCTAACACTAAGGTAAGAACTACTACACAAGTAGTGATTTGGATATAAGTCTAAGATAATATAAAAAGCTTATATCTTTTAATCCCACCAAGTGTTTAAGTGAATGACTCTACCAGACTAACAATTCAAATTGGGAAGGCCTACCAATTAAAAACCCACCTATTTGGCACTATGGAATGCTGGAAATACTATGCTATTTTATTTTAGAAATTAAGACTTGCCAAAAAATAAAGCAGCCCAACCATAAGGGTATGCAAATACTTCTAACAAGGGCCCAAGGGTATACTTTTATGTTTTTAACAACTAATGGAAAGTGTTGTGTTCTATTTTAACACAAGTTTTGATTTTGATTATAAATCAAGTGAATTTTTATTATAAATGAAATGATATTTAAATGTTAGTCCAATTTTAATTTTTAGTCAAATTTTGCTATCAAATAAGTTTTAATTTTATTTTGATTACAATTTTTTATCAATCAAAATTGAACATTCTAATTTAATGGAGTATAAAGTAATATATAAAAAAATATTAGAAAAAAAATGTAAGAATAAACAACCTATTATATAAAATCAAAGATTGATGTCTTATAAAGTACATAATATGTACTAAGCTCCAAGGGTGTGAATCTATTATTCATTTGATATCTCATTTTTAATCTTAATTAATTCAATTTAATTCGGGGGTTATTTTAATTAAGTTTTTAATGATTAACATCTTTTTTATTTGAATTTTAAAGGTTTGGGGTTTCCATTTTATTTTAAGTCTTTAAGAAATTGCATTAAATATACAATATTCACCATAAAGTGAACCATAAATTTCAAAGCAACCTTGATATAGTAAGGTATACACCTCACTTAAGGGGTGAGGAGATACTTTTTGGCTATTTAAAGGTATTATTTAGGGTTTGTGAGAGAGAATTTTGTTTTAAGTTTGATGTGATTCCAAATTAATTTGCTTATTATTTTTATAATAAGTTTATAAAAATTTATTTGATTTTTTTTTTGAATTTTTATTAAATTTTGAAAGCTCCAAAGCTTATTTTATATATATAGTTAAAACTTACGAACAGGCTTACGTGTTAATAACAAAAAATAAGTATATGGTCCTTAAGGGGAACTCCACCTCTCTACTGCTCAAAAGAGCTACAAAAAAAGTCAAAAAGAACCTATGAGCTGGAGTTCCTTGCTAATCACAAGTATAATAAAATCTACTAACATTCTAGGTTGGCCAGAAGCCATAACCCAAAAAGAAAAGAAAAAAATAGACCCATTCAGCTCAGTCCTTTCACCCAAAAAAGATCCCTTCAAAAAAAGATAAGAAGTCTCCGAAAACTTGCAAGGATGTTTTGATTGAAAAATATTATTTTGAAAAATCTTTAATTTTCTTTGGGAAATATTTAATCTCTAGAATTTAAATTTTATAATCAAACACTTATTATGAATGATATATCACCTCAAAAGGTGAACATATCGTTCTCTAACAGGTTCAGATTATAAATATTGATTTATCCTGATTATCATAGTCAAACTCAAGGAGAAACAACATATGATCCCGAAGAATCAAAATGATGTTTAACTCGATGTTTAACTATAACAATCAAGTGAAGAGATCATTAATTTTATAATTAAAGTTACAATAATAGTACAATATATCTTTCCAAAGAAAGAGGATATCGTCTGTTATCGATCATTTGAAAATGACGATAATAATCGTTGACTTTTGAATTTCCCAAAGATAATTAATTGATGTTTTGAAAAAGCTTAATTTTGAAATCTGGTCTGGGTTTCTAAATCTCCTACGAGCGCAAGCTCTCGTAGTTAATTACATCGTAGGAAACCAAAAATTTCCTATGAAAACTCTCGATTAAAATAGCGATACGAATTTTATTTAAGAATTCAAAGATTGATATCAAAGAAGGTTAAGGACTTGAATTTTCAAGTGGGATTGGTTCAAAATTGAACATTTATTTCTGGAGTCAAAGGAGGAAAAAGTAGGAGGTGCTTTGAGATTCTGAATTACTTCAGAAACACCTCAAACTATCCTAAGTGTTGGGCTTGAATTAGATTGAAAGAGATTTTTAATTTGAATGATTAATTTTATTAGAAAGTGGGAATTAGATTCTCAAATATTGAGGTTTTAAGATTGAACATTTGCCCCAGAACCTAAGTCTAAAATTGGGTACTAAAAATTAGTGATCCGGATCCTAGCTGATGCAACGCAATCTAGATTTACCCCAGCCTGGATTGGGGAGCCAGCTAAACCACCTAAACGCTTTAAAACCATGATATCCGGTCTTTTATGAAAGAGTGGTTAGAGATGTTATTTAAGATTGAGTTTAAGGAGTTGGGGTCGACATCTAGAGCAGATTCCTAATTGACCCCTTAACTTATGTTGGGTGAAATGCTTAAGCTAAAAATGTAATTAAGATTTAGACTCAATTTTTAATTTGTATCTAATGCAATGCATGCTAGTTGACTCGGTTAAATGCTTAAATCAATATGTAGCAGTTTTAAAATCAGGCTTAAAAATAGGTTTTATCCTAGAGATTGCACAACATCCCCTTGGACAGAACTGCACCCTAATAGGTCAGGTGGTCTGCCAAAATCCACAGGCGGGGAGGTGCCTAACAAGGTAGAGAAAAGTTAATATGAATGCATGAAAAACTCCCGGCGAGTCTGGGCTTACTTCTTAAAAGCGTTAGAGTTACTATCTGAGCCTAAAGTTTTTAAAATTTGTTTAAGTAAAAATAGTTTATGACCGTACCCTCACGAGCCTCTGATCAGATTCCAGGCTAAATCAAATACGACATGCAAGATCGCCAAATAAACTATTAAAAATATGCGGGTCCTTAATCGCAATCAACACATCAATCAAATCAATTAAATAATTAAATCAATTAAATAAATATTCAAAATAAAATTCCATAGGGAAGTGCCTTTTAATTATACAACCCAGGGTCTGCAGGAAAAGTAAAGTGGCTGGGTACCACTGACTACAACCCGGATTTTACTCCTAAGACTCAAGTGACTTTGAGATTTGAGATTCTTCTCGTTCTTCACTTCTTCATCTTCTTAGAACTCCTTGGATCGTCGGGTTCAGGTCTCCAAATGAAAAGAAACTCCCCCTGAATAGGGGTGTTATCTTTTATCTTTAGATACTTTGAAAGTATCCTAACTTAGGCTTCCAAATGGAGGAGGACTCTCCCCTAAGGGATGTCCTCTCCTCTTTGGAATCTAAGTAGGATATGTAATCCCATATCAAAGCACTTTAAACATTACAACTCAATTATCATCTCAAATTACATTAATTAAAATTAAAAAATTTAGACTCAACCACCTGCAGGGTTATCCTAATAATCAGCAGTTATGTAAACATCCCAAGAAATTAATATATTTAAAAATTAAAAATGCTCAAACCAGCCACGCTTGGCCATGCTCTTTTAATTTTAAAGGGGGTCTTAGCATGCTTAGCACCTGCACGAAATATGTCAATTTTTAAAGCTTAATTATTTGCCCCCTTTAATTTAATTTCCCTGTATGAGCATAGCCATCTGCATAAGATTGAATTAGTATAAATCATCCCTAGCCTAGGGGTAGATCTAACGTACAATCAATCATATCACAGAGTGCAGTAAGTAAATAGACAATCACAGCAATTTTACTACTAGCAAACAGCATGCAGTGAAAGCTCGAAAACCCGGCACACAGCAAAAAAAGTAAATACCAGCCTAGCTTAAAACTAGAGTTGATTGTCCTAGCAAACCATCTAAAGTGTGTGAGGTAGGCTATGTGGTTTTGATATGTCCTAAGTAGGCACTTAATTGAAGTTGCTTGATGTTCTAATTGGTTGAAGGCTTAAGGGTATTTTTATTAAAATTTAAATCTTAATGATTTGAATTTCATTTTAAATTTGATTCAATTATTTGTTGGACACCACCTTTGTTGCACACCGAGGCCATGAAATTTATTTCACCATCTTTGGGGCTAATTTAATAGCCTCGTAGGCCTGGATTACCCAGTGGTACTCGGTATAATTAAATGAATTGAGTTTGATTAAGATTTGAAGGTTGATTAATTTTAAATTAAGATTGGTTGGTTGCTGGTTTTAGAGTTAAGTTGATGTTTTCTGAAATTTTTGAAGATTTATTGAATTTTAGCATTTTCTGGATTATTTTAATCATTTAATTAAGGGGTTAAAAATGGACTTGTTGATGTAAAGTATTTTCTGGAAAGTTAATATTTTATTAAAATATTAGACCATAATACAATCAGTTAGACAGTAAGTACACTGGAATTGGATTTTTCTACATTTTATTATGAAGGTTTGAAGTTTTAACTTGATTTTGAACTAGATTTGACCAAAAGTTAACTTTTTCAAATTTGATTGATTTCTGGAAACTTAATATTTTTAATAAATATTAGACCTTAAGATGAGTTGTATGCCTTTGAGTTTGCTCAATTTGGAGTTCATTTGAATTAGTTATGAATTTTTTAAGTTTTGAGTATTTATTGAATTTTTAAAATTAGTTTAATTAAGGCCCTTTTTATGGTTTGAATCCAAATGACCTCCAAACTCCTTGAAATCAAATCCAAAGGTCAGGAATGACCTAAGGAGTGATTATCAAGTGTTTAAGAAGTTTTTGGAATTTTTAATTATTTTTAATTAATTAAATTAATTAAATATTGAATTTCAATTAAAATTAAATTAAACTTAATTTTGAAGTCTAGTCAAGGGGCTTTTATTTTTTACTGATTAAGGGTTCAATTCTGGTCAGTTTGAGATATTATTTGTAATTTTTGGATTTAAACTTGATTTATTAGAATTTTTGGAAGTTTAATTGGCTTAATTAAGCTTTGATTTTGATTAGATTAATTAAAGGGCTTAATGATTTTAAAATTCAGTGAGAAAATTTTTATGGGCTGAATATGTCACTAAGTTCATGTGTTCAAAGTTTCAAGTCAATTAGAAGTGTATCCTAATTATTAGAGATTTTCTAAGTTCTCTAAATGAGTCCTTAATTATTGTCCTTAATGATGTCATTAGGTTTAATAGGCTTGAATCAATGTTTTGACTAACCCTTAAACAAATATATGAAATATACACACAAGCATCACAATACATTCCTAAATCTAGGAGAGCCCTAAGTGTATGTGTGCACCTACACATGCAAGCTTAAAGAGAATTTAATTAATCAAAAAGGCTTAATTAATAAATAATTAGCAAAACTACTCGTTCATTGATTAAGGATCACTCCCCATTAATTCTGTTCACATGCTCAAACCATGCTTAAAATTTGAATGGATCTCTTAATGACTTAAAGATTTAATATAAATATAATTTTAAAATATACTTTCAAAGATATACATATATATATGTATATATAATTTTAAAATAGATTTTAAAGTATACATATATACATATATTTGAAAATATAACTCTTGACATTAATATTTCAAAATATTATGAAAAATGATTTCAAAATATGATTAAATAATTTTAAAATATTTTAAGAGATCCATGAATTAGTTGAGATATTTGAAAGTAGGATTTTAAAATTTGAAAATATTTTAACTTGATATTTAATTGAATATTAATCAAATAATAGAATATTTAAATAAATTCAAATTATTTAAAATAAATTAACAGTTAAAATTTTAAAACTAATTTTAAATTAAAGCATCTCAAATAAATGTTTAATTATTTAACATATTTTAATATATAAGCTTTTTTTTAAAATTTGAAGAATATTTAATTTAATATAAATTAAAGATTTGAAATTAAATGTTTCAAAATTATTTAAAATATATTTAATATTTTAAAATAACTTTAAATGTAAATAAAATAAAAAAAATTGAATTTTTTTTTATTAATTTTTTTTGTTAATATTTGAATATATCAAATTAAAATTTTGAAAATATTTTGACTATTCTTAATTAAATATTAATTAAAAATATTAGATATTTGATATTTTAAATAATTAAAAAAAATGTGTATAATATTTTAAATTAATATTAACTTTAAATTGAAGAGTTTAATTTTCTAAGTGTTTTGACATATTAAGTGAAATTTTTGGATTTATATTTAATTTTTAAACATTTTTTGAAGTTCCTAAGGTTAAAAATATATATATTTAAAATAAATAAAACTCGTTTAATAGTCTCTGGCGGCTGGAGGTCCACGTGGCGGCTCCTCATTCGTTGGACCAAAAAGGCACGACGGCGGCCAATCATGGGCAATGATTGCGCCGCCGCGCAATCATTGTCCGCTGATTAAAGCGGTGGTGGGACCCGCTTTTCTCACTTATCCACATCGGCAAATCCCGTGGACCATTCAATCGTTCGCCGTTAGGGATGAATGGCTCAGATTGAGCCGGACCAGATGCAATTCCGTGGGATTGATCCAGCGGTTAAATAGAACCACGGTTAGGCTAGATTTGGACCGTTGATCTCACGATCAACGGTCCAGGATACGTACAGTTAGCAGCCAGTCGAACCGAAGCCCTAATTTAGGAAAAGAAGCTCGTTCTCGCAAAATATAAGACGAAATCTAATGAAATTTTAAACGTAGGAAGGAAACATGAAGAGCATTAATGTGGATTAATTTTTATGGCTTAATACGCGTTTAATAAAAAGTTAAATTGCTCTAAGTGCTTCTACCTAGGGTTAAGAATTTCACCTTGGTTTTAGGACGATTTGAACCGTATAAGGGAGCTCTGAGCTTGTTGATTGTCCACGTTTAATTCTTCTTCAGAAACCTTGGCCTAGGAAGCTCTATATCGCACGCTACCGATCTTGGACGGATCCTAGCTTGAGCTCGCCGGAATTCGGTCACCGGCGAGCTTTTACCGGCTAGGTTGAGCTGGGTATGGATGGAGAGAGGCTTGAGGAGCTCGAACGAAGTGTTTTGAGGTTCTGGGGATGTTTCAGTGGAGTGAGACGGCTAGGTTGAAGAATGAGGGCTCTAAATGATCCTTTTCCCTATTCAATTGATCCCAAATGGTTTGAACGGCTGTGATCAACTAGAGGGACCCCTGGATGAATGCCATGTCGCCTGGAAGGTGGTTAGAGGCAGGAGAATAAAAGGACAAGAGGACAAGCCACATGGAAAGTGGGCTTTGTCCTCATATGCACATGGGGCTAATCCAAACCATTTAATCCTAATCTAAGGGCTGTAAGGGACTCTAGGAAGATTCTAGACCTTGATTAGGCTACTAGAAATAATTTGAATTAGAGGAAATCAGCTCTAGGATTAATTTGACCCTCTTTGAGCCATAAAATGACTTATGTTGACTGTTTGACTAGTCAAACAGTCAAATAACTGCTGAGGTGGCAGTCAAGGAGGCTTGAGAAGCTATTGAGCTTAGTTGGAGAGAGTTTAATGGTCAAAGATTGGAGTGGAGTGAAAATGTGAAGGTTTGACCGAACATATTGAATTGACTAGATCTAAATGCCCATGATTTTGACTCATGACAAGTTTAGAGATGTTTAAAATATGCATTTGAATAGGATTGAAGGGTCTTTGAGGTTTGAAAGGCTTAATTGCAATGGGTTTGAATACATACCCATGTATGAAGAAAGGTTTAACAAAATCAATGTAGGTTGACTTGATCTAATTAATCATGGCTATGACATAACTCATATTGAGCTTAAATGTACTTAAACCAGGATGTGTGATTGGGTTAAAAGCTTGAAATAGGTTTGATAGGGTGTATGTGATGGTATGATCAAAACATAGAAGTTTGACCAAAATTGGTGGTTTGACCAAGTCAAACATACATGATTTGACTCCAAATGAGTTTGGAAGATTTGAAACATGTTTTGAGGTGTGTTTGAATAATTTGATAAGATTTAGATGGGTTGATTTGGTTTGAATGTATTGAGTTGAGTCATATGGGTTAAATTTGACTAAATTTGGGTTCAGTTGACCAAGTCAACTGTTGACTGAGTCAGGAGTCCAATCATGCCTAAACCTTTGGTGGAAGTGATCATAAAAGTTTGACAGGGTTTTGAATGTGAACAAGATTTAACTTAGAGAGTAGAAGCTTAAGGGTTGATCTAGTCAACCTAGGTTGACTTGGTCAACCAGGTTGGTCCAGGGCCTAGAAATGGGTTCAACAAATTTGGTTTGACATTTGGAGATCAATGGAGATGGTCCCAAGGTCTGAGGAGGTCATTTGGTCAAAATGACCTGTTTTGACCCTAAAGGGCCTGTTTGGTCAACCCAGGTTGACTTGGTCAACCAGGTTGACCCAGGGGCTGGAAGTGGGTTCAACAGGTTTGGTTTGATGTTTGAAAAATATTGAAAGTGGTTCCAAACAATTTGGAGGTCATATGGTTTGAAAAGTGCATTTGAACCCTTAAGGGATATTTTGGTCATTTTGACCCTTGGTCAACTGGGGGTCAAATTGAATCCAACAAAATGCAGTTTATTGATCAATGAGTCATAATCAAGGGTCTGAAAGTGATTTAGAGCTTTGGAGAAAGCTCCAAGATCAAGATCCACTGGGTGGCAGGTCTAGTGGCATAGATTGTAAATATTTGAAGGTTTTACAGCCTTTGGATTTCAATTCAGTTTCTGGGGTTAGAGACCTCATAATGAGCTCAAATTTGGCGGGTTGTCTCTAGAGACATATCATATCAGTATGGAACTGACAGACCTTGAATCAGAGGTCATTTGATAGGGTTTTGAAGTGTTCAAAGATTCACTGTAAAAGGCTTTCAGGACTTAGACCTTTGGCCTTGGAATTTGATTTAGAATTCTGGTTTTGAGCTGGATTTTGAGCTTGAATGATAGGGTTTGAATTAAGTCTAGATTGAATTGAGGCTTGGATTGATCTAGAAGAATCCTAGGGTTTAGAATAGGTCCTGGAGTTCAGATCAGCTTAAAGGAATCCTAGGGTCTAGAATAGATCCTAGGGACTGGAGTCTGGAAAGATCCTAGAATCTAGAAGTCCTAGGATCTGGGGTCTAGAATAACCCTAAGATCTAGAAATCCTATTATCTAGAGAAATCTTAGGATCTAGAGGCATCTTAGGGTCAAGAGTAGATCCTAAAGTTTGAATTCTAGACAGATCCCAGGGTCTAGGTAATTCCTAAGATCTAAATGGATCTGAAAGAATCCTAGGGTCTAGAATAGATCCTAGGGTCTAAGAAGATCATATGATCTAGAGTCTTGCAAAATCCTAGGATCTAGAGTAGATCCTAGGGTTTGGATAGATCTAAGGTCTAGGAAGATCCTAAGACCTAAATTGATCTAAAGTCAGGGTAGATCCTAGGGTTAGAAATCTAAGGAAATCCCAGGGTCCAAAGTAGATCCTAGGGACTGAAGTCTAGGAAGCTCCTAGAGTCTAGAAAACCCTAAGGTATGGGATCTAGAAGGTTCTTAGGATCTAGAATAGATCCTAAAGTTTGAATTCTAGGAAGTCCTAAGGTCTAAATAGATCTGAGGTCTAGGAGAATCCTAAGACCTAGACTGATCTAGAGTTTGGGTAGATCCTAGGGTCTAGAATAGATCTTAGGGTCTGAAGTCTAGGAGGATCCTAGAGTCTAGGTTAGTCTAGAGTTTGATTGAGTTGAGTTTTAAAATTAATATGGGGTTAAATCAATTTGAATCTGGATTGATATTTAAAGCCTGGATTGATCTAAGATCAGTTTGATCCTAGGGTCAAGATTGATCCTACGGAATGGTAAGATCCTAAGGTCTGGATTGGTCCTACTAACCTCATACAAAAATGAGGTCAACAAAGGATACTGATGAAAACAAATAAAAGCAACAAAATAGCAAAGACCATGATAAACACATTAAGGAAACAATTTACCCCACATTAAAAAATTAGCAGAATGCATGTGACAAATATAAGAGATAGTAATGGTAATGAGTGGAATCCCACAGTCCCCAATAATAGGCATGATATCCAGCATGTAAGTATAAAGAGTAGAAAGATAAATTAAAAAAGCATGGTGTAAACAAAAAGAAAATAACAAACTAATGGTCCTTCCCATCACGTGAAGCAACAACAAGAATAATTGAATATTGTAATCGGAACAACGCCCCAGCTGTGATGAATTGCAATAAAGAAATAAATATGACAAAAGCATGTAAATAGCCGCTCCTACAAGAATATCTTCAGAACAGGCTAGGTAGAGTTGATGGTAAGCATAGCAGGCAGATAACACATGCATCAGAACTCCAGAACCAAAAGGATACAACCAGTTAAGCCAATTACAATGATTGATAAACTCGCACAACAACATCCAATAAAAAGAACATAACATCCAAATGCCAAAAAGCCAAGCAAAGGTAAGCATAACCACATTAAACAAACCTGAAACCGAAACCATTAGGTGACACGAACATTAGGGTTTGATTTTTAACTCTATAAATTAACTTCAATCTTCATGAAATATGAATCATAGACCCTTAGGAGCCTAAGGATTAATTTCTAAGAATTTGAACTCATTTTATTAATTTTAAAATTGAATTAATTTTTAGAAATTAGGAAATCTTATTTTCTGATCGTAAAATGATTTAAAATTATTTTTCATTGATACAAAATATCGACTAAAGACTAAGTATCTAGAATGTCCCAATGTTTATATGCAACTAAATATTATTTGGACAATGCATCTTTTGGACATGAGGGGATGGGGGTGAACCAAAGTATATGCAGTTGATATGTTGTAGGGAGTTCTATGATCGCCCTTATCATGAATGGTGGAGTTGGTGAGTCATTAAAGGTACCTTGGAGTATCCTCCTTAAAAGAGAAAAGGGGTTGGATGAACCAGTAGTGTTCTGAATTTTGAAATTCTCTATGATTTTAGAGTTTAAATTGTCTAAAATAAGGAGAAATATGATCTATTTATAATATTTGGTGGATCGTTGTCTCATGTTACATTGAAATATTCCTTATTTCATTAATAATGAATGTGACATAATTCATCGTCAATGGTTAAAGAAAATATCACATCCTCAGGTTGGCTTGATTGACCCACCAATGAGATTGGGGTTGAGCTGAGTAGCTGACCAATGATCGATGATCAGTGATGGTAATCTGATAATGGTATAGGTGCGACCACCATTGCTGTTGTTTCTGAATAACCAACTAGATTTACCATCTTATAGATCTTTGTTGATTAATGCATTGAAGTTGATGTATTAAAATTTAGATAGATTGACCAAGAATAATTTTGAGAAGGTTCATATATCAATTTTAAAGCATAAAAAATGATGATGCTATGTAATCATTTCTGTATCAAAATATTTTTCTTCTCAAGTAATCATTCATTGGAAATATCTTGCAAATTGAACGATTGTAGAAATCATAAGATTCTCTTAAAGCTCATATATAATTGGATGAATGACAAGAACATGAATGCATTTTGCTTTGATTGGACACTATGCATGCTTTGCTTGGAGAAAGAGCTTTTGTTGGGGGCATTTTAAAAAAAAATCTTTGCTAGGCTAGTGGGGTAATAACAAAGACAGTCACTACCTCCTCCATTGCAGTGTCACATGCAAATTGTGTGAAGGGGAGGAAGACAAGAAGGATAATTTAATTCTATTCTATTTGAGGTTAGTTTAACTTATATATGCTCGCGTTAGATGTTGTGAAACCTCTTAGATAAAATAATTGACTTAACTGATTATTTTTACACGGTGTTACACAAAATATATGTGTTGTTCAAGTAATATAATGATTGAGTTATCATTCCCATGGGGAATTAATATGCCGATCTTATAAGTTAACTACCAATTCTTTTAACCACTATATTTATCTTGTGAATAATAATTTTTAATAGTGGTAAAGAAAACAAACTAAATGTCTTTTTAGATTTTTCTAATTTAAAATAAGCTCTAAATTTCTTAATGATTAGGTAAATATGTGCGATTTAAACGTTGATTAATTTTTAATTATGGATCGGAGCATAAAGAATTCTGCGTCTCTATCGAGCTCATTTGAATCCAAATAAATGTATGACCAAACTTTGGTTAATCATACCTTTACTCATTGACACTTATCTCTTAGAGATCTCAAAATTTTGCAAGTTATATGTCTATGCTTTCAAGAATCTTATCTATGCTTTTCTTGTTGTTCCGTTATGTCTTTGTTGAGGTCATAGATTACACCAAGTTTTAAATATGGGGATGATCAATCCACAACTAAATTAAGCAAGATGAACATAAAACAATATTTCTTTCACAATTTAGATCTTAAATCTAATTTACATTACATATATAACCATCTCATATCATAAACTTAAAATATAAAACTCTTGTAACTAAAATCTATTGAAACACAATCAACAATCATAAACTTCATTAATAATGAAAATTAAAAGTTCAAGAGATAGACTGAGAAAGATAAAACCAAGAACTCCTTACAAGGAATACAAGTTCCCCTCCACTCAAGAATGCTCCTACTCCACTTGCACTCTATCTCCTTCCCTCTCCTAGTCTACAGATAATTCAAAAGAAAATTAACACCAATGGCCCCCCTCTACTCTAAAATTCAGCCCTCTATTTATATTCAAAGAACCAAAAACCCCTATAACTGACCACATCGCCGCGTCACTGGATTATCTAGTGTTGGAGTATTCATGAGTAACCTAATGATGCAGCGTTGAGAATTTATAGTGTTGTGGCCTTGAGGGTGAATCGACGTATCTCTTTTTCCTTTAACTATAATAATTACTCTCGCTACAATGCTCTGGTGATTTGACGTTGCGACCCTCCAAACGGTGCTTTGGTGCTACGACGTTGAGGCGGATATTGCACAAAGCTCTCTATCTTGCATGTCAACTTTTCTAGGGCGTTGCGGTGCTCAAGGCACTGAAACTATTGCTATAGAGTTCAACAATCTAGGCGTTGCGGCGTCGAGCTCTCTGTCATAGCCTTTATTTTTCTCTCTCTACAAGCATTGCAGCACTGAGCACTCTGTCTGACCTCAAAGTTCTGGTGAGAGCGCTATGGCGGTGCAAGGTGTGACGTCGTGACGATCCTCCAAATTTTACTTATTAACCTTTTCCTGAAGATTTCGTGCACAACATAACAACTTAATACTTTTTTTTTTTGGTAAAACTTCATAACATTAAACATTATAATTTTCAACTTAATAATAATCACGTTAAATATAATTTTACATAATTTGTATCCCATTTGGTCACTAAAATATATTTTTGAAGCCGAAAATTACACTCTTTTTTAGCTGATTTAAAAGCCTTCAAATACCTAAATTGCAAAAGAAATTGTATTCGATCACACAGGGGCGAAACCAGCCTTAATTTTCAGAGGGGGCAAATTTATAAGGCATATAGGTCGGGGGTCCAAGAGGGCAGCGCCCCCTAGCGGGGTTCGACCTGCCCGATCAGGTCGCGGGGTCAAGGGGCAGCGCCCCCTGAACAAATTTTCGTTTGAAGGATATTTTTGGAATTCAATGATGAATTCTCTTTACTATTTGTTGGAGGCAATTACCTAAATACCATAGTATTTTAAAACTTTTAGGGGGGGGGGGGGGGGGGGGGGGGGCAATTGCCTAAAAACTCTTGAAATAAAGACTAAAAAATGAATAAAGAAGGACAAATTTATCTAAAAAATCATATAATCATTTTTTTAAAATTTTTTGAGGGGGGGCAATTGCCCACCCTGACCTCTAAAGAGTTCTGCCCCTGCGATCACATGTGAATTTTATAATTCAAAAAAGCAAAGAAATCTTTTATAATTATAAGAACTCATAAGAGTCGGATTTAAATTAAGATAAAAGTTATGATTTGGCCTATTCTCTCTCCACTAAGCTTTAATGATCACTCAAACACCTAAAAAGAGAAAGAAAATCAAACCCAAGACCTTTAAAATTCGTTTGGGCCAGCTTTTTAACTGCTTTTTAAAATATTTTTTTAGTATAATTTTTTTTAACTAAAAAATTTTATATTGAAAAATTATTTTCAAAAATATAAAAAAATTATCCTAAATAAAGCTTAAATCCAGTAAAAAAATTGATTCAATAATTATATTGGATCCCAGCAGAAAAAAGATATTTAGGTAATTCCACCCGTTTAACCTGTTTCTTAAATGGTTCAAACCTGTAGTGGTTGTTTGACTTACTTAAATAAATAATTACATTTTGGTTGTGGCCTGTGCTTTTGCTTTAAATAATATTGCTATTTAATAGATATATAATGCCGGTGCGCGTACAAAGGCGGTTGACTTCGAGGAAAATGCTTTGGCCGGATACGGCGACTCGAAGCCGGTGGAGGTCGGCTGAGTTAGAAGCTCAGGTTTCCTTGGGGTCATTTTTTTGCCACTATTTTATTCCTGTTTTTAAAAAACTTTGCACTAAAACTAATTTTAAAAAATAATAAAAAAATTATCCAAAATAAAAGCTTAGGCTTCATTTAGAACGACTTTTTTACTACTTTGTATATTTGTTGTAAAAATAATAATTTTTTAAAATTGATGTAAAAAGTAATTTTTTGTAAATTTTTTTTGAAAATAATGAAAAAGTGGTGGCTAAATAAAGATTATGGCTGTGATCTTAAAAGCAGAGTAGTAGGATAGTTTTCTTACTATTTTGAAAAATTGTAGTAGATATATGATATATCATAAAAAATTTATCTTGATTGGAAACAAATCTTGAGGCAAATTTAAGTTGAAAATTTCTGAAATTAAATTCGGGACCATTTAAACTCTGATTTCAGCAAATTTATAGTCAAACTAAACATCTCAAAAAGACAAACCCCAAGACACCAAATATGACCCAGTACGAGCCCGAATGGGTCAAATCGAAGACTCGAAGCGCATTTGAAAGGTCCAAACTATTAATTGGATAACCAAACGATTTCTAAATGTGACATGCTTATAGTCAAATCAAACAACTTAATGAAACAAATCCAACAAGCATAAGATTGTTAAATTCTGACATCATTAAAGCACTCAAATACTTGATAAATGATCCATAATCAATGGAGTCAATATCGGCCGTCCATTCAGAACACTTCCAACATGCTCTTGATCTTCTCCCTATTTATAAATAAACCTATCATTCTTCATTGAGGGGGAATCAAGCAAGAAACAAAAAAGAAGAGAGAGAGGAAGAGAAATCAGAGATCTCTCTTTCCACCAAGGTCCTCTTCGACCACTGCCAGGCCACCGACTATTGCAGGACTTCCGTCGGACCACCAATTATAGTCGGACTTATACCCGGCCGCCGATTGTCACCGGATTTTCTCTTGACCAATGTCGCCGACTACGATCTTTTCGACCTCTGTCACTCGCCAACTACGGTCCTTCCGATCACCTTCGCAGACTACAATCTTGCCGACCTCCGTTGCCCGACTACGGTCTTTCTGATCACTATCGCTCGCCGACTACGATCCTTCTTACCTCCATCAATGACAACGATCTTTTTGACCACAGTCGCCTGCTGACTACGGTCCTTCCGACCTTCGTCGCCATACTTCTTTCTTTCCGACCTCCGTCGCCCACCGACTACAGTCCTTTCGGACATCCATTGCCAGATAACTGTTCTTCTAACCTCCATCTCCTGCCAACTACGGTCCTTCATACTTCCATCGTCAGATAATGGTCTTTCTAACTCCGTCGCTTGCCGACTATGGTGTCGACTACAGTCCTTCCGACCATCATCGCCAAACTACGGTCTTTCCGACCTCCATCGCCCGCTGACTACGGTCCTTCCGACCTCCATCGCCTGACAACGGTCTTTCTGACCTCCATCGCTCGCCAAGAACAGTCCTTCTGACCAGCGTCACTCGACTACGATCTTTCAGACCTCCTTCACCCACCGACTATGGTCTTGCCGACAAAACAAATATGTCAATACTGATTCTTCCAATTCCTATCATGTAATACACTCTATATGATGTATATTTGCAAAATCAAGCCAAAGCCTTCTGATGAGGACATCTCTACATGGAAAGTTTATCGAAGACGTGGCCGTCGATCTACGGCCACGATCGAGTCTCTATATTTTTGAGACTTGTTGAGTCTTTGTTTCTTTCATTAGTTCTATGTTTAGTTCATATGTTTTATTTCCCTATTTACCCTTATATTTGTTTGTAAGCCCGGAGGGCATCGTCGTCTTTATGTTGTGTCTTTGTGTGAGGCTATTTAAAGCCCTTCTATGTACTTTTGAAGTTAATGAATGATTATTACAGAAAATTCCTGCACTCTTTGTGTGAGAGTTTGAGAGGTTAAGAGTCTTGAAGGTTTCCCTAGGAGGGACGACAGATCACCCACCAACCTTGGAGACGGCCGGGTTCGTGGTTTCTCCCCCCCCCCCCCCCCCCCCCCCCCCCCAACACCCTATTCCCCTCCCCCTTGCTCCCTATGCCGTTGGGTAGGCCCTCCCCCAAGCCCTACCCGTCGGCTACCTAGCCCCTCCCCGATCCCCCCCTCTCCTCTCAAGCCGACGGCAACCCTCTCCACCCCAAGCCAGCCGCCGGCCGCCCCTTCCCTCCCCCTCCCTTTTGGGTTTCCTAAATTAGCATGTTCCTTATTTAGAAAGGATTTGAATTCAAATCAATTTGAATTAAATCTAGAAACCTTCCAAATTTATTAAACTTATTTTAGGAAACTTTCCTAATTTAATCCAATTTGAATTTAAATTCAAATAGGAGTAAATTAATTCCTTTCCTAAACTAATATCCCAAATAAGGCAACCCAAATTAACTCCCCAATTCCCTCCCCCTCTTTCTAAAGCCGCCGGCCCCATGCTTTTCCGCCGCCCCTCTCTCCCTTTCTCTCTCTCCAATCTTCACTCATTAAATCAATCCTATTTTGTTTTCTAGTAGCAATCAAATTTCAAAATCTGAAATCAAATTTCAGGATTGGAAATTTTAAACTCCCCTAACTCTAACCCTAGCTCTACAAACAAGTTTCCCTCCCAACCCCTACCTTGGCCGCCCTCTTCTCCAACCCTCTCCACTTGATTTTCAAAGGGAAAGCCCTCATCCTTTGGAAGGAACCTTCAAGGACAGCAATACTACATCGACTTCACCACCTTTAATCCTTAAGAAGCATGAATGGAGGCCCGCCCATGAGATTCGGGTTTAGTGCTTGACGATCAAGACAATATCGACGTACTTCGTTCCCCTTTCTTCGACGTAGGATTTGGCTACGAAACTACCGTTGAAGAGTACTTGGAGAGGATCCACATTACATTGGTTGATACTCTCGACGATCAAAGGGTCAAAGGAAAGTGGATTACCGTTTGTCGCTTCACACCCGCCATTCCTCCGACTACTTCGCTTTTCTCCTTCAAAAGCTACTTCAATCGTCTTCTACACATCATTACCGGTACCCTTGGCAATTCAAAGGAGTTCATCCGGCGACGATTCCTCTCTAAGTAAGGGTTGACTTTTCTACCCTTTCAATTCTCTATTCGTTTTCTTAACCTTGTAGGTAGTGACAGAAGCGCAAGGAATCGCCCCACTTAAATCTTGCTAAAGCCTAGTAAACGTAGGGGAAGAGTTATTGATTTTCTATGTTGCTAATCTCATTGTTAGAGTAGGAATTTTGAATGAACTCTTATCATTACGCATGTTATTGAATTTCTAGTTTATTTTGTTTGTCCTAGTGCTTGGCTAGTGATTTGGCCTAAACATAGGCATCCGTCTCTAGTTTTATTTTATCGTTCTAACGGCTAATGATTGAATCCTTAATGCTCTAGAACAAGAAATCATGCAATACTCCATTCCATTCATTTTAAGCACATAGTACTATATCATCTGGTATCAGAGCATGGTTTGCTCTAGTTTTGCATGCTAGACATCTTCCTAGGAGTTGTTTTAACTAGTTTTAAAGTATTATTGTATGCATATGGTCATTTAAAATAATTTATTTACATTTTATGTTTGCTGTCCACTGCATTCCTGTATGCATTTAGTGGTTGTTAAGCTTGTTTATCAAGTGTTCAAGTGCTGTCCTTAACCTAGCCACCTCACTAGTTGTCTAGGTTGCTTAACTCCTCTTAGTCGTTTGCTGTCCAAGTAAATTCTGCACCATCTAGTGACATTTTAGGACGTTTTCTTCACAAATAGGTGCTGCCCTCTATCCCAACTCACCCTAAGTGTCACCTAGTGTCTAGGTATGGATCCTGAACAACTTGGAAGGACTTTAGACTTGTTGGTAGGGCAAATGAATAACATTAGCCAGCAACTCAAAGAAAATCAAGTTGACCTAGCCAAACTTCGTAGGGACACTACTGAACGATTTGATACACTTGAGCGTACATGAGAGCACCCTATTCCCTACACCCCTTCTAGACCACCGTCCATGTATGGGGATGACACCTACCCTGATGAGCGACAACATCGTGCCAATCATCGCACTCCACACTATGGACATGACCCCCGTCATGATCCTGATATAGCACTTATGAAAAATATTAAAGTTGATGCTCCTACCTTTGATGGCACCCTCGATCCCCAGCTCTTCATGGACTGGGTCAAAGGTATGGACAGTTTCTTCAAGTGGTATAATATTTCCGAGGCAAGAAATGTTAGTTTTGCGGAAATGAAAATCACTGGTAGGGCAAGTCAATTTTGGTCAAATTTAGAGAGCCTTAGAGAAGCTAGGAACGATTACCCCATCACTGATTGGCCATCTATGAAGCGCGAATTTAAGCAAAAGTACTTGCCTCCCTCGTACTTCCCTAGGCTATTGGATAGATGGAATAGGCTAACCCAGGGAAATAAACCAGTCAAAGAGTACATCGCCTCCTTCGATGATTACTTGATTCGATGCAAAGGGGAGACCTCTACCACTCCAGCGCAGATTTTGTCTATGTTTCGTACCGGGTTGCGAGAGGATCTTCGCAACGAGTTGTTTGCCCGGAACGTTACTACCCTGGAAAACGCCTACAGTCTAGTGTTGGATTTAGAGGAAACCCGTTCCCAGCACCCGAGTCGTGCACATGACTCTAGACCTACCTACAGACCTTCTAGTAGTGCTACTCCTCACTCTACCACGGCATGACCCAGTCCTGGAAGTGTGACCCGCCCACCTACGGGTCACCCAAACCCCCGACCTGATTTTAGAAACAAACCTCCCACTCCGGATACCCCTCGGTCCAGTCCCGGGACCAAGTGCTTTCGATGCCAGGGGTATGGGCATATCGCTTCTTAGTGCTCCATTCCCTATAAAGTCTCTATCATTGAGGAGATTACTGAGGAGGAGTTTGAACCCGAGGTTGATCAGGTCCATCAAGCAGAGGAAGAAGGTGATTTCTTCGAGGAGGACGATGACACCGCCGTCCTCCATTGCCTTCAGAAATTGGATACATCTCCCCTCTGTGTGGTAAGATGTGCGCTGTCACACCCCGTTACTTCCGATGACTGGCGTAGGACTTCTATCTTTCACACCTACACCAAAATTCAAGATAAAAACTGTAAAGTCGTCGTAGATAGTGGCAGTTGCATCAATGTTGTCTCCTCCAGCATGGTGTCCAAATTAGGTCTTTCTGCTGTTCCTCACCCCAGCCCATATAAGGTAGCTTGGGTCAACTCCACTGCCTTGGAGGTGAAAGAACGAAGTCTCGTACCTATCTCCTTTGCCACTTATAAGGAGAATGTGTGGTGCGATGTTCTGATTATGGATGTGGGACAGATTCTGTTAGGGCGACCTTGGATTTTTGATAATGATGTCCACATCTATGGGCGTTCAAACACCTGGGTGTTTGAACATGTGGGTAAAAAGATTAAGCTGTTACCATCGCAGCCCAGGGTCAAGGAAGAACCCAAACCCCACCCCCTCAAGTCCAAGAAAGGACTAAACTTAGTCACCGCTAAAGTTCTAGACTCTGAGATTACCCGAGGCGCACCTCTGTACGCATTAGTGGGTCGTGAGATTCCCACCGAATCTGATGACCCTATGCCTCAGGAAGTCCAACCTATTTTAGGGCAGTTTGCTGATGTCTTCCCTGAAGATCTCCCGGATCAATTACCTCCCCTTAGAGACATTCAGCACGTAATAGACTTAGTCCCTGGAGCCTCCCTCCCTCACCTGCCACATTATCGCATGAACCCCACGGAGCATGCCGAACTTAAGAAGCAGGTCGATGAGTTAGTACAGCAAGGTTTCATTAAGGAGAGTCTTAGCCCTGCACGGTGCCCGCCCTTCTTACTCCTAAGAAGGACGGAACTTGGAGAATGTGTGTTGATAGCCGTCCTATCAACAAAATCACCGTCAAATATCGTTTCCCTATTCCCAGATTGGATGATATGCTAGATATGATGACGGGTGCCACTCTTTTCTCCAAGATCGATCTCAAGAGTGGATACCACCAGATCCGGATCCGACCCGGTGATGAGTGGAAGACGGCTTTCAAGACCAAGGATGGTCTATACGAGTTGTTGGTCATGCCTTTCGGGTTGAGTAATGCCCCGAGCACTTTTATGAGAGTCATGACCCAAGTGTTACGCCCTTTTATGGGTAAGTTTGTCGTTGTCTACTTCGACGATATTCTTATCTATAGCCATTCTGTTGAGAAACACCTAGACCACATAAAGCAAGTCTGTTCAGTCTTAAGGAAAGAACAATTATACGTGAATCCTAAGAAGTGAACATTCCTTGTCGATCGAGTCATCTTTTTAGGCTTTATAGTGTCAGCTCAAGGGGTTTCTGCTGACCCCGAGAAAGTGAAAGCCATCATGGAATGGCCTCTTCCTCAGAACATCCGGGAAGTCCGCAGCTTCCACGGATTGGCCACCTTCTATAGGAGATTTATCTGAAATTTCAGCACTATCGTATCTCCTATCACTGACTGTCTTAAGAAGGGTGATTTTCACTGGACCCCGGCCGCCACCCGAGCTTTCGATGAGATTAAGAAAAAAATGGTGGAAGCCCCAGTGATGAGACTTCCTGATTTCTCCAAAGTCTTCGAAGTGACATGCGACGCTTCAGGAGTCAGAATTGGAGGAGTCTTATACCAGGAAGGTCACCCAGTAGCTTATTTTAGCGAGAAGCTGAATGATATTAGGCAGCGATATTCTACTTACGACAAAGAGTTCTACGCTGTGATCCAATCCCTCCGCTATTGGCGACACTACTTGCTCCCGCAAGAGTTCGTCATCTTCTCGGATCACGAAGCTCTGCGTTACATCAACTCCCAAAAGAAATTGAATGCACGCCACGGTCATTGGGTAGAGTTCCTTCAAGAGTATACTTACACCCTTAGACACAAGGCGGGGGTCGAAAATAAAGCTGCCGATGCTCTTAGTCGTCGTATGATGACTGCCACTGAGATGAAAGCTGAAGTTGTGGGTTTCGACCAAATAAAGAGGGACTATCTGGACTGTCCCGATTTCAAAGAGACCTACTCTCTCTTGTCCGCAGGCAACCCGCACCTTGTGGATGACTTCCTTCTGGAGGATGGTTACCTTTTCAAAGCTCAAAAGCTTTGTATTCCTAGCACCTCCCTTAGGGAATTTCTTGTATGGGAACTCCACGCCGGAGGCCTCGCTGGACACTTCGGACGGGACAAAACTATAGAAGCCGTGGAGTACCGTTTCTTTTGGCCCAGCCTGAAGAGAGACGTTGGTAGGATGGTTAGCCGGTGTCACATGTGTCAGTTAGCCAAACAGCGTAAGCAGAACACTGGCCTTTACACTCCTTTTCCTATCCTTAGTTGTCCTTGGCAGGATGTTAGTATGGATTTTATTTTAGGCCTGCCCAAGACAATTCGTAGAAATGATGCCATATGTGTCGTAGTTGATAGATTTTTCAAAATGGCTCATTTCATACATTGTTCCAAAACATCCGACGCCTCCCACATCGCCAAGCTTTATTTCAATGAGGTTATCCATCTACATGGTCTCCCAAAGACCATCGTATCAGATAGGGATGTTAAATTCACTAGCTATTTTTGGAAAACCCTTTGGATGAAATTAGACACGAAATTACAATTCTCTACAGCCTTCCATCCACAGACTGATGGTCAGACGGAGGTAGTTAATAGGAGCCTAGGAAATCTGTTACGGTCTCTGGTCGGGGAACATATTAAGGATTTGGATTCTATTTTACCTACTGCTGAGTTTGCATATAATAATTCCGTGAACCAAACCACTGGCCTGAGTCCTTCTGAAATTGTTTATGGGTTCAAACCTAGGCATCCGATAGATCTCATACCCATATGTCCTAGGTATAGGATATCTAAGTCTGCATCATCATTTGCATCACATATGCATGAACTTCATAAAGAAATTGCACGATAAATTAAAAAGAGCAATAATGATTACAAATTACATGCTGATCTGAAATGAAAATTTAAAACTTTTGATGTTGGTGACTCTGTGATGGTGCGGATTCGTCCGGAACGGTTCCCGCAGGGAACGGTTAAGAAATTGCATGCTAAGAGTGCTGGACCATTCAAGATAATTAAGAAAATCAACGATAATGCTTATGTGGTAGACCTTCCTGCTGAGTTCAACATCAATCCATCCTTTAACATAGAAGATTTAGTTGCATATGAAGGTCCGAATTTCAATCCGCCAAACCCACTCATACAACAGCCTAGTGTGAACCCACCCTGTGAGATCCCTAACCTACCTCCACTACCAGATATCCCTAAATCACCTATGGCAGAAAAAGTGGATGCGATTCTGAGCGATGAAGTCATTTCTACAAGGGAGGGTGGATGACATAGGTACTTGATTAGGTGGAAAGGTAAGCCCGAGTCTGAGGATACTTGGTTGGATCGTGAGGAGCTGCAGCAGGTAGACCCTGATGCATTGGAGATTTATGATAGTACCAGAGCTACTTACTCGACGGAGTCGAGCTTTCTTCCACCCCGGGAGAATGATGAGGACATCTCTACATGGAAAGTTTATCGAAGACGTGGCCGTCGATCTACGGCCACGATCGAGTCTCTATATTTTTGAGTCTTGTTGAGTCTTTGTTTCTTTCATTAGTTCTATGTTTAGTTCCTATGTTTTATTTCCCTATTTACCCTTATATTTGTTTGTAAGCCAGGAGGGCATCGTCGTCTTTATGTTGTGTTTTTGTGTGAGGCTATTTAAAGCCCTTCTATGTACTTTTGAAGTTAATGAATGATTATTACAGAAAATTCCTGCACTCTTTGTGTGAGAGTTTGAGAGGTTGAGAGTCTTGAAGGTTTCCCTAGGAGGGACGACGGATCACCCACCAATCTTGGAGAGGGCCGGGTTCGTGGTTTCTTCCCCCCCAACACCTTATTCCCCTCCCCCTTGCTCCCTATGCCGTTGGGTAGGCCCTCCCCCAAGCCCTACCCCTCGGCCACCTAGCCCCTCCCCGATCCCCCCCTCTCCTCTCAAGCCGACGGCAACCCTCTCCACCCCAAGCCAGCCGCCGGCCGCCCCTTCCCTCCCCCTCCCTTTTGGGTTTCCTAAATTAGCATGGTCCTTATTTAGAAAGGATTTGAATTCAAATCAATTTGAATTAAATCTAGAAACCTTCCAAATTTATTAAACTTATTTTAGGAAACTTTCCTAATTTAATCCAATTTAAATTTAAATTCAAATAGGAGTAAATTAATTCCTTTCCTAAACTAATATCCCAAATAAGGCAACCCAAATTAACTCCCCAATCCCCTCCCCCTCTTTCTAAAACCGCCGGCCCCATGCTTTGCCGCCGCCCCTCTCTCCCTTTCTCTCTCTCCAATCTTCACTCATTAAATCAATCCTATTTCCTTTTCTAGTAGCCATCAAATTTCAAAATTTGAAATCAAATTTCAGGTTTGGAAATTTTAAACTCCCCTAACTCTAACCCTAGCTCTACAAATAAGTTTCCCTCCCAACCCCTACCTTGGCCGCCCTCTTCTCTAACCCTCTCCACTTGATTTTCAAAGGGAAAGCCCTCATCCTTTGGAAGGAACCTTCAAGGACAGCAATACTACATCGACTTCACCACCTTTAATCCTTAAGAAGCATGAATGGAGGCCCGCCCATGGGATTCGGGTTTAGTGCTTGACGATCAAGACAATATCGACGTACTTCGTTCCCCTTTCTTCGACGTAGGATTTGGCTACGAAACTACCGTTGAAGAGTACTTGGAGAGGATCCACATTACATTGGTTGATACTCTCGACGATCAAAGGGTCAAAGGAAAGTGGATTACCGTTGGTCGCTTCACACCCGCCATTCCTCCGACTACTTCGCTTTTCTCCTTCAAAAGCTACTTCAATCGTCTTCTACACATCATTACCGGTACCCTTGGCAATTCAAAGGAGTTCATCCGGCGACGATTCCTCTCTAAGTAAGGGTTGACTTTTCTACCCTTTCAATTCTCTATTCTTTTTCCTATCCTTGTAGGTAGTGACAGAAGCGCAAGGAATCGCCCCACTTAAATCTTGCTAAAGCCTAGTAAACATAGGGGAAGAGTTATTGATTTTCTATGTTGCTAATCTCATTGTTAGAGTAGGGATTTTGAATGAACTCTTATCATTACGCATGTTATTGAATTTCTAGTTTATTTTGTTTGTCCTAGTGCTTGGCTAGTGATTTGGCCTAAACATAGGCATCCGTCTCTAGTTTTATTTTATCGTTCTAACGGCTAATGATTGAATCCTTAATGCTCTAGAACAAGAAATCGTGCAATACTCCATTCCATTCATTTTAAGCACATAGTACTACATCACCTTCCCCCCAAAGAAGGGCCTCATTTGTAATCAACTGCAAACACTATTAAATTCATTCAAACCATGGTTTTTCCTCTCTTTTAGGGGTTTCCACGTAAAACTCTGATATTTTTTATGAATATTACACCCTTCTCTTTTATCTGATTATGTGTTGGATTTTCGTATAAAGCTAAAAAGTTAAAGTTTATATTTCTCTATCGCCGTGAATATTCCAGGATGCAACAATATAGTACTTTTTTAAAGCTGTTGTAAAATCAACTTTTTAGCATAAGTTTTTTTAGAGCAATGATAAAATAGTGACTTAGGCTTCATTTGGGACGGCTTTCTTACTGCTTCTTAAAGCAGCTTTTTAGTTAAAAAATTTTAAAATTTGTACTAGAAAGTTGCTTTAAGAAGCAGAAATAAAGTCGTCCCAAATAAAGCATAAATATAAATTATGATTGCTATCTAAAGAGTAATTGTTGTAAATGAAACCTTAAGGTCTACGTCAACAAGTTGAGAACAAAACAAAAAAAAAGCTTCTCCGTCATTACAGACAATGCATTTGGCTGCTGGAATAAAAGGAATGAATTATTATTATACGTTTTTAGCATTATTTTTTATTGGTATTAAGAAGTCCGCTGCGTGGAGCTTACGTTGCTTTTTCTTTTTGAAATCAAGGAAAAAAAATGAAGTGTAAGAACAATACAGAAAGAGAAACAAGTAGAAGTTTTGGAAATTGTTTTCAAAACTTTTAGATTTAATTCTATCTATATTAAATTTTTGCTTCAGATTCAGAGACTAACGATTTGTTTGGGACAGATTTCTTACTGCTTCTTGAAGTAACTTTTTCGTACAAAAAATTTACCTTTGCACTAAAAAGCTGCTTTCAAAAGGAGTAATGAAGCCGTCCAAACGAAGCGAGACATTTTTAGACCACTATTTTTTCTGGCTTTAATGAGATTTTCATTAAAAAGCAGCTTTACAATGTAGTAAGAAAGCCGTCCTACTTCATTTGTCATAGCTTTTTTACTATTTTAAAAACAATTTTAACAAAAAAATTAAAAATTTCTAGTTCTAAAAAATTTTATACTACAAAGTTGCTTTCGAAAGCAACAAAAAAGTTGTCCCAAACGAAATCTAATTTTCTTAAAAAAAAAAGAAATAGAAAGAGCAGAGAGAGAAGAAAAGCTACTCAGAGTAGAAATATTTGGGCATATCGAATATGCATACTTGTCTCTGAATTTTATGGAGTTTTCTCTTCGCAAGTTCATTTATTTTGCTGACTATTATGTGCTCTAAAATACGAATTCTTCCCAACACCTACCAATGCAACTTATTTCTTAAATGGTTCAAACTTTATGAGCTTAACAAGCTAAGTATTTTCTATTATATATAAAAATTTGCAACTCAAGCGTTGATGTAACTTACTTATCTAACCGATTTTCTTAAGTGAGAACCTATGTGATATGATTGTAATCCAATCAAAATGAAGGTGGTTATGCTATCACTTCTAATCTGTTGGGGATGTACATACTTAGCAATTTTATATAAGTTTTAAACTAGTTATTTCAAGATCACATGCCAATTTGGTTCAACCTAATTGTAATGAACCGTTATGACCCGAACTAAAATATGTTATAGAATTCCTCCTTAGTATGAAGAAGCCTAAGGCTGAATCTGGTCAAGTCGCCCATGAGATACCCCTAACTTAGTCCTTAGTTTTATTTATTGAACTCGCTTAAAGGAATTATGAGGTTGCCTACTCGCTTGAAGAAGTTAACTGCTCATCCAGAGTATTCATTAATCGATTAGGACTTCTTGCTACAAGAACTTGTCAAGGGTATTCACCCTCAATTAATAACTCACCTAAAATTTTTACTTGATGGACATTATGTTAGCCATTTTCACCTGATGTACTCCTAGCTACATTGATTTTATAGTTTCTTATAAATTTATCATGTACCCTAATAATTAATCTTGATCTTCACCTATAAATTAATGTTGATAGATCACACAGAGTTTTAGGAAATCTGGGAAACAATCATATATTTGTGGTCGAACTATTTTTCAATTGAAATATTTTTATGATATCCTTTGTCAAATTTTCTCTTTTAATATTATCTCTTAACTCAATGTGATCCACTCTTTTTTGTTTAAGAGATAAACGTGGTCCTCTATTCTGTAATATATTTAATAGAATCTCTAAGAATTAATCCCTCTCTCTTTTCTACGCTTTGGGATCAAATCATATCTATAATAAAGTCTTGGTATCTTAAATGAACATCATTGGATCAAATATCCTTGAATGTATGCTTAGCATGGAAATGCCAAAGACTAAGAACATGGCCATGCAACATCCTAAAGACATAGAAAGGTGCTGGCAAAATGAACTAACCAATGACTATGCCACTTTTGAACAATCAAATCAAATGAAAGATCACTTGATTGTAATGATATAAGGAATCATTGATTCCTACAAGCTTCCCTTGTATGGTTTCCTCAAGGGTATGGATTAGCCACCTATCCTATTCATCATCATTATTATAGTCCCATAGCTACTGCTTGGGCTCCTTCAAATGATGAGCTATATCTCCTAGAGGAGAGTAACATGAAAACTCCTATGCTTATGGATTAAAAAAGTGTCAAACATAACATATAAATACCTTCTTAGTAGAGATTGCAGAGGATTAGTCACCATTAAAGTTTAAGATGCATGCAGTAGACTCTTACAAATAGAAGTCAAACCTATCAACCACATCGCTCACTTTGATTAAATAATCATACTTCTAACTATTAGTAGTGCAATGAAGTGTAAATTTCTTCACTTTGTTTAAGGAAGTTGCACTATGGTGGCTCTCATGTCTTCCTACTGGGTGCATCAACTTCTTTATAGAGTATTACAGTAATTTAATAAAAAAAATTTCTAGTATTTAGTATCCATTGAAGAATTCCAAAGATCTCCTAATCAAATATGAGGCTTAAGCATAAATAGACACTATAACATCTTGTGATTTATTTCCAATGTAAGATGATTGACATACTAGACTTAAAGCTCAAAGTTGCCCATACAACCATCACTTAAGCCCTCTGAGAAGGTCAATTTTTTATGCTCTTGATATATAACAATTAAAGACTTTAGTTGAACTTTTCCAGCTAAGTAAGTCATATCAATGTGAGGCAGAACGACTATAAGAGTTTGACTTGATCCTCCATGATACCCCATTATAGATCTATAGGGAACTATTGATAAAACCTTTATGATTGGTGAATTAACTCACAAAATCATCATAATAAGTTGAATGAATATTCAAAACCACCATCGTCGTCCATAATAAGCATCTGTGAGGCTTTCTCCCCCATATAGGGGCCAATCAATTTATTAACCCATAAAAAGGAAGGGGTTAACCTAATTGTTATAGTATCTTACTCATGCTTCTTTTTTGAGTGCTACTTATAAAGATAATTAATGGAAGATATAATAGTGATACTTCTATATACAAAAAATTCTTAGTATCTTCCACAAAAAATATTGGATCCACCATCCTGACTAAATATTTGAGTCAAATTGGTAAATAGGGTTAGAAATTGATGTCGCATTGACAATGATTCTAATTTCAAATTACTCGATTTTTATGAGAACTAAAGATTAGGTAACTTTAGGATTTAATAAAAAACTTCAAAGTGATTAAAAGAGCGAGAAATCATTTTTAATTTAAGTAGACATTGAGATTCGTGTAACATCTTTAATTTAACTATTATGTTGAATTTATGATATTTCATTCATAATTATGCTTGCTTGGGTCAATTGATTTATGTTCTATTTGGAGTAGCTAGAGATGTTGTGGGAAAATAATTTTCTTAAACTTATTATGGTTATTTATTTATTTATTTTGAAAAAGTTGAAGAACAATTTTTTCAGGTTACCAATTATGAGCTACAATCGCTCAAAAATTTCTTATGAGTAATAAAAAAAGTAATTGCCAAGCCAAAATATAATAATTGTTTAAAAAATAAAGCAAAGAAAAAAATTACCTCAAACTAGGGTTGTAACTCAAGCTGACTCATGAGCTGGCTCGAGCTCAGCTCCACAATGAGGAGCTGAGCCGAGCTTGATGCGCTAAAGAGCCAAATTTAAGCCAGCCCTGACTCGACTTGTTAAATCGTGAGCCGACTCGTATAAAAAATATTAATACAAAATATACTTAAAACATATTATGATTAAGGATTTTAAGTACAATTTTAAAAAATATTTAAAAATTATATCTCACTTTTTATATTAAGTGATTTTTTTATTACTTTCCTATAATTTCTAATTTGATTATAATAATTATTTAAATCATAATAATTTTCTTTTTCATAATAAACGAGTTGGCTCAAATTGGTAGAATAAAGCTCGAGTTTGAGCTCGAACATGATTAATTAATCAAGCTCAGACTCAAGCAAGGAGTGACTCGAGCTCGGCTCCACTCGTTTACACCCCTACCCTAAACATACCCTTAATTTAGCTTAAGGAGGGCATAAAATCCTAACGTGATGGCCACTTTGAGACAATTTAGAGCAATAATCATAGGCATATGGGCCGTTTAAAATGACCAATTAAAGCCTAGCCCGCTTAATGCCCGGATTTAATTGCGATTATGCATTGTTTAATGCATAAGAAATCTATCTAAAAAAGTAATTATAAATGCGGCTTTTAATTTAGGCTTCATTGGAATAATTTTTTTACTACTTTTTAAAATAACTTTTTAGTACAAAAATTTCTTAAATTATAAATTTTTATATTAAAAAATTACTTTAGAAAACATTAAGACAGCCGCCCCAAACAAAGACAAACTTTCTCTTTTATGATAGCATCTATCTGGGACTTGGGCTGAGCCCAAAGCTAATCTTCATTGCCTAACTATATTATGTTCACTAAACAAGTACCCAAAATTACTGCCCTTAAGAGAAACAGTGATAATCCCGTAGTGAAGTGATACTTCTTTGTTCAAAAATAAATTATATATATATATATATAGAGAGAGAGAGAGAGAGAGAGAGATATATATAGAGAGAGAGAGATATATATATATATATAGAGAGAGAGAGAGAGAGAATCAAAATTATTTATGGGTGACACCTGAATCTTATTGACAAGATTGCGAGGCTCTTGAAACTACAAAAAGAAAAAGTGAGATCTTAGATAAAGAAATAGGCCGAAAGGGAGAAGCTCTCCAAATTTTTTAGAATAAAGTTAAGCATATTGCTTTACCTCTTTTGGGCTCATCATTTGATCCTCTATTTATAATTTGGGTTGAGGCTTACATATTGTAGAATTTTGTACATACATAGCTATAAAAGAGATGAAACAAAATACAAGCATATAGACAATTTTACATGAGCGTATTAGTTGACAATTTAAGAAAATTATTATGTCATTTCTTTGACCGTTCAACTAATAGAAAAGTTGTTGACTTGGCCTATAAGAGTTTCCCATTAGATTGTAATAAGTTGTTCACTTGATTAGTCGCTAGGGCTAACTTGATATGCTGTACTCGCCTACTTAAGATAAGTTTATTTGTTGACTTGGCGAGTTCCTCGTAATTTGAGACCAAGTTGAGTTGGATTGAATCAAGTTGCTTGCCTTAGATTAAATCAAGCTTATTTAGATTGAACTGGGTTGACTTGGGTTGAACTGGGCTAACTTGTTGTGCATACAATTTGTTATATAAATAACTTGCAGTGTGACTGACTTGTTGGGTGCTGCACCACATTGCTAATTATCCATAAAATATTTTCAAGATTACTCATGAGCAAGCTATTCATAAAAAACATGGATTGGTTTAATTTAACTTGAATCAAGCTCTTAAGATATTTGGGTGTACATGAAATCATAATATAAATTTATATTAAAAGTATAAGATAAGTGATCGCATGAGACGGATCTTTGATCAATAAATTAACATGACCATAACTTTATCTTAGGTTAAACATTAAATGTGTAATTTTTTAGTATAAAAAAATATCTTTTAATTATTGAATAAGAATATATATATATATATATATATATATATATTTATCAAATGTCATATGTCAACTATTTATTTGACACAAAAATGCATCAGCGGTTCTTTATGCATTTTTCCTCTAATAATGCAGGAAGCTTCTTTGCTTCTGAACAATAAGTATCAGGCCCTTCCTCATCTCGTGAGTTTTTTTTTTTTTAAGCTAGCAAGAAGTGACTTATAGTGCCTATTATTCATTAGTACAATATTAAGAAAATAGAGCCTCAATCAATACAAATTACTCTTAGCATAGAATTCATTTTATTATTGTCGCCTTGTAATCATAATTTACATGCAATTCTGTAACCATTGCACCTCACATGATACATCAAATTTCTATTATTATTGCCGAGTTAGGACTATACCAATTTAGTCTCTACCTTTTTTTTTTTTTTGGCTTATATTTTTGTATATAAATACCCTACAAATTGATACATGAAAAATAAGTCAATTTCAACATAAATACATATTTCTTTTCTCAAGTTTGGCCTTAGACCGTCTTCATTCTGAGATTAGAGGCTCTTTCTCTTTGCATGGCCAAAGAAAGTGTCAACCCTACTACTCTCTCCATCATCCATACATAACCACAACTTGCCTTCATCAATCCCACTTCCCAACTCCACTAAAGCTCACTCCCAACAATTATCCTTCCTAATGAGCTTATGTTCAATCACTTCTTCAAGGATACAATCTCCTTAGTTACATCAATGGAGATAGTCGACAACCTCCAATTACCACCATCATTGGAGATGATTTTGAAACACTTAGCCCTATGCATTAACATTAACTACAACAAGACCAACTTTCTTTTTTGGTTGGGTGTGTTGGGGGATAAAATTGATGTGCATGGGGATGATTCCCTAGACAATTATGGGTTAAATGTTATTCAAAAAGCTGAGGAAGGTTTTACAAAAATGTTGGCAAACATAGAAGGAGAAAATTCAAAAAAAAAAATTCGTTTTGGGCTGTTGGGTGCTTTTCTCTTTTTTGGTTGGGTGTGTTGTCTCTGTTTTTGACTGCTAGGAGTGTTTTGGGTGGTGTTTTTGCGTGTTGCCTTGTGTTGTAGTTTTGCTACCATTGGTTGGTTGGGGGACTTGGTTTTTGGCCTGCTGGTTTTGTTGTTGGGGGGTTTGGCCTTTTGGCCTAGTGATTCTAGTGGTTTTCTGTTCTTGGCCGGTTGGTTTGGGGTTCTACTGGTGTGGATGGATTGGTCTCTTGTTCATCTTATTTGTTTTACATATTTCTCTTTAGTTCTCTTTACAGGTCCTTTTGCCTGGACTTATCTCTGCTTTGGACTTGGCTGTTTTCGGTTGCCTGTCGTAAGTAGATTTGGCTGACTTCTTTTTATTTTTGTTTGGTTATTGCAATAGGTTGGAACAATCACTCTTAGGTTTTATTTCAAATGATGTATTTTTAGTGAGCTTTTGTTCTATTAAGGACTTGTAATTTATTTTTAATTAACACGTAGGCTTCTTTGTGGGTTTTTTCAAAAAAAAAAAAAAAAAAAAATAGACCAAATATCTTTTTTACTCCATGTCACTTTCTTATCCAAACCACTTATGTCTTACATCAAATCCTCCATATTGTCTTATGATGCAAGTGACATGATCACTTGATGTATTCAAATTACTTTGATTTTTGTGTTTGCTTGCTCAAAAAGAAACTATCATTGACAATATATGGTGAAGATTATGTCTTCGAGTTTATCCAAACAATCAAGAGATTTTGGTAATCAATTGGCTCTTGTTGGGGCACCACTAAAAGAGGATGGCTTTATAATTTGCTATCTTAATGACATTGATTCGAAATTTAGAGAAATTAATGGACTAATTTGAATTAGAGAATAACCTTTCGGAGCTCTCCATAAGAAGTTTGTAGAATATAAAGACTTAAATGAAATACTCCTCTAAATGGCTTAGCTCCAATCTCAAGCAATATTTCCTTAAAGAATGCATACAATCTCAATGAGTTTGAAAGGTCTTATAAACCACTAATCTAAAAAACCCAACACAACAAACTTAGTCACAATAATGTCATGGCCACCAACTAATCATGTACAAAAATTTTAATATCAATTTTGTGAAAAATATGATTTTGTTGCATGTGAATTTTACACTACAAAATGCTTAGTAGGATTATTTGGTTTTCCTGTATCCCACCAAAATACTACAAAAAATTGCATCTTACAATCAAACTAACTTCTTATTAGTGATGCCTCCCATTACATCACATAAAAAATGAGCAATATCCCTCTTAATGAACCTTATAAAGGGTCCAATAACATATGATTGGGAATGGTATGAGTGTTCAAACTACAAACATCATTAACTTGGCTATCTCCATTCAATGACAACCATTTTTACTTGACAATATCTTTTGTGCTCATAACATGCAATAATATTATATATATATATATATATATATATATATTAAATTTTATAAAACCAATCACTTTTTTTTGTATTAAGGATTGTACCATAAGGGAATGTATATGAGTGGTCCAGCATCAAAAAGCTTATTTGGTTGACAAGAAGGCTCAGATTAGTATCAAAACTATACCTGATTAGCAGCATAATCACCTTGGTCATCCCTCACACAAAAATATATTTGGTATCGTGTCTTCCAACAAACTCCTTATCTACACATATTTATCCTCAACATCCTTATGTGATTCATGTCATTGTAACAAAAGTCATAAATTATCCTTCATGTCATCTAATTTATCGAGTATTCGTTCATTAGATTTAGTTTATTTTGATACATGAGGTCAATTTCCAATTTGCTCAATTAAATGCTGATCTTATTATATTATTTTTATTGATCAATTTATAAAATACTCTTAGTTGCTCACAATTTCATATAAATCAAATAATCACTTCATTTCTCCCAAATTTGAAACCATGGTTGAAAAACTCAACATCTCCATCACAACTTTATACACTAATGTTGGTAAGGAATATCAAATTATGAGGCATCTAGGTGAATATCAAGGTATTCAACATCTTATCTCATCTCCTTACACTCTCTAACACATTGCCTCCATTGAGGGTCTCTATTGACACTTCGTAAAAATTTGACTCATCTTACTTTTACTATGACTCTTTCCCCCTTTCCCTCTGGCATTATATGTTTAATGCTGATGCTTATCTTATAAACCACCTCCCCACACGCATAATAACTAACAAATTTTCACTTGAGTGCCTATTTCAATGAAAACCAAATTATTTGAAACTCAATATTTTTTTGGTTGCTTTTTACCCTTTGTTGCTATCATAACTCAACATAAGCTTGAAAGCTATAAAGACCTTGCATTTTGTTGGGATACTTTATACTTTATTCTTAAAATGTTCTATCTATTTTGATCCTTCTAGTTAGAAAATATTTATTCTAACCATGTTAAATTCTTGGAAGACCAATTTATCACCATTGCCTCTTCTATAATAATGAAAAAAAATGCCTTCGCTTTCTTTAAATGGGTAGCCATTACACCATCACTATAAGCCATAAATGTGGATTCCGTTTTTTTACTTTACAGTATCTACCCACCAGAAATCTTTTTACAACTATCCAAAATCCTACTATAATAAATGATGTTTTTGCTAAGCTCTTCCCATCCCAACTTTGGTCTTTTGTGTGTCCCTATTCCAATGTGAAACCTTTTATCTTCCATATCTACACCCATCAAAAAGTAATCCATACCTCTCATTACTGTCCCTAACCCTCACAACTTTGTATCCACTACAAGTAACCAAATCAATACAACTCATTTCACAATAGCCACCGCACAACCAACTTGTGACCCTCATTCTCCTCCACTGGCTCTAGCTCCTTGCATGACATCTCCCAAGTATGACTTATCTCCTTCTCCCTCAAATCCTAATAGCTACCAAATAAATGAACCATCTAGCTCTTATCACATGGTTATCCAATCCAAAAATAAGATATTTAAGCCCTTACTAAGCTCTATTTTTGTTGCTACCAAACTTCTCTCACCCCTCCCCTTGATCTCGCACATCCAAACAAGGCTTAAAAAATCCCAAATTGAGAGATGCTACATGTGCTGAAACAAAAGAGCCTCATTAAATAACAATTTGGATTTTTTTTTTTCATATAAAATCCCTATTTGATGGTCATATTTAGCATTATAAAGCACAATTTATCACCAAAGATTTTTATTAATGCCTACTTGATGGTCATATTAAGCATATAGAGCACCAATTATGATGAACTTTTTATGTAAGAATATTATGATATTATATTTTGCCTTTTTAGTTATCTCAATAGAGAAAGAATTTTATTCTCTTTTGGCATAAATTTAAAATCATATAATTATACTTTTTTTATTAGGATTTATTTGGGGCAACTTTCTTACTACTTTAAATTTTATACTGCAACGACAATTCTGTTTGGCTACTGTTTTCAAAATATATTTTTTGTGCGAGGAAATTACTTTCTCACAATAACTTTCGATCACCTTTAAAAAAACTACACTTATCTCTAACAAATCTTTAGGGTACGTTTGGAGTAACTACAACTTCTTTATAAAGTTCTGTAAAAATACTGTCCATAAAGTATTTTTTTGAAAGCTGTTGCAGAAAATAGCTTCATAGCACAAATTTATTAAAAGCAGTTAAAAAATAGTGGCCGAACAAAAACTATGGTTGTAATATGAAAGACAAAACAATAAAAAAGCCATCCAAACAAAATCTTAATCATTAAGAAAATCCCAAATATATATTAATTTTCTCAGTAGTAAATTGGCTTTCCTCGCAATCAATATTGCGATAGAGAAGGTTGCATGTGAAGGCACATGACTGTGACGTAGGAGCTACTTCTTATAGGGACATGCTTCAAGAACATGGTAAGAACAAGTTCATGGCAAATAATGTGAGCAAAGAAAGGTGATTTAGATAATAATATTTTGGCAGTTAGCTAAGCCAACTTACCGATTCTGTAAGATTTTTCTTCATTTTATATCTCATTTATTTAGCAATTCCTTGAGATGGTTGAAGAGCACTGTAAATAGATCAGCAACATAGCTTGAATAAAGTAATGCCAATAACTTAAATTTGATATAAATGAACTCAAAAATATAATTAGAAAATTTCAAAATTATTTAATGGGCCAAATGATATTTGATTTTTAGTTAGTTATTCAAAAAATAATCACCTCGACAAAAAAGTCCCAAGTGATTATAAGAATACATCCAAACATTGCCTCCATTGCCTCATTGGACATCCCACATCTCTTAATTTGTAACATGAGAGGTTAGATCTAACGTTGGATCGCGACCACTCATCTTGGATCGTGCGTAGATCATGACAGAGCATTTAAAGGTCTGAACTTTTTGAAGATTTTGTGATCTCTTTGTGATCAAATCGTAAGCAATAGCAATGTTTGGTTGCTCTTACGAAGACAAATATTTTGATTTAAAAATGGTGGCCTTTAGTTTTTATTTTTCGGTTGCCCAATATTTGGGTGGAATTATTGCAAATCCTACAAGCCTTCTAGTTATGAAATATTAGTGGCATGTGTTTGCATTAACAAAGTGATTCCGTATCATGATCATTATATATCATCCACATTTTTTTAGCAGAGATAGATTAGATCATATACCTTCTTGAAATTATTTCAAAGAATCCAATTGCTCGATTTTAAATAGAACAACTTTATTGGATTTATAGGATCGAGAGTTCCAAAATAATGGTCTCCTCTTGGCTCTTGGTAACTAGAGACATCATCAATAGTGGCTACTATTGAACTATTATTGCCAGTCATTAGCTAACCATCCAAGTTAACTATGACCTAGGTGAGTCATCTTAAGGGCGGCATCATCTAAGTTAAGGAGGAAATAATTTGAGTCATCCAATATAAGACATTAAAATATACTAAAATGAAAAGTCTTATAATAACAAGAAATGAAATCACAATAATAAGCCCCACATAGTAAGTAGAGAAAGCACAAAATCATTTTTACTTCACTCAAATATTTTATATTTATGTTGACTCATAAACTTTGTGGATACAGTTAATGGCTTGCAGAACAATTAATCTGAGAGCGAAAAATACAACTTGCTATCCAAGATCCTAACGGGTCTATAAATAAAATTACAGAGAATCACTAGGTTTCTGAAGTCTCGTTAATCTATTTATGACAAATCAATGAGTAATTTAAATCCATGATTTTAATTTGAGTGATAGATAGCCTCCTAGCTGATTTTATTAATTTAAATTACTAAAGATAAGATCAATATAAAGGGATAGCTAAATTTAGAATTATCATTTAAAGATTATGATAAAGGGTTCTTTAATTTAACTTAAGCAAGAATTTATGAGCCCTAAAGTTTATAAATACCAAAATAAAACATAAAACTTAGTATTATTGGTAAAAGTTGAGTGCATCCTACATATCTTCATAGTCATTGAATCATGTTTGTATGTTTGATCAATTAATCCATAATCTTTACATTCTACTGGTCATGTAATCATTTAGGCTTAGTTTTGGACGGCTTTCTTGTTGCTTCTTAAAACAGCTTTCTAGTACAAAAATTTAAAATTTTGTACTCGAAAGCTGCTTTAAAAAGCAACAAGAAATCCATCCCAAACGAAGCCTTCATTTGAAATTTTTAGGGCCGTTGTGAATAGAAGTTTTTGCTAAACCGCCAATGAACTACCACCACCAATTGTTGGATGGCCGCTTAAACCAACCCTAGCCTAGGCATGCTTTGCTCTATGGCGGGATCTCTTAATCACGCTCTAAAATGAGGAGGAGATAATTTGGGAAGTTTGGTTCAAGATACCCAATTTTGGTTGATTTGGGTAGTTTGGTTCAAGCCTTCAAGATACCAATTTGGCTAGTGGTGTTAGATTTGAGGATTAGGTTTTGATCGAACAGTTCATGTAATTTGTGAAGCATATGGAACTTTGGTGGATTCTATTATAGTTGAGCAATATTCAATGGTTGGTGATACAACACCTTCATGTTATGGAGTGAGCTTTTTGTGCATAATATTTGATGAGCTTTCGCATGAGAGTGAGTAATAGTTGATAGAGAGTGCACTCATTAAGTAAGAAAGAGATTCTTAATGCATGTGATATTCATAGTTGAAGAATACATTAGTATAGTTATATCAAGTAGTCGGCTAAAAATTGTATAAAGGTTTAAGCTTTTGGTCCAAAATGAACTTCAAGCTTGAGATATATATCCTTGTTGCAGGCTAGAATATTTGCGACGACTGTAGAATGAGTCAATTTTTTGTCTTTACGATGCACGGATATCCAGCACACAAACATATAATTTAAAAGAGAGAGCAACAAAACACTAGATATTTTTTACTTAGAAAACTCGAAGAGGGAAAAACCATGGGGCCTCGCCCAGCTGAAAAGATTATACTAAATTCGAGTAAATTACAAAGGTTGACCCGTCCCTTGACTTAGTGAAGGTGGAATTACAATAGTTTTGAGGGTTCGGCGAAAGTCAGAAGGCGGTCAGGCGGAAGTCCAATGGCATTAGGGTGGAAGTTCGGTTGGCAGGCGGAGATCTGAAGGCAATTGATGACTGGGTGGTGGTTCGACGATGGTCGGACAGGAGTCCAGCGGAGGTTGATGACCTGGTGGAAGTCCGGCGGTGGTCGACGGTCGGCGTCCAGGTGGAAATCCTACGACGGTTGGCAGTCGACGGCTAGGCGGAGGTCCGACGATGGTCCGGTGGAATTTCGACGGCAGTCGGTGGACGAGAGGTGGTCCGACGATGGTCGATGGTGGTTCACTAGCGGGTGGTGCTGGAGCTCTTGAAGCTTCAGAGCTCTCTATAATCTCAAGCCAAAAGTCCAAGTTCCAAGCCCCCTTTCATGTAGGAAGTTAGTGATTATTTTTAAATTTTTGAGAGTGGCATGCATTATAAATATGGAGAAGACCTAGGTCAAAATAGGAGTGGTCGATCGAATGACTAATATCGACTCTCTCGATCATAGAGCATTCATCATGCATTTTAGTGCCATAATGATGTCAGAAACAAGCGTTCTTGGGCTCGTTGGATTCGTCTCATCGAGCCGTCGATTCGAATGTAAGCATGCTATATTTGAATATCCTTTGATCATCCCATTTATGCTTTAAAGCTTTCAAATATGCTATGGCCCCCAAATTTGGACCCATTTGGGCTCATATTGTACGTACCGATTCTGGCGTCATTTGTTTCGTCTCTTCGAGACATTCAGTTTGACTATAAGTTTACTAAAATTAGAATTCGGATGATCCCAAATTTAATTTTAGAAACCATTAACTTGAATATATCTCAAGATTCATGCTCGACCAAGATAATTTTTTTGACGTATCAATTCTAATATTTAACCCTTGTTATTATATATATATATAGGTGTAGTAAAGCCTTGTGATAGGTCAAATCTACAGGAAGATGTCAGGTGACACATTTTACCCTCATCTCCCAATATCACAAAATCACAATGCTATACATAAACAGTAGTGCCAAAACAAAGTTGATTGAACTCCCACATGTGGGGGTAAACCCAACTCTAGTTAGATCATTCTTCCATTATTCCTATATAATCATTGAGCGTTGCTTCAAGTCAATAAGCCAAAACAAAGTTGATTGAACTCCCACATGCTGTCATTTTGATGCTAAGATTTTATTTGGGATGGCTTTCTTACCATTTTTAAAAGCAGTTTTCGATAAAAAGCTGTTTTAAAGGAAGCCTATGTTATTGCTTTTTATTTTCACTCTTTTTTATAAGACTTTTGAGAAAGCTGACTCAAAATTAACAAGGAGTTACAAAACCTTTTAAACCAGAATTTAGTGTATCTCAAAATTTCCAATATGCATCCATATTTCCTCATTAGCACAGTAAATTATTGAAGTGCTGTGCTATATCCAAAGGGATTCTCTCTTGAGAGACTCGGGAAACACACTGCTGGAAGAAGAAAAATTCATGGATTGAGGAATACTGGTCATGATCATATTATTGTTCAGCAAGAAGGATTTATTGTCGCCGACTTCATCAACTCCGAGCTGCTGATTCACCAAGCAAGAAGAATCGTTCTGCATCTGAAAGCATACGATCTCAGCATGAGCCATGGCCAACTGCATCTGAAGTTGCTTGACTTGGTTTTGCAGCTGGGAGATTGCACCAACGCAGCCATATACAGGATCTCTTATTCTTGCATTGGCTTCATAGACAAGGCTGCTTACTGCATCAGCTCTCTGTTGGAAAGGGAGATCCTGAAAAACAGAAACTGTTTTGATGAGGATCAAATGAAAATTATCAGAGATTAAAATTCTTTCTTATTCTTTCTCTTAGGTTCGTCCGGGACAACTATGTCATTTGTAAAAATAGCTATAGAATTATTTTGCGAAAATAGATTTTTAAAGAAATTATTATGAATATTATAGATTTTTTTCTTTTTAAAAAATCCAACAGCAACTCTCCTTTCTGGAGATTTTGATTGTAAGAGATTTCTTCTCATCATAAATTATTAAAAAAAATGAAAGTTATAGCCAAATAGAATGGCCAACTTATATAAGAGGCATTAGTCATATCTTAATAAATGTTCCCTTCCCACACAAATTTCCCATAGTATGAATATAAGAGGGAGATGAAGTATGAAACAGGATATGATGCTCCAGGCATTAGTCATATCTTAATAAATGTTCCAGGATGGTCTCAAGTTCAGTTTCATTAATCTTCTCACAGGTAGAAGAACACGTGTCAACTCTAATTTGAACTTGATTTGTTCTCAAGCAGCTCATCTCATTTCTAAAAGTCAAGAAGAAGAAAGCCAATCTGAGGAGATGGTGTGGAAGAACCATGAAAAATTTTATAGAAACAACATAAAGAATAAGAGGAACTGTGTTTTTTGAGATTTTCTATAATTCCATTAAAAACCATTTAATTATAATAAATATAAATATAGATTAGTTTTTGTTTAAAATAAGCTGATTTGTGAACCGTTAAGTCTAGTTGAGATCAGCTTAAACATGATTAATTGGCATGATAAATTTGGCTCATGAACTGTTCTTTGATATGAGCTCATGTCAACCCATGAATCAGCTTGGCTTAGCTATAATCCCCAGTCACAAGCATGCTAAGGGGAACTTTTACTAGAAAATAAGAGGAAGAAAGAAAAATGGCAGAGAGAGAGAGAGAGAGAGAGAGAGAGAGAGAGAGAGAGAGACCTGAAGCATCTTGCTGACATTGCTGGCTCCAAAGACCTTGTGAACGATAGCAAACTTATGGGGCTCATCTGAAGGGAAGAAAGGAGCAAAGATGCAGTCTTTAGCACAGCGCCTTCTTAACAGCTTACAGGAAGCACAGGGAGGAGTTCCACCCATTTGGCCTTTATTTGGAACTAAAAGAGAGAAATGAGAAGAGGAGGTGAATAGGATTTTAGCTGTTAGCTATTTGTTTCTTTCTTCTCAGTAAGAGTGATGGAGTTGGATGGCGATTAGCTTGTTTATTTATAATTAAGAGCTAGTCATTAGGGAGGTGGATATAGCGTACATGTATCAAGCAAATACATAGGAAATTATATAGTTTTCAACAAGGAACCTCAGAGCCATGCCCTTCACTAAATGCAGGGTTGGTGGTCTAAGAGTCATAAGAGGACAAGTTACTGGCCTTTATCTAATAATATATTATTATTTTCACATGAGAAAGATAACTTAGTCATAGGGGATCTTAGTTGTAAGATATGACAAGCGGCGCCTACATTCAAGAACAAAACGAAAATGATAATAATGATATACCTATGCAGCTCTCATTAATCGGTTGATTAGGAGCTTTAATTATCAACTAAAAGATTTTGATTTTGAGTCTTGTGTATGTGTGATTTGTCTTAATTGACCTAAATATCCAAAAAAGTAATATTATATTTGTATAACTTTAACCTGAGAGATCATCTAGCAGGTTTTTACACCTATTAGTACCTGTATAACTCAAATAACCCACTCCCCAAGAACAAAATGATGATTTGCAACAACTCGATTGGACTGGAAAATTTTTTTGATCAAAATTTAACAAGAATATTTTACTTTGATCTCACTCAATAAAAAATAATTTTAATACTTCTATTCAAATTTAACATTTGACTTGAAAAAGCTTGAAATTGGACATGATTCCTCAATTTGATTATCAAGTAGGGCCAATTTGATCAAAAACCTAAATTAGAGTTGTCCATAAATGATCCAATCTGACAACCCGATTTGAAAAATTCAGATTCGGGTTAACCCATCTAATAAATCGGGGTTCGGATCTAGATCTCCAATTTTAATTTTTACTTGTTGGTATACTCTTCTAATTTTTTATCAATTAAGTTAAACTTTATAGTTTACAAGTTATAAGAAAATTAAATATTTCCAAAATTAATTGAATGCAAATTAGATAAATTATAATAAAAGAGATTATCACATTTTAAGAATTTCAATGGCACTACAAGCATGAAATTCAAAGTACATTTTAGCCATGAACACTTCAAATTGGCTAGAACCTAAGTAGCACAACCTCATTTGAGGTTAGTAGGCCCCTTCTCTTTTTGTTGGGTTGTTCAGCATGCCCTAAAGACTAACCATTATCACTTATCACTGCATCTATCCTAACATATTGTGGGGTCACCCAATTGACTCCATGACATCCTCTCAAATGAAGCAACATCACCATGACTTCAAATAACATCAATAATATTAGATTTTGATCTATTCTTCAAAGTTCCAGTGAGGGTGACCAATTCATGAGCTAACCTACAATGATGACTTTCTAAATCAAAGAAGATAGCACATTGGGCCATATTATTTGTATTATAATTTGTTATAATTTGATAAAAAAGCTATAATCTTTCTTAAAATCTATAAAAATGTCTTGTCTTTACACGTTTAAGATAAAATTTTTACTTATATTAAGTTCTCTAATAGTAGAGTATTTTAGAGCATTGATTACCACATAAAATACTATCTGATTATCCCTAATATCTCCTTCATTTGGCAATCTTTATCAATTTATTGGCCCCCCATTTTTTCTCCTTATAGAAGAATTTATCTTAGCCACACAATGCCTCATGCTCTATCATATGTAATAATATAACATCTATCACTACCAAGAATCCATCATCACTTGATGCCCATCGCAACCCAACATCATAGGAAAAATGTGCATTTCTAGCAGCTAAAATCTACCAAAAATGACGGTAATTAGACGAAAAATTTGTCTTTCCAACGGATTTTCTGCGGGAAATGGTTCGACAGTAAAACGCACGTTGAAAAAAATATTTCCAGCCAAAAAAGTCAGCCAAAAAATTTCCAGCCGATTTATCGGCGGACTTTTGGCGAAAATGTGTTCTAAGAGACGACATTTTTTTTTATTATTTTCTGGCAGTTTGGTCCGCTGAAAGTTTCGGCAGAAACGATCCGCCGAAAATGCCAGCGGTCAAGCCGCCGATTATTTGTGCTGGAAGAAAATATCTTCTCAAGTCTACAAAAAATAAAAGGAATATTATGCTCTATATGAATCAAGTGCTCTGCATTCAGTTTTGAGGAGCAAAAATTCTTAAAAAAGATACTTAGCTCGATCAAGGGCATTAAAATTGGATCTGGCAAAAAATTGAAGACAACGTACGATCAAAGTGTTTCCAGGCCTCTACTTCTGACAGATGTGTCATAACACCTATTTGTAAGATGTGTTCGTTATGATACTTTATATATGCAATAGAACTCATAAATGTATATAAATATTGCAATCTAGAAATTATGGGTAAGTAAAATATCCTACTGACTGGTATATCATTCTGCTTTCTTTTCATCCCAGACTTTGGTTTAAATATTGGTGCATTACAATGGCGACATGTAATCTCTTATAAATTATTTTTATAGTATAACATGCATCTATTTACACAACAATTTATTTTTGTATATATCAAACTAAGTTTGAAAACTAACTTTTTAGTCCGGTATAAATCTATAGGAATTATGTTATCTACTAGGTTGGTCTTCTTAAGTAGCCCAACGAATTGATTAAAATATTCATAGGGGATTTTATATTCTATCTTGATGCTTATCATCTTCATAGCAATAGATAACTCTAAGTGAGAAGCGCACCCCTTCCAAATTAGTTATTAAGCAATATATAATAAATAATAGAAGTTCTATGCCTCTTTATTTGGTGACTCTTATGTATATTATTTACATTATGCCCCAGTTGCATCATAAACTAAGTCCTCGAGAGTTCGAATGTCTTATTCCTCAGCTATATTAGAACTTGTAGATGGGCTGCATCGAGAGTCGAAATGTGACTTATACTCACCATGAGAAGTCTAATATCAATATTCTAGCATGAATCCTCTGTGATATAGATCAACAATTATCTCATTTGGTGTGAGGTGCACTTAATTTTTATGTTTAGAACACGGACAATGAAACCTTTCATCCGGAATAAAGCAAGGCAATTGACAGGCTATTTGGATGAAAAAAATTCTCCACATTAACAAACTGATCTGTTAATGTCTTTTGATTTTGCACCAATTGGTTATACATCCAACTTTTTTTACTCATAATATTCATAATATGAAAAATTTATCATATACATAATATAAAGTTATTAGAGAATGTATTTGCACATCCATCACAATTATATATGTGATATTATATGAGTGTATAATGATGTGTTACATGCAAAGCCAATGGGTGTTATATATGAAGTCAAAATTTATTTGGTCATGGAATATGTAATAGCCCGTATTTTGACCCAATTAAATAAATTTTTTAAAGAGTCATTATAAGTCTAAATCATAAACCGTCTTCGCCATAATATTGATATTATAATATTTTAATTACATAATTTTTTTTATAATTTTTGTGCATTGGTGCAAATTCTTAAGAAATTAACACATGTTAGTACAAGTGGAGATTTTGAGACCGTTAGGTGCCCGTTTTGTAAACTGATTTTATGAGAATTTTCTAAATAAAGTGAGTTATTTTATGAATATTTTAAAAATTTTTAAAGCCCCAAAAGAAATTATATAAATTTATATTAAAAAATAAAATAATTAAATTAATATTTTTTTATAAATATCTTATTCCATTAAAGCATTTTTCCCATTTCCCTAAATCAGCTAGCAGAGAGGAGAATTAGAGAATTTGAGAGAAAAGAGAGGAGAGAGGAAAGGAAGATTAAGATTTAAGGGTTATGGAGTAATTTTTATCAGTCGATCGTGTTGAGAGGTTTGTTCATTTCACTGTAAGGAATCTATATCTTATTTTTGATTTGAATAATATTGTATTTTTAATATTTTTTCAATCAAATTTATATTTTTGTTACAAAAAAATGAAAATAAGTTTGTATTGATAAAAATTTCACTACATAACTTTTTATGTGTTATAGAGATTGAGATTATAAATATTTTGAGTATTTATTTGAGATTTTTTCTGGGTGATTTTTAAAAAGTTATAATTTTTATCTACTTAGAAATTTATTTTAACATCTAAAAATAGTGCTTTAGTTCAATAAAATTTTCAGAATATTGTTATATACAATCACTAGTAATTTGATTATTTTTTGAAAATATGATTTTTTACTCAATAAAGTTTTATGTTGCCTATAGTTAGGATATTTTGACATGTTCTAAATTAAGCCTAATTATGCTTTATTTACTGCGATGCATTAAAAATGAATATGGATATGTGATAGAGTAATAGCTGGTTATTATTGTTATTATAATACTGTGATAATAATATGTGTATGTAAAAGATATGTAAAGACTTGTTGACCCGTTGGTTGGAGATTGATTGACCTGTACAGAATAGTGAGCTGATAGACTTTCCTCCTTTAAATACTATAATTTGATGTTATTCTCTACTGATTTACGTGATACTGATTGAAAGTTATAAGAAGATGATTAATGTACTGACGGGCAAAGAGTGACAACTCTATTTATTGAGCCAGCGGTTACCGACTACCAATTACTGATTAATAAAAAATATTGTGATAACTAGAATTCTTACTTATTTAGTGTGACTACTAAAATGAATGTTATTAAGGTTTTGTTTATATTATTGTATGGATTTATTTTTATTGCATAAATTTACTGTTACTGTATTATTTTATTGCTCCTACTATATAACTGTTATTGTTACTGATATAAATATTGATAATGTTTGATACTACTGATTCATTATAATACTAAGCATGTAATATACCGAGAATGTAAGATATTGAATTGATATTGATATAAAATACTTGGATAGTATATGTACACTCTTGTATTGATATAATTTTGATAATCTTTACCGATGCTTTGGTTTTACTGTTTTATATAATTTCTTTACTAATTGATAATATTAATACAATGACTACTTTAGTGATTCAACACCCGTATTAATTTACTAACTTTTGTACCATACTATTTTATTGTTTATAGATTCTATTGCTATTGTATGTGAGTTTTATTGTGTCTACATAGATTCATGATCATAAAATATTATTATTATGATTAGATTGTTGATATACATATTGCTCATTTACCTTATGTTGAGTTTAGTTGTAGGTTTTTTTGACCTGCTAGGCTTTTTAGCATATTATATGTGGTTAAATAATTTCAGGTCAAAATAAGAAAGCAAAAGTATGAGATTGATTTGGATTTCTTCAGGTTCAGGTTCTTTATTTTAGTTATTCTTTTGTACTCATAATAGAGTAATTATGATATGATTGTATAGATCCTAAGTAGTGTATTTTTTTTTTGAAAATGAATATAAATGTACATATAAATGTTTTGAATTCTAGAATTATTTTTGTTGTTTATTTCTGATAAATGAAGTTATAAAGCTCTGGCATTGTTTGCTAAAGGATAAAAGAATAATTCTTTCAAATTTGATTCAGGGGCATCACAAAATATTTATTTTATATTACATTAATGGATATTTAATTTTAAAGAATTCATAGAGAGCCTAAACATAAAGTTTGGTCCATAAAATTAATGGATATTTAATTTTAAAGTTATGCAATTAAATGGTAATTAAATCAATGAATTAGCCCATTTATACGGTTATCTATTGAATGTACCTGCATTTTTAAAATGATAGAAGAGGATTTGATGTTTGAAAATAATGAGCCATAGTGCTACATTAACATTAATCCTAAACATTCAATCTAAAATTATTTGGATGGGATTAATGGGTTCAAAACTATGGGTTATAGTACACAAATCTGTAGGATAAAATCAGGACTACCCCCTTGAATATGAAGGAAATGAACGATCTTGATTTCATCTTCATTTTATCCATTTATACATTATAGCTTGATCCATACATTTTGCTCTATTAGAGCCTATCAAGTTGATCCAGGAGAATCCATCGGAGTAGAACAATCAATCTAATGGCCAGATTATTATTGATTAATCGTTCTCTTCATAATGTCTCAAACCCTTAAGCTAGTGAGTTTGGGATTAAAGAATACCATGGTGTAGTGGTCAATTGATTAGAGTTATGCATAATTTGGATTTGTCTACATGTAAGGAACACTTCTTCTTAAACAACAGCTAATGAAAGAAATAGTATTAGAAGTTAGCGTTTCACCAACATAACTTTACTGGAGCTTGCTTGATTTTGCACTAGAAGGGCTCTAGAAGGCAAAGAATAAGAGGGGCACTACAGGAAAATGCCTCCTTACCGGCAGATTTTTCGACGGATAATTGCCCGCCGGTATAAGCGGCGGTTTAACTGGTGGATATGCCACTGGAAAATTAGTGTCATATTTTCTAATGGAAAGACCGTTGGATATTTACTGGCGAAAAAATTGTTGGCTAAATCGCTAGAGTGTATAAAGCCGACATCTAATTCCAACAAAAATTATGCCGGAAATTACCAGCGGCTCTTCTGGTAGAAGTTCTGTCGTCTTACTTAAACACGATGAAATATACCCAATAGAATTTTTGCCCAAAGTATGTCTAGCATATAATTTATTGGAAAGAGCCATATTTCCCTTTCTGCGGCATTACTTTCTCATTTTTCTTTCTCTCCCTCACTCGCCTCCGTCGTCGAAGTTGGCCTCTAACACCTCCATCTCCACTACTGACGTTCGCCTCTATCACTGACGTTCACCTACATCACCGACATGTCGCTCCTTCCTCCACTAATGTACGTCCTTCGCCGATGCCTCATCAATCTACCACTGCAAGTCATTTTATTTGTTCATGGATGTTCTCGGTAGAGAATTTATGAAGCTTAGAAGAAATGTGAAGAATAAATGAAGTTAGTTGAATATTCAAGTTTATGAATATGAGAAGAATTTAGCATTGGTAATGGTGATGTGGTGAATAATGGAGAAAAGTTTATGGGTTCCTAGTTGCTTGGGCTTGGGGTAGCAAGCATTGCATAAAGCATATTTTATAAGTTATCATTCATCATGAGAGCAACAATATGTATAAAAAATTGATGCTTACGCTTTGGTAGATGAAATTGGATATTAGATTTGGCTTAGGAAATTGAGAGAGTCACCTTAGATGGTTTGCTTACATAAAAAAGCGGCGTTCCGATGACTTAAGTAGGATAAAATGTCGGAACTCATAACAGGTAAACAATGTTTCTACTTTCCTTTTTCTGTCGATAAGCCTGTCGGAAATGTTTCTGTCGGAATATTTCCACTGGAGTAAAATTTTTGATGCGCAATTTACCATCGACTGATGTTCCGCTGAAAAATCATATTTTCCGACGGAATTTTGTGAAAATCCATTGGTAACACACGATTTTTTTGTAGTTGGGGTTGGTTGCTCTCACTCTTAGAAAACTTATAGAATAAATTACATGAACTAAGCCCATTTGGGAATTTGTGTATATAAAATAATTTGGAAAAGAAAATGGATGCTTATTCAACCATGGTCAGTTATACTAGACCATTAGGCTTGTTCATACCCATCAACTATAGTGCATGCAGGTGTCCATAGGAGGTTCGGAGCTTGAGTGAGCCGATTTAATCAAATGATTGAGATTATATGATCATGACTCGAGTCATAAAATTTTCCAGTTATCAAATAATTCAAAGGATATAGCATCCACACAACTTATCATACACTACATGTTTCGATAAACATATATATTATAACTGAAACTTTAGTTGCGTCTTAAAAACTTACGGAGAATGAACGTCGAACAAGAACTGACGACAAACGAAATTGGAGCACTGGTGATGATTGAGCAAGAACAGTCACCGAAGGCAAACAGACATTGAACAAAGATGAAATCATGGGAGACTATTTTTGTGAGAGCAGGAATGGGAGGAGAAATCACGTGAGGCAGAGAGGCTGACGATCACGTAATAGGAGAGAAGATGGGCTGGCCGGGTTCGATATAGGGCTTTTTTCAGTGGTGTTTTTTAGTGGATTATTTGTCGGTTTCCTTTCTGGTTGAACTTTCGCCTTAATGAATTTGATGGGTTTAAGTAAGCCGACGGATATTCCGCTGGCACAACCGCTGGAATCATCCAAGTGAAATGTCTGCCAATATATTTCGTGGACTTTAAGTAAACCGGCAGATTACCTGATGGATTATCCACTAGAGAAGTTCCGGTAGAATATCCGTTGGACAGCTTCCGTCGAAAATACTGCAACTGTTTTTGCTGATATTTCAGGCGGTCGTGTGCCTGTCGAAAAGTCTGCCGGAACTAACAGTTTTTCCTATAGTACAATAACCATCATCATGAAACACTATTTGTTCTTTAATTATCAATATTGACCTTATTATCTTCCTATGCATTATATTTATTTCTTTAATTATACGTAAAACCTGCATCCAAAACTATGATAATAAATCCTATATTTAATGCAATAATATTCTAGCATGTAACAATATTGAATTATCTAGTTAATTTGACCTACATTATTTAGTAAAGAGCATATAAAAAATTTAAGTTAAGAGATTAATGCATCTCTAATAATTTTTTAATATTTCACAACAAATAATCTAATAAGAACATACTACAAGTCTATGAATAATAAGTTATATAACTAATTACTAATAAAATATTGACAAAGAATTATCATACAATAAAAATAGGAAAATTAAATGAAATTTGTGTACAACTTTTACACCAATAAATAATTGTTATGTCTTGCGACACACCAATGCAAAAATGAGCTAGAATGGTAAGAATGCAGTTAAGTCAAGGAATAAATATATTGAACACTACTCTTGAATATTAGGGATATGCAAAGATGAGGTTAATGACATTAGGGCTTCTTCTTATGCCAAGAAAAGTTTGAATTACTCTTATTTTTTTTTTGTCTTTTAAGGTTAGGGTTTAGTTTAAGGATTTCCTTATAAATCCTCTACAACACCCCCCTCCCCCAACACACATACACAATCACAACCTATATTATTAATAAAAGAAATGAAATATCATACAATATATTATAGTCATAACTAAAATAAAATTTCATTGAATAATCCCCATACTTAAACCACATCATACTCACTGCAACACTAATAACCCTTAAGATTGGTCGAAATATCATTATCATCCTAGAAAACCAATACTTTTCTAGCCTAATATAAAGTCATTATATACAATCATAATTAACAACTATACATCTCTTTGAATTCTATTGTGGAAGCTCAATCAAAGGAGAAGACAACATTAAGAATGAAGTCAACTTCAATAATTTTTCACCTTAAAATAATACAAAGATCGGGTATGATGAAAGTATTTATATTTGGGCCAAGAAGGTGAGCTAAAAGAGTCAACCCCCAACATGTTCAAAGAATAACCTTGACTCTAGATAAACTCAATAGTTAAACTCATGACTCAAGCCCTTGACATCAAATATAATAACATGATAACCCCCAATAGTAAATGATTCTTTTTTTTTAAAAATAATTTTTGTTATACCTAATAGTGAAAAGACACTATTATCTTACTAGGCCCATTGAGAACTAAGCCAGATTATGCATTTATACCACCATCATCAAGTAGAAGCAAAGAATAATATGCCATCAAAATAACATAATCTTCATCACCAACAAGACAAACATAAAAAATTGTTATCAATAAGGGTCAATTGATTATTTCACCAATATCTCACTACCAAGATCAACAATAAGTAAAAGATGTTATCATCCAATACCTAGTCCTCTATAAAGTTAGAAGAAGGGGTTACAAGATTAGAATTAGAGATTATCTTGTCCCAAGATTCAACCTCCAAAGGGAAAGAAGAAAGTTTGTTCATAAAAGAGGTTTACGAATCTTTCTTTAAATCATGTGGAAGCTGAATCAAGAAGATGTTTCATAAGTTTTATAGAGGGAGCAAAAGAAATGTAAATTTTAAAGATGATTTATTATCTATAGCCATATTTCTTATAATCAATCAAAATTTTAGTAATAAGCTTCTAAGATATATTAATCTCCACAAAGTATGAGCTATATTAGTCAAAAGAAAGATGATGTTGCATTGGAGATTGATAAAATAAAGCTTAAGTAAGCAACATAAAAATATCAAGATCGATCAATTCGAATTTAAGATGGGAAACTTAACCTCAGTTAAGGCAATAATAAGTTCTTCATCGACATCAAAAGAGGGTTCATTTAATAATTTCATTAAAAAAACATTAATTTATTATATTCAACAAGAAAATAACCATGGGTATTCCATTTCAAACCCTAAGTAAATGATGAGAATCCATGTAATAGCCCATATGTTGACTACCAAATATTTTTTTTGGAGTCAATATAAGTCCAAATCACAAATCATCTTCGCCATAGCATTGATATTGTAGTGCTTTAATTACATAATTTTTTTTTGAAATTTTTTGGCACTAGTAATGATCCTTAAAAAAATTGACACCTATCGGTACAAGTATGAATTTCGGGACCGTCAGGTATCCATTTTACAAATTTATTTCACTAAAATTTTTTAAATAAAATGAGCTATTTTATGAATATTTTTCTATAATTTTTAAAGTCCTAAAAAGATTTATATGAATTTTTATATTAAAATTAATTAAATTAAATATTCAAACTATTATTATATTATTATTTTTTTCAAAATATCTTAAGCCACTAACATAAGCCATAAATCCCTTTTAACCCTTGGCTTAACAGAGACCTAAAATGAGAAAATAAGAGAGAATGTGAGGAGAGAGAAAAGGAAACTTGGGATTTGGAGGTCATAGAGCAATTTTTATCTATCGATGCTATTGGAACATTTACTCATCTCACTGTAAAAAATCTTTATCCTATTTCTAATTTCAATATTATTATGTTTTTGGTATTTTTTAGATCAAATTTATATTTTTGTTTCCGAAAAATGAGGATAATTTTGTATTGATAAAACTTTCACCACGTAACTTTTTATATGTTATAGAGATTGAGGTTATAAATATTTTGATATTTTTATAGGGTAATTTTAAAAATGTAGTGATTTTTGCCTACTTAAAAAATTATTTTGACGTCTAAAAATAGTGTTGTAGTTCAATTAAAGTATCAGAATATTATTTTACACGATATCTGATAATTAGGTAAATCACTAAAATTGTAAATTTTGTTTAGTAGGATTTTATGTTACCTACCAATAGGACATAATACTTTCTAAATTAAGCTCAATTTATTTTATTTGCTACAATATATACTGAAAATGAATGTAGATATGTGATTGAGATTATTTTTATAGTATGTGATAATAATGTGCCTGTAAAAGATAAGTAAAGATGTTTGACCTATTGGTTGGAGATTGATTGACCTGTACATGATGGTGGGCCGACAAGCTTTCCTTTACATATTGTGTTTTTGTGTTATCCTCTATTGATTCACATGATACATTGATTGGGAGTTATAAAGAGATGATTACTGTGCCGAAAAGTAAAGAGTGACAAATCTATTTATTAAGCTAACGATTACTGATATTGACACCGATATTGAAAAATATCGTGATAGCTAGAATTTTTACTTATTTAGTGTGACTACAGAAATGAATATTATTGAAGTATTATCTATATTACTGTATAAATTTATTATTAACACTGTTATTGATTTATTAATACAAAAAGCATAATATATACATTCAGCACGTGATATACATATTATATTGAGCATATAATTAAGATACTGATTTAATACTGATATAGAAAATCGGAATAGCATGTGCACACTCCTATTTGATTTTACTACATTGATTTAATTTTGATAGTCTTTATTGTTGATTTGATTTTATAGCTTTATATGATTTCTCTATTGATTGTAGTATTTATATGATGATTGATTTAGTGATTTAACACTCGTACTGATTTACTATCTTCTATACCATATAATTTTACTATTTCTGTATTGATTCAATAATCATATATATGAATATAACTATTATGATTTGACTATTAACATGCATATTACTCATTTATCTTGTGTTGAATTCAGTTATAGATTTTGGTGACCTGCTGAGCTTTTTAGGTCATTATGTGTAGTTAAATGATTTTAAGTCAGGACAAATGATCAAGAGTGTGAGGCTGGTCAGGATTCTTCAGGTTTTATTTTTTTTAGTTATTCTTTTGTATTCATGATAGAGTAGTTATGACATAATTATATAGATTCTTGATAATGTATATAATTTTTGAGAATTGAATACAGATGTATATATTAATGTTTTGATCGATAGTTTTATTTCTGATGTGTTGGCATTGATAAAAAAATTTAGGTAGCTCTAGTTCTTGTTTATTAAAAGATAAAAAAATAATTCTTTCAAATTAGATTCTGGGGCATCACAATCTAATTGAGCAATCAAGACATAGTTCATAAGTTTAAGATAATGATATGACTTTTGAGACTTCTGTAAAAAAAATCAAAAGATAATTTACTAGTAGAAGTATATTTACACAAAGGCTTAGCTAAAGAATATATTTTTTTCATAAAAATCAATATAACAAGCATAACATTAATATTATATATTGATTCTATGTTAACTAATATAATAGCAATATGAGATTGAACCTTTCTGTTCAAAAGATCCAAGAATAATGTTATGCATGAATGTGTTACTATGAGATCTTGAGATGAGTTGGAGGAGGTCTTTTTTGTTGAAAAATGCACTGTCAGAGAAACAACATTCCAATAGTGATTATTATGATTCATTAGGTTTGGTGAGCATCATGGGAAAAGTGATTGCACATGGACAATAATCTAATAAAGAAGAGGAAGGGTTGATTGATCAGACATGATAAATGCTAATGCCTACCAATTTTGACATCAAGCATGGCCCTAAGATAGCTTATAACAAGTGATAGGGGTGGAGAGAATGATATTGAAATGATAAGATTGAGAAATTAGGTGACAAAAACTTTGAAAAGTAGCTTGGATGGGAGAAATGAAGATGGGTTTGGGGTTGAGGAATAAAAACTATAAAAAATAGTTGTAAAACCCCTTAAGTAAAATGAAACTAAATCCTTAAATATTGAGATGCCTTTTTGTGTTATAATTAGTATTTTATAATAAACACTATAGTTAAACATGCTCTTATAGGATCACTCCTAGGACGGGTGGCCTTTTAGTAAGTAATACAAATGGGACAAAATCATGAGGCTATAGAGTCAAAGCGGACAATATTTCAATAGTTAAGAATTAAGGTTGTTAAAAAAGATATCGGAGTAATACATCAACTAGAAAATGAAAAATTAAGAGATATACATGATAAAGTACTATGTCATGGGAGTCACATCTTGAGCCTTAGATATGACAAAGTGCTGCATGGCAGGAGCTACCTCTTGAACTTGTTATCTTTAGAATCCTAGCTGCTTAGTGGATGATTCTAGGCTAAGGATGCTGATGAGAATATCAATTACTTAAGTGGAGGAAAGTGTGAAACCCCTTAAATAAAATGAGGCTAAACCTTTAAAAATATTGAAAATATTGAAGTACCTTTTGGTGTAACTGTTAGAATTTTATTAGAAATTATAATTAAGCATACTCGTGTATGGGCAATCCTACGATGTGTGATCTCTTGGGAAGTTATACCAATGGGATAAATTTGTGAGGTCATTAAGTCAAATTGGATAATATCTCAAGGGTCAGGAGTTTAGGTTGTTACAACAATGATTATATGTATGGTCATAGAGGAATGGGAGGCAGCACAAGCGAAGAGGTTAAGCAATCCATCATGATGTTAGGTTCAACATTAAGAAAATATGGCACAATCCTTGCAAAGATAATGTTGTGTTAGCTTATCCCTTCATTGAAACATGTTATCATTACACATGTTTAATAAAGCCGTGCAGACTTTAAAGAAAAGAAGGCTTGATTAATACAAGTCTTTTTTTAACATCCATTGTTTTTGCTCCTTGTAGCTTGTTTAGTCTTGGTCTTACTGGAAGGCTCGTGAGCAATCAATCCATCCATTATGAGGTCTTAACCATTGCCACTATTCAATCCTTTCAATTGCTCATTGATTATATTATGGACCTGCCTCATCTTTATTGATGAAAATCTCAAGACTTAAATTCTCGATCTACTGCCAAGCAAAAAAAAAAAGAAGAGTATTGCTTTTCTCTTCAAAAAATTTAACATCAAGCCACCTTTACAAAGGAATGCTTCAGATTTTCCCAGAAATTTTCCTAAAATTGAATAAGCTAGGTTCAGATCACAGCACAACTACTCATGCGCATGTGATTTTGTGGACTTAAGCTTCGTTTGTGATGACTTTTTGTACTAAAAAGCTACTTTAAGAAGCAGTAAAAAAGCCGTCCCAAATGAAGCCTTAGGTTTCGTTTGGGACGGCTTTTTTACTGCTTCTTAAAGCAGCTTTTTAGTACAAAAAAAAAATCTTTATACTAAAAAACTGTTTTAAGAAGCAGTAAAAAAACCGTCTCAAACGAAGCCTTAGTTAGCAAGATAATCATGCTTTACAAAGAGAAGTAATTAAGAACTTAAGTAGATAGCCAAGTTTAAATATTTGACTTCTCTAATCGATCAGCTGCTTGAACTCATTTAAAACAAGAGAAATAAAGACCAAGACTTTAATGCCAGCGGTGCTTTGAAACTACAAGAATTTTAGATTAAAAAAATGTGTTTATACAATTTTTAATTCTAAAACTTCAGAAGGACACAAATTAAATATTTTTAAAAAAATTAAATTTATGCAAAAAATATATAATATATAAAAACACCTGAAATTTTTGAACGGTTGGGATCAAAAGATAAGGTCGAAGAGCAAGAACATGAATGTTTGCCAGCAAGCATGAACCCACGTGGTCTCTCATCTTGCTGCTAACACTTTGTTTATTCCAATCAAACATAAAAAAAAAAAAAAAAAAACAGCCATCAAAGACGTGAGTTCCACCATGGCTAGTACTTATCACAAATGGAATTTCTTACTGTTTAATAAAGGAACAAACATGCATGATGCTGCATGATAGGCATGAATGTCAATTTGTCTTTAGCACTCGTCATGATACTGTTAGAAAATGTAGTTGGATTCTTCATTATTTCGTAGATGATGTTAATTACAGGTTCTTTTAATGAAATGAAGCTGCTTTGAATAACTTTGCTGGAATCTGATCATTGAGGGCAATTACATTCACAGTGTATGAAGTGAATTCAGCATTTGCTGACGTCTTTATACATAAGATGACAAAGTCCATGTGAGATTTCGATAATCAGGGGTGGAACCAGCCATAATTTTCAGGATGGACAAACTTATAAGTAACTTTTGGCAAATATGTCAAATGTCAAAGAGGACAGCGCCCCTTGGCGGGGTTCGACGTTCCCTAGCTAACAATAACACATCTACACATTGTGTTTAATTATACTGGGGGCAATTGCTTAAATATCATAGTATTTTAAAACTTTTAGGTCATGGGGCAATTGCCTAAAAACCTTTGTAATAAAGACTAAAAAATAGATTGAGGGGGACAAATTATCTAAAGAATCATATAATAAAAAAATATTTATTTTCTTAGGGAGGACAATTGCCCCCCGGGCTCAAGGGGGTTCCGCCCCCGTCGATAATAATATATTCTTCTCATGCATGGAATTACCTTAAGCTAGCGTGATTAGGAAGCCATCAAAGTTGGCATGGAGTAATCATGGCCATCAGATTTTTTTTCTGATGCATGGCTCAAGTACTCTTTGTTAAGGATGTAGGCATGAGATCTCTATTCTGATGGCCATTTCCATTTCAGATGCATAGCTAAATACTTCTTCAAAGTCTTACATACGATACTTGAATGAGCTACAGCAATGATTGGATTGATGATATATTTCACTTGGCTTCTGTCTGTAATCAAAATTGCGATGCAGCTTCTAAGTAGAGTGAGACAGTATTTGACACCTTTGGATGGGCTTTCGTCTACTAGCTAGGAACTTTGATTGAGTTTGTCTCTTTTTGCACTTTTGGTTTTTGTTTGGTTTTGAGGTTTCTTATTCTTTGTTGTCTTCTTGTTGATGTCATTAGTCCTCCATTTTGTTTTCCTTTTTTTTATTTGTAGGGGTTCATGTTTTTTACCTTATAGCCTTTCTCCTCAATCCATTATCATAACTCGCTTGAGAACTTGTAGCTAATCTCACCGAAGGAATGCAGTAGGGAGTTCGCCATAATGTGTTATCTTGTAACATACTTGTCGCTTGCTCTTCGGGTGGCTAGCCCTAGTTGGAGATAATCAATGCCTATCTCTTACCAATTCTTTGTCATGTACCAAAAACTTGAAGGAATTTTTTGCTTATATGCATATATTTTTTTCTTCAATATTTTCAAATATAATGCCCTTCTATATAATCAAATAGAAAATAATAATATCAACATCCTTTCATTTACTTCCTCAATAGAAAAATAAAAAAAGAGTTAAAAATAGCAATTATGGTTTAATATTTTTTTCCACCCACTCATATACATTTACTATGACTGTCAAAATAATATGTCTATAAAGTAATATGTCTAATCTGAGTCCCAATGGATATCAGAAGTATCTACTTAACTAGAGTCTTATCATTTCCTGAAATTAACTTGTGCGGGTAAAGTAGGAGTGAGCAACACTTGCTCTGTAGGTTAATCAAAACCTACTACAGAATTCAATATACTTACATAAAATAATTTGTACATCAATATAACAATGTATAAACAATAAAACATGTTTCTAGTGAGCTAACATGATGCTTATATTGTGTCTTATAATTATGAAATATTTGTCAGTAACAAGTATATGTTAGAAATAATAAAATAAGCATTCTTTCAACATGATGTCAAAAATGAAATAACATGAAAAATATAATATTTAATATTTCATTTCAAATATTTCACACGTTTTTCCTTTGCCTCCTTATACCTCCACTTCCACTTATACTTCAACTTGTTCATATCACCCCTTCACCTCCTTATACCACCAATTCCACTTATACCTCAACATATTCATATTTCTCCTATGCCCCTTATAACTCTATTTCAACTTATTCATTCACTTATTCATATCACATATATTTAAGCATATCAATCATATAAATGGATATTCATATAGGTGCACAGAACCTTATAACTCCACTTAAATGCATATAACTCATCAACCACCACCCACCCTCATTTTTCTTTTCCTCCCCCTTCTCACACTTTTTTAGTCATATGAGCAAAAAAACATCAATAATTTCAATATATGTAAACATCAGTATTTTTAGCATGAACCACTACAGGAAAAACATGCATTTTCGGAGGCCAAAATCCACCATAAATGACAACTATCTGACGAAAAATTTATCTTTTGGCGGAAAATGGCTTGACGATAAAATGCGAGTCAGAAATACATTTCCAGCAGAAACAGTCCCCTAGAAATATTTTTCAATGGAGTTACATGCGGAAATGTGTTCAAAGAGAAGACATTTTTTAGATCGTTATCCAGCGGAAATGATCTGTCGAAAACTCCGGTGGTTAAGCCACCGGTTATTTCCACCGAAAGAATCGACGCATTGCTCCGACGGATAATCCGCTAGAAATACTGATGGATATTGTCCGACGCAACTTTTATAGTAACTCGTCGTATCAACGTTACCGACGGATAATCCGTCTGAAATTCACAGGTAACCTGTACTAGAAAAAAAATTTAGCTCATTCTCTTTGTTATTGTACAACACAATAATCCTAGAATCATACAGTAAAACATGCATATATCATCCACACATTTCAACATTGAATAGAAATAATGATGCTAAAATAATAAAACATAAAATCAAAAGAAAATATTCTGCAATTACCAAATAATTCTAAAATAAACATCAAGTTCATTATACAATAAAAATAAAACATGAAATCTACAAACACATAGTATTAACACGTCCAGTAATAACACATATTCTAATCAGAATTTATTTCGTTATTCTTCTCCTCTGTCGATGCTAGCTGCTTTCCACTGAACTGCCCCCTCATTCTCTGCAACTCCTCTAATATCTGACTTTGTTACATTTGCATCTGCATTTGCATGTTAGCTTGTAATTTTCGGACTTGATCTAGCTCTATTGTAAGGATAGCCACCTGTTGCCTATACAAAGTCTTCTGGCTGCTTGCTGAGATGATGGAGCTACCATAGGTTTGCCCCTCGTATACGTAGGCTTGCGAGTTTAATTCATAAACTCGACTTTTCTGCATTCCACCTACCACTTGCAACCAAGTGTGGCAATCAGAATAATCTGTAGATCCCCCAGAGGAACCCTCACCTGCTCCAACTTGGCTCTCTCGAAGCCATGCATACTCTTCGTATAAAAGTTAATGTAAGATTAATCAATTTACATATGACACTTAAAATTTTAAACTTATATACTTACGTAGGTTCTCCTCGCTCGCTCATCCATTCATTGCTGGTCCTATTACTGCTTGTGGGTATAACTATGCAACTCAACCCAGTAGCTCTCTTTGTAATATACTTATATTAAAATTTATAATTAAATAAATTATTAAAATCTATTAAAATTCTTACCAAATATTGCATGTGCTCAGTGTGTGGAACTGAGCCCCCAGTATGGAGTGAACTACCCATGCCCCCAACATCAGAAACTTGGTTATCTCTATTCTGGTCCCTTCTCCTTGTATAATCTAGGTAGCCCCAAGTACTGGACATCTCGGCCCATACTCTCACCAATCCAGAGGGGTAGCTCGCTGACTTCCTAATATTCATAAACATGTGTTGCAGGTAAGTCGGCCCTCACTTCTTAATTTTTTTTTAATCTTATCATTGTGCTCGGACAATTAGTAAAAATCTTTATATATATAAAATGATATAATATAAAATATTTGTGTTAGCTTAATTAAAAAGATACAATATATAATATTTTTACTAATAACAAATCTTAAACTCCCTAAACCATAAGTTGTGCACTTCCTTTGGGATTTTCTTCTAAGAAATATAAGGAGCGTTAAACCTGCTCTATATGATGTCCCTTATCTTATGTGTGGGCTGCTTCAACAGATAAAACTTGCACAAAATGTGTTAGATGAAAAAAATACTTCTCAAATTATCTTAGTAGTCCTGAGAATGTAGTAAGTACCTATGTATCGCCCTCAGGTAAAATCAATATGTGCCTATCTGACATCTGTTGTGTTGCAACTGTGGTGGAAGGTCCACCTACAAAGGACTAAGGGAGTGGTGGGTGGTAGAATAGAGCGATATATAGTGGATATGGATAAGTGTGAGGGACTCCATGAGAAGGTGGTGGGGGATAGTAAGGGTAGAAGCGAGTACTATGTATGGGGTCGAGTGAAGAAAAGCAAGGGTCTAAAGAGTAAAATTGAGGACTACCAGCTAGAGGAGTAGGCAAAGGCGAGCTTAGTTGGCTTTGAGTGGCAGGCTGAGAAGAAGAGGTCCCCTCAATACGTATAAGTATATTGGATGAGCCACTAGTCATCTTCTTGTGCCTACCAAAGATTTTCTTGATTGATATCGATCGTCAAGGGGGCTCATCACTAGAAGCCATCTATAAAATATAAAAAATAATTAGCAACTTACACTTAATATAAACTATAAGTACCGCTAAGTTGTGAAAATAAAGTAGAGTAATGATAAACAAATTGAAGTAACTACTATTATGTGATTAAAAAGAAATTATGCACTTCATATAAATTGTAATTACTATTATGTTGTAAAAATAAAGTAGAGCAATGATAAATAAATTGAAGTAACTAATACTATATTGTTAAAAAGAAATCACGCACTTCATATAAATTATAATTACTGTTATGTTGTAAAAATAAAGTAGAGCAACAACAAACAAACTGAAGTAACTACTACTATATGCTATTATAAACTAAATTACCTTGTACATACATTAAATATATGTACCTTCTATTTACTAATCATTTATTGATTCAGTTCCATGCGATGATAGTTCATCTTCACCACTAGCAGATTTCTCATAATTTTTCTCAATGTTTAAATATACTTCCTCTAACTGCAACTCACTCTCATTAGTTACAATTTAATCATCAATATAGTTAGCAACATCTTTTATATTTGACATAAGCTCTTCTTGATGTACTGATGGTATTGATATGATTTTCTCAATGACTCCCATGAGTTTGGTCTTGATGACTACGAGCCAATCTCGTTTTCCTCATAATCTACCCGGATAGTTAACAAAGTAGAATCGACTTGCCTTGCTAGAAATGATAAATGGGTCAAACTTTACATATCTCATACCCCACTTTACTTTTATTATACAGTATAGTGGATGTATTCTTATACCTTAGTTCTGCATTGCATCAAACCAATCATAATAAAAGATATATATAGTTTCCATCACATGGATATTTTAATTGTAATACTTCATGTAAGACCCAATAATACTCATAATTATCACCTATATGAGTGTTATCTCTTATACAAACCCAAAATTTTCTGTCTTCCTATCTTCACACCAATATTTGGTCTAAAATTTGTAGTCATTGACAAAAAATAGCTAATATTTTAGTAAGCTATTCGGTCCCCAAGCTAGATCCAATAGTCCTTGATACTATAAATCACTGTCTTGAGTGTGAACCTGATTGATTGATCAAATGTAGGTAAATTATTAGCATGTTTACTGTGTTAACTCATTAAGAGAAATAAGTAGAAATGAGTAGTCGGAATGCAAACCATATTTTTGAACCAGTTTGAAAATTATGTTTCAACTATCTTTTGAACTTCTATTGATATTGATGTACTTAAACTATTAATGAAACTCCTGTAAATTTTAAATAGTTGTGATTTATGAGTTATAAATATATAAAAAATTAACTCATACTTACTTAAGATAAGGCTCAACTTCATCACAACTAAGTAAGAAGTACAATATAGTAGCTCTCAACTCCTTATCAATGAAATAACACACAATGCTAGCGCCTGTGAGCTCACAACATCCATTAAATAGATTTATAACTGAAGATTTACATGAATCTAGATGACCTATATTTTGAGGTACAGTAATCCTTGTTAATTATAACATTGGGTCAAAGTAATACAAATAAAATTGGGCTATCTCTTACATTAGATATGCTTCATAAATTGATCCTTCAGATGTGCTTTTTTCTTAGCAGTTTTCTTAAGTTTACTTAAATATCTCTTAAATGGATATATCCATCGATACTGAACAAGTCACTGGAGAACAAATGGAGCACCAGTGATGATTTTTATAGTTGCATCTGAAAAAATTACAGAGAACAAACGATGAACAAGAACGAAGCACTGGTGATGATTGAGCGGGAACGGTCACCGGTCGTGAACAGACGGCGAACGCCGACGAAACCACGGGAGATGATTTTTGTTAGAGTAGGAATGGGAGGAGAAATCACGTGAAGTAAAGAGGTAAAAGATCGCATAATAGGAGGGAAGACATGTTGGGTTCAATATAGGGCCTTTTTGGCAGCATTTCTAGTGGATTATCCGTCGGTACTGTTCTAGCAAAATTTTTGTCGAAAATTCAGTGGGTTTAAGTAAGCTAGTGGATATTCTACCGGCACAGCCACCAGAATCATTCCGGTGAAATGTCCATCGATACATTTCACTGGCTTTAAGTAAATCGGTGGATTACCTGATGGATTGTGTGTCGGTAAGTTACCGATAAAAAAATCCCTTGGAAACATCGTCGGATAGCTTCTGTTGAAAATACAGCCGATATATATGCCGATATTTACAGTAGTTGTCTATCAATTAAAAAGTTCACCAGAACTAATTGTTTTTCTTGTAGTGAACATAGAAATATCATTACTTTGAACATGTATAAATAATACATATTATATTACAAGAATATATAAAATGCTCATAAAGTATCAATAATAACTTACCTGTATTTTTTTTCTTCTTTCTCTTTTTCATACTTTTTCAAACACATCAGCATAAGAATATTAGTTCTTTCAACATGTATAACTAGTGTCTAACATATCATAGAGTTATATAAAATTTTACATGTATAACATGTGAAACCCCTTAATTAAAAGAAGTTGAACTCTTTAACATCGAGGCGCCTTTTGGTGTAATGGTTGATATTTCATTAAGAAACTATGTAATTAAGCATATCCATCCTAGAGAAATCTTAGAATGGATGACCTCTTGGGAAGTTACACCAACAAGATAAAATCGTGAGGCCCTCAGGCCAAAGTGGACAATATCTCGATATTTAAGAATTTGGGCTATTACAAATTGTATCAGAGCAATACACCAGCCGAAAAATAGAAACTAAGTGTCATACAAGATAAAGTCCTACATCATGAGAGCCACTTCTTGAACCATATATGGGAAAAAGTACTATATTGTGGGAGTCATCACTTAAACTTGTAAGGGCCACCTCTAGAATCTTATCTGCAAAGTGGATGATTCTAGAATAAAGATACTGACGGGAATGTAAGCTACTTAAGTGGGGGAGATTGTGAAACCCTTTAAGTAAAAGAAGTTAAACTCTTAAACATCGAGGTGCCTTTTGGTGTAATGATTAAAATTTAATTAAGAAATTCCATAATTAAGCATACTCATCTAGAAGAAATCCAGGGATGGGTGACCTCCTGAAAAGTTACACCAACAAGATAAAACCATAAGGCTCTTAGGCCAAAGTGGATAATATCTCGATAGTTAAGAGTTTGGTTTGTTACATAACAATAGTAGGAGTTCAGGGGAGGAAATTTGTATATACATTTTAATAGCTACAAATTATAAAATTATTCATATGTAACATCCATAGTAATATTTTGTAACTTTTAATATTTTATAATAATTCCTATTACTATCAATATCCTCATTTAAATGCTTGAAATATCATGCAACTAAAAATATACTACTAAAATTTAGTTTATATATGTTAACATGACCAAAATGTTCTAGCTTACAACATATTAAAAGTTACAGTAAATGTTTTTATAATCTTTACAAATCTAAGTTTGTTCGAAATCTAACAAAATAAAATACCAAAATTTCATACAATTACCAAAAAAATTAAAATCTAAAGTAGGGTAACGATAGCCTACCTTGATCTGAACAATACTCCTAACTGTCCCAACAGATGAAATTAACTCTAAAACTTTTGAATCTATCTTCTCTCTATTCTCTTCCTTCTCTTCCTCCTCTCCTATTCTTGAGGCTAAGGAATAGAAATGAAAATGAAACAATTTTTTTAAGTGAATTTAGATATTTATATAAAATTCTTTGTCGAGAGTTGCAAAGCCCAAATCTTTAGTGCCACAACACCCCTAAGGGCTGAATTTTGGTCCTAAAAATAGAGAGATTAGCATCATAACACAACTCAACAGTGTTGTGGTGCCCCAAGAAGCACTTTCAACTTATAAAATTCTTAGAAATAAAGAGATTCTTTGTCGAGAGTTGCAAAGCCCAAATCTTTAGTTCCACAACACCCCTAAGGGCCGAATTTTGGTCCTAAAAATAGAGAGATTAGCATCATAACACAACTCAACAGTGTTGTGGTGCCCAAAGAAGCACTTTCAACTTATAAATTTCTTAGAAATAAAGAGATTAGCATTGCCATTTTACATGACAGTGTAACACTACAAATAGAGAGAGCAGCGCCGTAACACCAACAATAAAGCGCCACAATGCCCTAAAGGGCACTTCTAACTTATCAAAAAAAAATCCAAATGTAACCAAGAAAATTAATAAAATATTAATAATTCACAAAAAATAAACAATTGACACATCAATATGTAAATCTTACTAGATTTAAATTAGGTCACTATATGTAGTTTAATTACTATACAAGCTGTCATTACAATCTTTAATTTATTTTTTGAGTGAGCTGACATATCTTTGATATGCTAACTTTCTTTATCAAAAATGAATTATTCACAACTTTTGAAGAGTTGTGCATTTATAAATAGTTATGGGTGTCTCAAATTTATTAAAATTTTATCATCATTAATTTTACCTTCTTGTCATGTGATGTGCCTTCCGGGATCCTTATTATAAGTTTTGGCTAATGGTCACTTTCTATGTCATTGCTCAGTTCCTTATCCTATCTATCTATCCTTCTAAATCAACCCACCTTCCCTCTAACTTGGGAGACATGTTGAGAGATCACACTTGCTAGACTTAGAAATTCTTAAGTTTTGATTTTCATTGCCCACTATTGATTATGAGGCACAACATTAAATAGTTTCTGGTAGATTTTGGCATCAACAATGATTTCATGGTTTGGACTCCTTCAAGTTGTGAGCCTACAAATTCATTGAAGGATGATGATTTTTATTTTTATTTGATGAGCTTCACTATGGACCATGTCTCTCCCTTTATGCTAATGTGCCAACCGATTTTGGCCGCTATGGGCTAGTAACCATCCAAAGTGCTTCAAATATCTGTCATTTTTGTTGTATTTTTTGCCTACTTCTATGAGAAATAGATTTAGTGGAGCATTTGCCTTTTTTATAATTTGTTTAAGGCCAAAAAACTTAATAGTTGTTGCATTCTTTTCACGTCCTCACGTTTAAGGATTTGTGAGGTGAGAAGTGATGGGCGACTAAAGGAGGAATTTATATTTTGTGAAGTCGGTCATGGGGTGGTTCGTAGGCACTAATCCTCAAGCGGTGCCCCATGCTTGGGGGTGATCCTTAATAGTTGCTCCTAAGGAGAGTGAGTTTGTCTCAAGCTTGTTGAAGGAGGGGTTGGACTGGTTGCATTACATAGCCAACATAACTATTAGGGCCACAATACATCTTTTGCTCAATCCATGAATCCCTATCCATTTTATGAGTCACTTAGCCTTTGATTTCCTTAAATTGTTTCAAACTTTCATTATTTTTTCAATTGTCAAAGCCCACCCATAACTTTTTCCTTGTTGAAATTAGAAATCCTCAAGCAAGGATTAGTCAAGATCAAAACTAGCTCGACTCACTGTTCTCGACTAAAGAGATCATCAAGGGAGATAAGAATCTTCTTGAAAGACTAACATGCTGATTTTGCAAGGTGGCACCACGAGCTTACTAAATTGGTTTCATTGGTCTAGGAGTGAAATACATAGTTAAAAAATTTAGAGAAGTTTCAAAGGAATTGGAGAGGCTTCTTGAATCACCTTGAAATGTTATTAGTGCTCGGAAATGCATAGGAGCATGATGATGTAAATAACACTGGTAGATAATTTTTTTACTTTTGATGAATACTTTGTACTTAGCATCATTCATGAAAAAAAAGGATTATCAAGTATAAGGATCCCTCTAGCATGCTCAGTCTTAGGCACTCCCTAGGGACCTAGTCCAATTTTACCATCTTCGCAAATTAATGGTGAGTTATGAAATCCTAATTCTCCATGTTAATTAATCTCTCAGTCACATTGCTCCACTTCTTATAGTGCTTGATTTTTATCAATGACATTAATTTATGCTCACCACACCTTTCAGAATGTTGCATTCAAAATTGTTCATGGGTGACACACTTACTCTGTCGCAGGACCAACTAGAATGATAGAGCAAGCAAAGGAGAGATGGGTAACAAGAAGATGATATCTTGAAATTTATTACTCTTTATGAAATATAAAATTTTCAAAAGTCCAAAAAATATTTTTCAGCCTCATATTTATATGATTATGAAGGCTATAGATGAGGCTACATTCAAGGAATAATAAAATAATGCATGACAAGACTTCTATAGACATATGGACATGGCTCTATGGTTACATGTGGACAACCGTTTCACATGTAACATTAGGACACCTCCAACGAGTGTCTCTAATAGGTGTCTTTGGCGAATAATCTCTTAGGCCAAGGAGCTGACTAGGTGGGTGTAGTTGCTACTATTGAGTTAGAATAGACGAGCGTGTTCTATTAATGGGGTAAGTGGTTATTTGGTAGAGGCGAGCACTCTCACAAGGGTGTGTTCTTCCTTGATTCACCCTTCCTAGGGTGAATCAAGATAAATACTTTTGGGCCGAGTGCCTCCTTTAATCAAACTCTTCCAAGATGAGTGCCTCTCTTGGTCGAGCTCCTCCGATCTCAATAACATGATAACAGCTTTAAAATTTTTATCAATTAAATTAATCAGCACTAATATCAAATTAAAATCATTAGACTATAAAAATAGAAAGAGTTGAAACAGTCGACATCTGCTGCGAGAAGCCATATGCGTAGGCCACTTCGCATTAATTGTGCTCTCGAATGAAGCAATAAGTCACACAGCTCCCCTTCCCCTGAAGCTCTTTATGTCATCCAAGAACATGTTTCCTTTATATTTTAATCTGCAAAACGTGTTTCCTACTTCTAAAGAGAATAATCCCCTGCCAGCTAGAAGAGGAAGAAGTAGAAGAGGAAGAAAGGAAAGAGCACATGAAACTTCCAGTGCAAATAATTAACGTAGAGCTTAAGAAATAAATTAAAATTTTAATATTTTAATTAAAAAAATTTATTTATTATTATAACAAGAAGATCAAACTTTATTCCTACTAAGTGGTGGCAGAGCCAAAATATTTTTTGATGGTAGCACAAATTAGATTTTTCAAATATTTCTTAGCTCCGCCATTGATCCCACTACATGTGGTGACTACATGAATCTGTTTTCTCTATTGTGTCCTATTTGGGTATCTTCATCCAAAATACTCCAAAATATAGTAATTCATCTCCAACCGAATTCTATTTCATAACATCAAAAAAGAATATACTGGGTATAATTTTTCTCCAATAAAAAATGGTATTTATGAACAATGCGACGCCATTCGCGTCAGGAGAATAGTGCAAATTTTTGTGTTTGGGTAGAGCAGCTCGCAGACGATAAACGTTGCTTTAGTGTTCGGTTGGAGATGGCCTTAAGAGTCGATTTCTCATTTAAATCTAATAAAAAAGTCATTTTTTATATTTTCTTATCAAATCTTTTTAGATTTATATCTATCTTTCTTAACATAGGTCATAGATCTAATATATCATTTAATTTAGTTTTATTAATTACTCTTTTAAAAACATTATTAAATTAATTAGCTTTAAAGATAATAAACAAAATGATTCGGAGGAGAAAAATGGATCGTGTCCATTTGAAAGTCATATTTTAATCGTTTGATTTTTAAATAGGGATCTAAATGATCCCATGAATAATTAATTTGATTCTCTTATTCAAAGAAGTAAGAGATCAAATTCATCCTTTTTATATAGTTGTGGATTATTTTTATTAAAAAAAATTTAGGTTACCAATTAGATCTTTTCTCATTAGCTTTATAAATTATTATTTTTATGCCAAATATTATATATATATATATATATATATATATGTATATATATATATATATATATATATATATATATATATATATATATATATATATATATATATATAATTTTAATGAATAATATATATTTTTTAATTTTGAATTGTAAGTAGAAATGCAATGCGTTCTTTATAAAGCCAAATAATTAAGAAAGGTGGATTTAGAAATTTGTACCAATTAATGGAGGATTGAGTATTGGGGTGCTAAAAATAGTAAAATGAAGAATGTTTGCAACGTGGAGATCGGAGTCGGCACCGAAAAGAAGACCACCCAACCGAGAATAAGATGGAGGAGTTGACCGTTATTTTTTAAAAATTTAAATTTATGAAAGGGGCATTTAAATAGGAAAACTTAATAAGAATTTCTCAAATTTAAATATTATATTTATAACAAATTCCATATTATATTGTTATATAAAAAGAATGTATCTTCAAGCCAAATTTTTAAATATTATGAGGTATATTTAATTTGTGATATTTTTATTTTATTTTTATTTGTGATATTTTTATTCTTAGTTTATAATCTATTGATTTAGGGTTTTTTCTTTTTTTGGAAGGATAGGTTTTTATCCCACACCTTATAACATTCTTGGTTTAATGTGTCATATATATATATATATATATAAATACTTCGTTAAAATGGTTTGATGTGTAAGTTATAAGTGAGAATGCGAGTATTCAAGTTCTTCAATCAAAGATTATTTCAATTTAAGTTATTATTGACTTAGATGATTCTCTATTATGTTTTTTATGACTTATGGGTTTCATCATCAAATTTTAACATTAAGTTCAACATTTGAATTGAATTATGTGCTCATGCCTAGAAGGAAATGTAAGATTATTAATTTAGAGGAGGTATTTCAATTGGTTATTTGTTGGATTATCTTCCTATCTCAATTCCTTTTTCCTCTTTGGGCCTCCCTCCTTATTATCCAAGAGGAGCATGGGGTCAAAGAATAAACGATTGGGTAAATTTGACGTAGCTTCTTAAGCTTATTTCTATGATATTAAGGCTTCGTTTGGGACAGCTTTAGATCACTGCTTTTTTCCTAATTTCAACAGATTTTTGTATTAAAAAATAGCTTTACAAAGCAGTAAGAAAGCCATCCCAAACAAAGCCTAAGACTTGGTGAGAAAACACATTCAATATTTTAGGCAAGTAATATTCTAAATCTAAATAAATCTTGACTTTATATTAATAAATGGTTGAATGTCTCATTTATTATAATATTTAACATTATTGTGCTCATATTTAATACATTAGTGAAGAGTATAGGGGTTACTTTATGTTCATAAAGCTATGGCTTAACGAGAAGGGTATTAAAAGAAGTATATGAAATTGATTATATGGAATTTAGCTCCCTTTTTAAATCTATCAATCTAAGGTGAAAGAGTGATAGAACCTTAAGCCTTTTCTCTTTTTTTCATTCAGCATATGTCTACAAGAAGCTATGCTAGGGTATTTAGATTCATAGTATTAACTAAAGCACTTGGATAAGATATTAAGAGTGAACTTAAATGTACTCACAATGATATAAATCAGTATATTATGATTGGTGGTTCTTAGGAGTATGTCCTTATTTGAGAACATTATTTTATAATGGGCCATTTTTTTTTATTTTCTTAGGCTAGTTGAGTTAAGAAGTTCTTTAGATCAAGGAAAACCCTAATAAGCATCTCTTACATTTCAAGTGGCAGCATAATGGCATCATAAATACTTAACCTTGTTTGATACTTTTCTTAAATGTGCTAAAGATAGCATAATCAACCTTTTAAGGCTACACACCAACATCCTTTTCCTAGAAGATTGACCAATACGAGATAATATTATCATTCATACAATCATTTATCATATGTATGATATTGGAAGGTAAATATACTATCCTTCAAATTTAAGAATATAAATTTTAAAATTTTGTCCCTTTATTAGGTTAACTTTAGGAAAGATTTTATTAATATCTAAAAAACCTAAACACTCCAATGCAACACCTAAATACCCTCATGAGCTCCACGTCATTTTAGGCATAAAGATTTATCTGGAGGTAATAAGTGGCTAAGGGAATTCATCAAGAATATATAAATATTCAGAGTTGGCAAACATTAACTTCTCTTTGCAAAATAGTTAATTATAATAGTCCAGATTATAATGTTTCCATTAATACTCAATTAAATATGAACTATAAAATTATAAATAAACTCTAAGTACCTACTAAAGCTTGGCCTTCATGCGCTCTATCTAACAAGGCCTACTCAGCAGGACATTTATCCTTTCTTGAAATATAATAAACAATAAAATGAGTATAAACTCATTAGGCTAACACCCATTCCCTCATAATAGAATTTATTCATAATAAGATATAATTGAAACAAAATTATGAAAGTATTGTTTAACTTTTAAGTTCTAAGTATAATGACGCACATATACAAAATGCACTTATACTCCCCTTATAACTCCCAATCTTCCACCTCCCACCTATTCAAGATAGGTTAGTGCAAAATTAGAATAGAACAAAACTTTCAATGTAGAATCAATTCAAGGCCAAAACAGAATAATCCAGTACAAAATATTTCCACCTTGGGCCCAAATAGATAATTTTAGAATGTTTTTCTTTTCAATTCAAAAACTCAAAGAATATTATGAAATGCATGAAAATGCAAATGTAATATGCAATTAAAGCTTTTTAAAGTAAATATATTTATATATCAACTGGTACCCTCACATTTTAGTTGCCAAATTAAAGTACACAAAAAGTTATCAAATTCATAGAGATTGTGCAAAATACTAAATTAACATACTTTATCAACTATGTTGAAGTTCAAATAGGCTTCCATTTTTCAGAATAAGCGAAAATTCATACAGAACAAACCGACAAGTGAAATTTTACATTCTTATAGTCAAAATTTTCATAATAGAGTATAAAATAATATATTAAAAGTTACGCGGTAAAACATTGTTAATACTTAAAAAAAAACTTTTAAAAGTATATATTTTATTATAAACTTCAGAATTTAAATCAGAAATAGGATATGGGTTGCCTGCCTCGAGCCCGACAATTTTCCTGACTAGCCAGACGAAGAAAAATTAGATTTCAGGCTCTAAATCCTCTATTTTTTTTTCCTTCTCTTACCGTCCTCTCCTCTCCCTCATTTCTCGACAAGCAACTGGGATTTGAAACTGCGTTACTGATGAGATATTTATTATTTTAAAAAGTATTAATTCATCCTAACACCACGACACTATAGCTTTCTACGCCACAGCGCCATTTGCAAAACTCCCAAACTCTCCCAAACTTCCTAGACTCCATCCCCAATACCATTGCAACACCACCAAGCCGCCACACTTCCCTCAAAACACATTTTTCCTCATTTTCCCGAGAGCACATCACCGGAGCACCAACTCTTAGCGCCACAGTGCTTGCAGAGAAAACTTCCAACTTCTGGCTTTCCACTCTCTCAGCCCACATTTCCTAATTCTTCTATTCTCCATTCTATTGAATCATACTCACGACTATTGAATCAGTTAAAATTACAATTAGGAGCTGATAAATACCTGGATCTCAGACGACGGATATTACAAAAGAAGACCTAGAGTTTGTGTCAGAGAGGAAGTAAAAGGGTCAATAAAGCTAACAAAGGAGATGAATCAAAGGAACACAAGCTTAAGTCAAGGTAGGCAATCTATTTTATTAATTAATATTTTTTTTCTTAATTCTAAGCTTAATACTTGATCTTAGAGCACTTAAAAAGCTTAGTAGTAAAACTCATTTTTATCATGCAAAGAATTCGTGTTTTATTTCTTTCATTTTAAAAATAAAATTTATATAAGATGATCCTAAGCAGTCTTAGTGACATCTGATTGCTAGGAATTCTAATAAGAAATTGAGTTACTAGGTCACGCACTCAATTTTATATGAAAGATGATAAATTTTGTAAAATAAGTTAGATTAAGTGGACATTTTACCATATTTATTTTTGTTGCATATAAAAAATCTTTCTATGTTAATTATTGATTCACTCGGTATTACTTTCAGTGAAATAGCCTTATAAACATTAATAAATTATCTACTACATTTAACATTCAAGATACATGCAATCAATATATCAAAACTTGTTAACAGAATCTAATTTTTCATGATAGAAGTAAACACATCAATACATGTTATCACTACATCAGAGAATCCATAGCAATGAAGTGTAAGTGGAGTATGTGAAGTCTCAAAAACAAGTTGCATATATTTTTACCAAGACACTCAAGTGTAAATATTTTATTAAGATATGATGTTTATTTGGAAATGCAAAATTATTCAAGAGGGTGTAATAGAACGTATTTTAACCTAGTCAAATAATTTTTTTCAAAAGTCATTATAAATCCAAATCATAAATTATTTTGTCATAACATAGATATTATAGTAATTTAACACTAATGTTTTCATAATTTTTGAGCGTGGGTACAAATCCTTAAGAAATTGAGACATGTCAGTATAAGTGGGGGTTTTGAGACTGTTAGGTATCTGTTTTGCAAGCTGATTTTAATAAAATTTTCTAAATTTGATGTGCTATTTTATGGATTTATTTTATAATTTTTAAATCCTAAAAAAATTTATATGAATTTTATATTTAAAATTAATTAAATTATATAATTATATTAATATTTATTTATAAATATCATATTCCATTAATAAATCCATTAAAGCCTTTCATTTTTTCCCTCATTCGACTAAACAGAGAGCATGTAAGGGAATTAAAGAGAAGAGAGAGAGAGAGAGAGAGAGAAAAGAGAAGGTTGGGTTTGGAGGCCGTAGAGCAATTTTTGTCGTCGACTCTATTGAAAAATTTGCTTGTTTCATAGTAAGGAACATTTATCTTATTTCTGATTTTAATATTTTTGGGATTTTCTTAGTAAAATTTGTATTTTTATTACCGAAAAATGAGGATAATTTTATATTGGTAAAATTTTTACCATGTAACTTTTTATATGTTATAGAGATTAAGATTATAAATACTTTGAGTATTTGTTTGAGATTTTTTACTGGGTTATTTTGAAAAAGTAGCAATTTTTTTCAATTCAAAAATTTATTTTAACATCTAAAAATAGTGTTTTAATTCAATTAAAGTTTCAGAATATTGTTTTACACAATCTCTCATAATTTAGTCAATTTATGAAAATGTGAATTTTGGCTCAGTAAGATTTTCTATTGTCTACCATTAGGACATTTTGACACTTTCTAAATTAAGCTCAAATATATTTTATTTACTCTAGTTCATTTGAAATGAAAGTGAATATTTGATTGAGTAATAATAGAGGTGTCAAAATCGAGTTGAGGGTCGGGTTCGGGTCTAACATAATATTGACCCGTTATTATTTGACATGACTCAAACCCGACCAATTTTTACAATTGGGTCAGATATTTCAACCCACACCCGAACCATCTAGTTTTCGAGTTGACCCAACCCGACACAATACAATGCTGGTTTTTTCCCTCTGCTCCAGCCATGCGATCCTTCTGTTGGCTTTCTTGGCTTCGATGGTCAGCTAGCTTCGCCGCCCCACTTCCTCTACACCTCTTCCTCCTAGTCCATTTACTCTTCATCCCAACCTAAATCCATCCTCAAGGTTTTTATTTTTTGTTCATCTATAGAGAGCACCAGTCCTCCATCTTCAATGAAATCCATCATAGTCATCTTATCTATGGACCACTTGACCTCCTGGTCCACCGGATGGCGACTGAAAATCATTATGCCTTGTATGCCATGTCTTTCTCCTCGCTGAGTCATCTCATCATCACCGTTGCTCTCTCTGTCTGCTCCAGCTCTGCCTTGAATATCTACCCAAGCTCCTCGACCACCGCTATGGTGATATCCATCCATTGAATCCCTGGAACTCTCTATTTACCCTTCCCTTGATGACGTTTCCCTCTTCGTTGTTATTGCGCTAATGCAGGTAGAGGTGCAAGTCGCACCATTCCATTTGGGTTACGTGAATACTAGAGCGGGACTTCGATTGCTATAGCAAGCGGGTTGACCCGGGTCAAATCCATGTCAACTTAGGTTAGCAGGTTGACTCAGATCCAACCCAATTTTTTAAACGGGTTAAATTTTGGAACCCGAACTCGACCCATTTACCAAACAGGTTGATCCTAATCCAAAAATTTTGGGTCAAGTTTTTGGGTCATGTCAAATATTGATAGCCCTAAGTAATAGCTGGTCACTATTATTGTTATAGTACTTTGATAATAATAGGTGTGTAAAAGATAAGTAAAGATTGGTTGACCCATTGGTTAGAGATTGATTGACCTGTATATGATGGTGGGCTAATAGACTTTATTTTAAATACTATGATTTGACGTTATTCTCTACTGATATAATAATTGAGAGTTATAAAGAGTTATTATTAATATGATGAGCAAAGAGTGATGACTATGTTTACTGAGTCAACAGTTATCGATTATCAATTATTAAAAAATATTATGATAGCCAGAACTTTTTTACTTGTTTAATGTTACTACTGAAATGCATGTTATTAAGGCATGTTCCTATTACTACACAGATTTACTATTATTGTATTATTTTATTGCTCCTGCCACTAGACTATTTCTATTACCTATATGAACATTAATATTGTTTGATACTACTGATTCATTATACTGATACTAAGTGTGTGACATATTAAGTATGTAATATAATAATTTGATATTGATATAAAATACTTGGATAGTATGTGTACACTCCTATATGATTTGATTACATTGATATGCTTTTGATAGTCTTTACCAATGCTTTAGTTTTACCACTATATATGATTTTTCTACTGATTGATAGTATTGATGCGACGATTGCTTTAGTAATTTGACACATATATTGGTTTACTGATTTCTCCATTGCATTACTTTACTGGCTTCTATACAGCATCGCTTTACTGGCTATAGACTTTGTTGCTAATGTATGTGCATTTTACTATTTCTGCATTGATACATGATCATATAAATGTTACTGCTACGATTTGATTGCTGACATGCATATTGCTCCTTTGCCATACTTTGAGTTTAGTTATAGGATTTGATTACTTGCTGGGCTCTTGAGCTCATTATATATGGTTAAATAGTTTCAGGTTAGGACATAGGATCATATACGCGAGATTGATCAAATCAGGATTCTCCAAGCTTTTTGTTAGATTATTTCTTTCTATCTTTTAGCTATTCTTTTGTACTCAGGACAGAATAATTATAATATGATTATATAGATCCTGAGTAGTGTATATAATTTTTGAAAAAATGAATACATATGTATATATTGATATTTTGATCGATAGCTTTATTTTTGCTAGTATTCACATTAATAAAAGAAATTAGATAGCTCTGGTTATGTAAATTAAAAGATAAAAGAAGAATTCTTCCAAATTAGATTCTGGGGCATAACGAAGGGGTGTTGGAAATTAAACTTGATTTTAGCTCATTGTTATTTGGGCTTTAGTTGTCTAATTAGAGCACAAATTCTAAAAAATCATTTGAAGATCCTAGAAACTTAATGACTTTGTGGTATAATATCTAGAATATCATTTAATCACTTTATGATAAAAGATAGAAGAGTTTTTAGAGAGTTAATTGTAGCCATTAGATTAAAATGTATTGGCACAATTCTAATGGAGGTGCCACTAATATAAATAGTGGTGATTTTTTTTGAGTTTATATCAAAGTAAGAGATAAAAAGTAAATAGCTTATTCCAACCAAATATATCTTCTCATCATCTTAGCTTTGCCAAGACCTAAAAGCTTTCTCATTCCAACAACATCTCCATAAGTTGCCCATTTCTTGAAGACAACCATTACAAAGACAATATCATGGTATCTTCTTTTGTCGACTAATGAAATATAATGTTCTTCAAATTCACCAAGAAATATAGATCACTAAATTGTTGTCACTACTGGAAAAAGCAAAGAAAAAGATGCATGAATTATAAATGGATTATGTTTGAACAAGAATTTCACAAGTCAAAATTAAGAGTAACACCTAATGATGAATACAAAGAATATTTCCAAGCCTATAATTGCAAATATGTATACATTACAAAGATGTAGTAGCATTTATTTGATTCAATTCTCCATTTTAATATCACACAATAAATCTCATAGTAGCTTAATGATAGTTAAATTCCCTAATTTATTGGAAGAAATTGCATGTTATGACATTAAAAATTGCAAACTTGAAGAAACAACATATTTCATGTGAAAATCATACAAAGTAATCCATTAAACTTTTGTAAAAATTGGGAAATACTACAACCAACATAATTGAAGGAGTAATTTCTTCTGATATTCTCACTAAAGTATTATAGATGATGATAATTATGAAATTCTAAATTAAAATAATAATAATTAGTATTTTTAAAAAACTATTATTGGATATCATGATTGGCAGGATATAATATAATTGATATGATGAAATAAATACAATTGAGGGAATTATATTAATCAACATTTCATAGGAAGAAATATTTACCTCAAATAATAAACGTAGCTCACAGTCTTCAACATTACTATTGATGTTTCTCATAAATAATGTTCTTGAAAGGTGAACCCCGTAAGAGCACTCTCTAATAATAGTTCAACCTCCATTTGATAGGCCATAATGAGTAATAATATTCACAACACCTTCTTCACCTATATGGAATTTTGAATCCCTAAAGTTATTTTCTCCATATGATCAAGATCAAATTTTATTCCCTAACACCAACAAATATGTTAGACTATTCCTATCTTTTATTCACATGTGCAATGCATGTCCCTTAGGTCAAAACCTTCCATTATGCTAGTTAGAAGTGCTTCTTCATCATCAAGAAGTATAACCCTCATGCCACGAACAATAAGGTCATTCAATAAATCGTAAGCTATATTAATATTTGTGACAAGCATTTTAGTGATCAATTTTGAGACCCAAAACTTAGTCATAAATTGTCCTTTATGAATTATTTTGTGATAGAAATGTCTATATATTGTACATAATCAAATTTTATATTGTGATTTTTATTGACTTCTCTCTACTCAGATGACGAATCATCCATAGATTGGATGCTAGAATCCACACCTAAGAAGTTGATTGAAATCAACATACAAGAAGCATAATATTAACTATACATCAAGTAGCAAGTGACATAATCATAAAAAATACTTACATGAATGTCTTATGTGGAAGTATATGCAATGAACTTGAAAGTAGATTGAGATCACTTGAATTATGGTAAATATTTGATTATAATGAAACAAGCAATAAACTACTTTGAAATTTTGGACAAATCTTTATAGACATAACATAACAATTGATTGGCCTATTTTATGTAACCCATATAATCCATTTTTAGCTTTGAAAACTACTTTATTGCAAAGTATAAAATATGTGAGCAATGTGTTTTATGTGATAATGGGCTTACAATGTCATAAATATTTGAAGATTTCCTTATTTCATTCATTTTGCATTTAAATAAAGAAAGGCACAATTGCAAACTACAAATAGATAATGATCTTTCACCAAATTATTGTTGTTAAGTATAACATGAGAAACAAAGCCAAAACTTGGCATGCCTTCTTTAGAAGATATTGCATTTTCATTTTAAAGTAACAAGAAAATGAAAACCAACTTAGATATCGTTTGGGATGGCTTTCCTATTGCTTCTTAAAATAACTTTTTAGTATAAAAATTTAAAATTTTGTATTAGAAAACTGCTTTAGAAAATAGTAAGAAAGCTGTCCCAAACAAAGCCTTAGATCCACATGGAACAAGCCATGCACTACTTAGAAACTTCTAACCTATCTTCAAAGATAGAACATTTATGTAACCAATATAATAAACCTTGGCTTGGAAACCACTTCAATGCAAAGTAAAAGTTAGACAAATAAAGGTTTCTATATATTTGAAATATCTGAAAATTTCTAGATCTTATTAGTTCAACATTTAAGTAAAAAGATACAATCAAACATTAAATATACATAATGATTTTTTCACCATATTATTGTTCTTATTTTAACATGAGAAACAAAGCCAAAGTAACATAGTAATATAGCATGTCTTTCATGGAGAGAGAGAGAGAGAGAGAGAGAGAGAGAGAGAGAGAGAGAGAGAGAGAGAGAGAACAAAGAAATAGAGATTGACAAAATAATAATTTTTATTGGATGACCACTATCTAAGATAACATAACTTATCAACAAAGTTCCTAATTGCATAAAATCCATTAATCCAATAAAATATTTGATGTAAAATTAGAATAATTATGAAATAATTAAAATAAATACATTAAAATTATATAGTTTGTATGCAAATTGCCCATATAATGAAGAAGGATATGAAATGTTTGGATTTATTTTTAAAATTTAGAATATAAGATTTATGGTTGATGAAAAATGAAAGATCTGAATATGTCAAATTTATGTTTTATTCACTTGCTTGACATGCATAACATTCAAAAATATCTTATTTATATATTAGCTAAAACTTATTTTCTATTTATTATAATACTTCACTAACTCCCTTCTCTCATCCATAAACTCTCAACAATAAAAAAGAGCGTGAAAATCGGGATTGGATATCACTCGGATCATGAAGAAGAGATGAAAAAATTACAATGGGATTATGAAGATAAGAATATTGACGTAACCGACAACATGTGAACGATAAAGAGGGGGTGAGGAAGTTGTGAGGAATCTCACTGGGAAGAGCAACTATGAGAGTTGATGATGCATGAAAGATGATACGAGGTGAAAACGTGGTGTTGAGAACTTACTTGGAAGAGCAACTATGGGAGCTGACAATAAATGAAAGTTGATATGAGGCAAAAACGTGGTGTTGGGAACTTATTAGTGAGCATTGACTGGATTGACGACTTGTGATTGATGAAGAGAGGTTTGATGGCTATAAATCAAGAAAGAGAGTGCGAAGAGTGATAATTTTGATTTGAGTGTTATGTGAGTAAATAATAAGTTATATATATATATATATATATATATATATATATATATATATATATATATATATATATATATATATATATGTTAGATGAAGATTTAATTTTGAGAAAATCACAAATTATTTTATTAGATGAGCATGATGAACAGTAAGTAAAGGTAGAATTTACACGGCCAAATTTCCCGCAGCAAAGTTGCAACCCACAATCTAATCAGCCTATTCAACGGTTCTCCTCCTAAACCAAAATTTCCGGCCATTTGCCTTCTTCATTGTGCCCTTTTCATCAAAACCCTAATTTCTCCAATCCATACTGTCTTGCAAGCCATGGCAGGAAGGGGCCGCGTCATACCCAGCCACGTCCTCCAACTTCGCGATGGCCAGCCTCCTCGCTTAGGCCCACAGATCGTCCACATCCTCGACGAAACTTCACTTCTCCGCCGCCTCCCGCTGCCTCACGCTCCTCCCCCCTCCATCATCGCCCTTGAAGATCGCCTCGCTGCTCAGCACCGCGAGATCCAAGTTCTCCTCTCCGACAATCAGCACCTTGCCGCTACACACGTCGCCCTAAAACAGGAGCTCGATGCCTCCCGTAATGAGCTCCGCGTTGCCTCCGCTGCATCTGCTAGGGTACAAGTGGAGCGGGATGCGGAGGTGCGTGAGGTGCTCGAGCGATCTTTGAAGGCTGATGCCGAGGCTCGTGTGGTCGAGGAGATGCGGGCGGAGTTAACGCAGGTAAGGGCTGACGTGCAGAAGCTTGGTGCTGCGAGGAATGACCTATTGGAACGGTTGCAGGGGCTGAAAGTGGAGTTTTCACGTACCAGGGAGGAGCTAGGGCAAGCATCCGCTATGAGGGATGAGATTGAGGCCATGAGTAGGGAAATTCAGAGGGGAAGGTTTGTATCTGTCAATGTACCTGACCTTATGTATGTTTTTTCGTCATGAAGTGACTATGATTGGTTTGACAACCTTATTTAGTTGACAGATTTATTCTTATGCGTTTTTTGTGTCGTTATGTATTGGATTGATGCTTGATTGTGAATTAATTAGTCTTTTTTGAGATGAGAAGAGTTTATGTAGCTATTCCTGTTTTTCCCTTTGTAGTGATGATGCGATATGAATTGCTATTTTTAGCTCTATAGCAATTGATGAAGCATGAATTGAGTTAAAAATGACTGATAAATTCTAAGTTGAAATTTAGTAGATTTTTTACATTTTTATCTTTACTGAGTTTCTGCTTTCTCTATTGAATTGTTTATTTTTGTAAATCTTAAGTATATTAGAATAGGACATGTGCCTGGGGGCCTACTTTCTGAAATTTGCTCCTTGGCCTTGCTTTAAATGGATGCTAAGGAAGTGGCGGTCTAACTTGCCAGTTATTGTTTTTAGCTTGGGTGGCCTCTAGATTTGTTGGAGGGCCTTGCTTTAAATGTATACTGTTCTTTTATTTCCATCAATTTAAAATCAAACAAAAAGCATGGGTCTTCTTACTTTACATTCCAGTCATCATCAGAGGCCACTTCCTTAACATTTATTACATGTAATTTTTTGTGCTTTTAATATCATATTTATCTTCATTAATTTAAGGTATACTTTACATAAAGCAAGGAGTGGAGTTTATTGTGATCTAAATGCATCATCCAAGGTTTAAAATTGCACAATTAGGTATTGAGGCATTTTTCATTCGTGAGGTGAGGCGTAAGCCTAAAAATCAAAAAAATTGCATTAAGTGAAAATAAATGTTTACATTGATTTTTATATAGTACCAAAATAATATGTTAAAAGATGACATATTGACTTTCTATTGAACTATAAAGTAACAAACTGACATTCATATGAAACAAAAAATTGCACAAGATATAAAATGTCAAGTGATAAATTACGTGAAATATAATTTAAATCCAAATTTCACAAGAGCAAAATAACAAAAAATATAAGAATTGCATAAAAGTATCATATAACATTAAGTTCAATTCCAAATTATTTCTTTCCCAGTTCCCTACTCATCCACATTTAATTGTTAAAGAAAGTTGAAATAGTTGGCAAAAACTCAGAAATCATCTGCACTATCATTACTGAGGGGGTCTTTATTTGAGTCATCGTCATTACAAATTGGTCTATCTCCTGTCTCATCATGTGGAGTCTAATGCCTCATAATATGCTTCTTCTTCATTTATTTCAACCATCTTCTAATTTCATAAATGTTTTTCATCAACATAAAGAGGAGAGTAATACTCCAATTTTTTTAGAGGAGGTGATAGTGGTGTGCGGCTTCCAAGTGATCTACGGCAGCAGCTAAGATATTGGCAATTGCGGCGGAGGCCGCTGGCTAGAGGTTGAGGCAATCGAGAGGAAGTTGCTGCAACTCGGGGGTGCATAAAGGTGTGATTTGTTCTAGGCTTTAGTTTAGAATTTAGGTAAGTTTTAATAAAAAAATATTTAAATAGTGTGAGGTGTATGCCTCATGCCAACAAGGTGAGGCACACGCTAAACTAGCGCGTACGCCTCATAAAAGAGCTCGTGGCATTTTTCACTGGAATTTTGCTGAGCCGGGCCTCAAGTTCAAAATAAATGCCATTAACTCTATTACGCTATTTTAATTAACAAACAAACTAATTTGACAACTTATATATTAATGTATTTAGTTTTCTTCTATTTTGTTGTTAAACAAAGGATCAACATATGAGGTTTAGTATTCAAATAACAAATTTTTGAAGCATGCATGCGTATTCTTCAAATTTCCTTTCTACAAGTTAATAAAACAATATATGTACAGCATTTGGTGCAATATTAAAATTCTGCAATTAGAGGCATAGTTAAATTAAAGTAGAAAGTTTGCAATACTAGATTGTGGGAGTTTATTGTTTAAAGCAAACTTAGAATGAATTTTCTCCACTTATTTTATGGTGATTCATCTCAGTTTTCATTTGAGTCATTTGTTTATTATAGAAAATAATTTGTTTTTGCACTTAAACAATTCTTTCCTAATCTCTAGATGATTGCTAAATCTAATCCCTTTGCAATACTTTGAGTTAAGATTGTAAGCTGCCACATGTAAAGGGCATTGTAGTTTCCTGGCCCATCTATTCTCAATTAAATTCTGAAAACTATATACTTCTTCTCAAACCCTTAACGAGCTTTTGCAATCCTTTTCTTGGCAACTTCCATCATTTCATATATAAATCCCATGGAGGAACTCATGTTGGAATCAACTTGTCTAAGCACCTCAATAAAGGATTTGTTATAGATATGCAAAATAAAACATGGCCCCAAAATACTCTCTCATGATTTCTTTCCTTCATACAATTTATGTTTTATTGGCCCATAAACTTAAACATTCACATCAGAAATAGGCAGAGAAATAAGAGTTTGTTTTTGTTTTAACAAACTTCTTATTGCCGAAGTTAAAGTGGCAAATCTGTTTATATCTAGCCTCAGAAGCTCTCCGTTATTTGTGAACTTTTTCATAAGATTTAGTACCCACATATGACCCATAAATGAAATAGTTAATAGCCTTTGCCTTCTAAGATACAAATAAATACACCTTATTTTTTTTCTAATATCTTCTAACATCAAATCTGTGCAACGTTCCTCTCATGAAGTCAAATACAAATTCTCTCTTATCCATTGACTTTGCTCTTGCAATCACATAACTTGATTGGTTGTTGATTATCACCCGTATGGCCATTGACTTCCATAATCTTGTAAAGATGTTTGAACTAGATATCACCATTTTTCTTAATCTGAAGAGTCAATGGACTTGTTAAAGAAATAGCGTGTGTCTCACATGATTTATTAGTATTCTACCATTTCGATCAATCCATTCCTTAGGCATAATACTGCAATCAAAATTTTACTAACCTGATACAAGCCCGAGGGCTTGGTCCATGTATTTTAGTGGATGATCAGTTGTGCATCTATAGGTTCAACTTCTCCCTTTTAACACACTTGTTCTTATTTCATGCATGGAATGTTGCTTGAGCTCTTTTTCATAATTTCCCATGACACCTGCCATCTTTATCTAAAATTAGTCAATTATCAAATTTTTTTATCCCTTTGGCATAAATAGTTCAACTATTTTTTTCTAACTGCCTCTTCTCTCTCTCTCTCTCTCATCAATTCTCAATAGTTGTTTGTATTGCTTCAAATGAGATGAGTTCATGTATTTGACTAGTTCTATTTTTTTTTATGAGCATCCACTACTGATGCCTTCCCATTTTTCCTAAGCATTTGTCTTTCATATCCTTCCAATACCAGGAAGATTTTCGCTTGATATTTTAAATCATTCACATTGATGATCTCTACATAAATGAAATTGAGCTCAAATTCAAGAAGAGAATAAGGCGTTAGAAAAGCAAAGATAGTAGAATATAAAAATTAAATAGTGAATTGTCTAAACAACTTTTTGTCGTTCTCTTCCAGCATCATATCTAGAAATCAGGGAGAAGGCTTATTCATATAGTGAGTGAAGGGTAGTTAATAGAAGCATGCTCTCTTTTTAAGTGATTGACAATTGTAATAGCACCAGCCACATCATCTAGAGGCTTAGCTAAAAGTAGTCCTCAACCATTTTAATGTTTTTATCATGCTCGAAATGAATCAAGGAATAAAAGATGGTTCCTTTGAATATGTAATAATTATGCGCAAGAAAATCAGCACCTGAAGTAGGACAATTGCTCATTCGAGTAATAGAAAACTCCTCAAATCCCAACAACTAGGGTCGTTAGAATTAACTCATACAGTATAATCACACTAAGATCCATCATGGGTAAGATGAGTTGTTATCTTATTAAGTGGATCAATAGGCAAAATCACAATTTTTGAAAAGTAAGTATTGCCCTATAAGAACTCAACTCAATTGTCCATTCTCCACTTTAAGGAGGTTAAATTGAGGGTGTAATTCAGTTGATTTGAGCTTGAGCAGTTCAGTTCGAGTTTTGCTCAATAAATCAAGTTTCAGCGCAATTTCAATCAGGTGAGTTTGAACTGACTCATCTTATTATGAAAAAGAGAAGAGGAAGGCAAACCCATATAGTTGTAACTATGGAACCATAGAAAGAAAAAGAAATTGGGGGAGAAAGAAAAAGAATTTGGTGGAGAAAGAATGAGATTTTTTTTTTGGTTGGGGAGAGGAGAGAGAGAGAGGAGAACTAGACTTTTATGTTATCTTAACTTTCTAATTAAACTGTTAAATTTAGATCTTCAGCAATATGTTCTAATGTGATATTTTGGGGTAATTACAAATGAACAACATGTTTGTTTGAAATATATATATGTAGCCCCTATGCTTGGTAGTTATGTGTATAAGTTTACACCCAAATTTATGAGACCAATCAACACTTTCGTGGGGGTTATTTATTTATTTCAAATATCATACAGTGTCACTTGTATGTTTTCGAAATACTTGGGTTTTGTTTTTATTTTAAATATTACATGGGGATTTATTTGTACTTAACTCTAGTAATTTTTTAAATGAGCTAACTTTTGAGGCCAAGCTTGTTTTTTGGCTACTTGAGCACGGCTCATCACCTGTTTATTGAGTTGTGCTTGGTAATTGAGTTAGGAGTCAGATTATCTCAACTAAACCTCTGTATCAAATGCATATGACTTGGTGTTTAGCTTACAAATTGAACTCTATATGTAATAAATGATGTCTCCAATAGTTTAAGGCCTACAAATGGAGCTAAAATTTTCATTATAAGTAGAGCTGAATGTTGTTCGATCTTTTGCTTGTTGGCTTACCTCTTTGTTTATGCTTACATCAAATGCATCGTAAGGTAACTCGAAAATTCGGAAAGGTCATGTTGCTTTAAGATTGAAACTTCTCAAAGGTGCTATTTATGTCCTGGAATTTTTATTGTTAGCATTTTTATTGAAATTTTCCTTTTAAGAAATGTTTTAATATAACTATAATCGTGCTAAAATTTTAATCCATCTCCTATCTTTGTTAGCAAGAAATTTTTTGGATATTAAGCATGATTAGAATTTATATGTTTAATTTATTTTTATTCAATAAGAGAGAGGATCAAAATGGTCCATTGACTCTTTACGAAGGATCAAATGATCCCAGATTATTTAAAAGTCTCATTTTAGTCCCTTGACTTCTTAGATAGGGATCTAAATGATCCCATGGGAGGATTAATTTGCTCTCTATTTAAAGAGTAAAGGGACCAAATTGGTATTTTTTTTATAGTTGGGGACTATTTTTACCCTTCATAAAAAGTTAGAAACCAATTTGATCATTTTCTCTATTCAATAATATGGTAAACAACTTTGGTTGAAGCATTAGCATGTTCAAAAACATATTTATTTGTGAACATGGATTTCTTATTCAATTTTCTGGTCAAGTTTGGACCAAAAATATGCATGTACTTGTACATTATATGAATTATATAAGTTTAAATTATGTGCATTTATGTTTATTTAAGTTCCATATAAAATATGTTTAGAAGAAAATAAAATTATGTTTCAAACCAAAATGGAAGCCACTAAATCTTAACTTTCTAATTAAACCTTTGAATTTAGATCTATAGAAGCATGTTCTATTTTGATATTTTGGGGTAATTACAAATGACCAATCTGTATGTTTGAAATCTATACATAACTCCAATGCATGGTAGTTATGTGTATAATTTTACACCAAAATTTATGGGATAATCAACACTTACATGGGGGTTATGTTATTTATTTATTTCAAATATCATATGGGGTCATGTGTATGTTTTAGAAAATACTTGGGCTGTGTTTTTTATTTTAAATATTACATAGGGGTTATTTGTAATTAACTCTAATATTTTTTTAAATGAGCTAACTCATGAGGCCCAACCTTGGTTTTTGGCTAATTGAGCACGGCTCATTAACTGTTTATTGAGTTGTGCTTGGTAATTGAGTAAGGAGTCAGTTTATATCAACTAAACCTCCATATCAAATGCATATGACTTGGTGAATAGCTTACAAATTGAACTCTATATAATAAATAATGATTCCAATACCTTAAGGCCTACAAATGGAGTTAAATTTTCTGTTATAAGTAGAGTTGAATGTTGTTCAATCTCTTGCTTGTTGGCTTACCTCTTTCTTTATGCTTTTACACCAAATGCATCATAAGATAATTGAAAATTCGGGAAAGTCATGTAGCTTTAAGATTGAAACATCTCAAAGGTGCTATTTATGTCTTAAAATTGTTATTGTTATCCTTTTTATTTAAATTATCCTTTTGAGAAATTTCTTTATATAATCATATATGTGCTAAAATCTTAATTTATCTCCCATCTTTGTTAGCAAAAAAATTTATGGATATAAGCAGGATTAGAGTTTACATGTTTAATTTATTTTAATTCAATAAGAGATATGACCAAAATGATCCCTCGACTCTTTACGAAGGCCTAAAATAATCACTGACTATTTAAAGTCTCATTTTATCTTGACCTTTTAAATAGAGACCTAAATGATCCCACAGGAGGATTAATTTGGTCTCTATTGAAAGAGTTAAGGGTCCAAATTGTACTTTTATATATTTGGGGACTATTTGGTCCTTAATAAAAATTTAGGGATCAATTTGGTCATTTTCTCTGTTCAATAATATAGTAAGCAACTTATGGTTGAAGTACTTGCATGGTCGAAAACATAGTTATATGTGAACATGAACTTTTTATTCAATTTTTTGTTAAGTCTGGACCAAAATATGCATGTTCATGTTTATTATATGAATTATATAAGTTTAAAATATGTGCAATTATGTTTGTTTAAGTTTCATACAAAATATGTTTAGAAGAAATAAAATTATGTTTCAAACCAGAATAGAAGCTGCTAAATCTAAATAACATGAGGCATCCCAAATTTTTTGTTCATTATTACCACATGCTTAATGCCACTTTATGTCCAGCAACGTTTTCCTAAGCTCCCACAACATCCATTCATACCTAGGAGCTAGTTTTGTTTCCTTGTTTTTAGTCGAGTAATAGCTTTTTGATCATCATGAAGTCCCAGTAGTTGATGGCTAAAATGAGGCTTTCGTCATTTTGCTTAATAACTTCCTCCTTAAACTCAACCAATTAACTTTCACATCTTCATGAATGCCATCCTTGCTAATGCCCGAAATGAGGCTTTCATAATTTTTCATATTAGCCTCCAGTTTCTGCTCCACCATGCCATGTAAGAAATTAGTCATCTGCTTTAGCATAGTTTAGGCAATATGCTTCCTTAGTTGCTCACTTTTGTCATGTGCAATTGATGGCTTTCTCAGCTGCATATTCTGGTAGAGTCCAAGTTGAGCTCTTTAGTGCAAAGTGGATGTGTCGTCCTCTTTATTCACTTGCTTTTGTAGAGTATAATAGCCGGCTTTCTCAGCTGCACATTTGCAATATTCTTACACCTACGTTAAAGGGTTTTTTTTTATCCAATACCTACGTTAAAGGGTTAGCCATTTGTCATGACTACATTAAGTTTCACCTTCACCCGGGGGCAATACTACGACAACAACAATAAATCTTTATCCTTTAAACCCGGGGGCAATCTTATCTCAATTTTGAAATTTAAATAATGAGTTTGGCGACTATAACTAAATAATGTGTTTATTTGAATGAAGAAATTGCATGAACTAATGAAAGATATGATAAATAAAAAAAAGTAATTTTAATTTGGCCATTTTCTCAATAATTCAGAGTGTAATTAAGGAAGGATTATTTTTATAAAGTATGCTAGTATAATAACTGAAGTCTGTATGATACTTTTGAATTTTAATTTGGCCATTTTCTCTATAATTCAGAGTGTAATTAAGGAAGGATTATTTTTATAAAGTATGCTAGTATAATAACTGAAGTCTGTATGATACTTTTGAAGTTTAACAAATATGTATATAATTTTTGTACATGCAAATTTTGTGGTTTGATTCTGGAGAACGTAATTAAGATGAGTGATATAGTCTTTTAAGTTAGAATTTCATCAAAGTTGAGAATGAAAGTGATTATAAAAGGACATTATATGGGCCATCAATTCTTAAGCATACTTGATAATTTTTCCTCCTGAAAGGCATAACCAACCTCTTATCAAAACCTCCTTGATCTTAAAGATAGTCATTCACTCATCTCCCCATGGAGGTAAAATTGATGGTATTTATTTTAAAGTTTAATGTTTGAAAAGATCATTTAAATAATTGTTTTTAACTTATCATCAATCCAAGTATAGAAAACCTATATTTGTGTAATTTTACTAATGAAATAATCATCCACTCAAATTCACCAATTTCTGTCTCTCCTGAAGGTGAGTAAAGTAGGAATCACATGAGGGTATATGCTCTTTATTCTAACCTTTTTATTGTGTAGTTCATTTGCATGTTATGAATGAATCATTATCGTAAGCTATGACATGTTGGATACTCCGAAGAGGTTAAAGCTTATTAGGTAAGTTATGAGGATGCAAATCCTAGAATTTATTGAGAATTCGACTAGTCTCCTTAGGTATAACAACAAACCTTAGATGAAACTCTCAAGATTCAACAATTACTAAAGCATGAATAAAAAGGGAATAAAGTTTCATTTAAAAAAAAAATACTAAAGCATGAATAACCCTTCTTCTAGAATAATGGCACGCAAACTAGCACATGATCAAAAGATTGACAAGCTTCTTTGGTTCAATGAAGTGCAGTAGTCATTCAAATTCTTTATGTTGCTTTCGAAAGGTTTAACACTATCTTCCTCATGCTAATAGTCATATGTCATTTTGCATCAGTAATGGGCACCACAAGAATGTCTTAAGACATTTAAATTAGTTTGATAATGCTGTATGTTAGTTGATTATGTAATTGGTTTTAGGGTGTTTGGTTAAGAACACACTAGATGTTGTACAAAAAAGTTCAGCTTTATGAATGCAAAAATATGATACTATTCAAAAGTTGAACAAGCATGCTGTCTAAATACCCACCTTTGTTTAGAGTAGTTTAAAAAATATTTAAGACAAAAAATGATACTAACTAATCTTAAATATTCACAATAGCTTTTAATTTTCCCCTTTAATACGTTCATTTATTTTTCATTATTTTATAAGATAATCTTATAGTGGATGTACTTTATGAAGTTTTTTTAAATAAAAAAATGTTTATTATTATTGTATAAACTATATTATTATAGTTTAATTATTATGCTAAATTTGGTTTAATTTATAGTTGCATGATTATTATTTAACAATCTTATATTTATTGATAATAATAAGCATATAGGATGAACAATGGAGGTTAGCTTGAAAATTAAGTAGAAATTATATTTAGAGAGGGGCATTAATACTATAGGAATGGGCAAGCTTAGGGGAAAAAACTTCAATCTCATCTTGTTTGACTTGAGCAAATTTTTTAATCTAAAAGACCCAATTACATTTTTTTTTTGTTAAATTTTTTTGCATTAGGAACAATGGTCTTGCTATCCTGTAAGCCGGAATATGCAAAGTAGTTGTTTGTGCCTGTATGGATTTACAATACCATTTTACTCGAGTTGTTAAGTAATTCCCCTAAGAGTAGTAAAGTTACTACTACTCAAAAACACTTATAAACACTTTCTCTATTGAGTAAATTACATAGGGTGAAATATCCTTCCATAAATTTGGTGTGAAGTTGAATGTACAGATTTGCTATGGATTTTTGACTATATAGTATCAAACCATAAACTCACAAAATTAAATCTATTGTTAGCAATATGCATGGTTTCCCATCTTGGTGGAAAGCTCATCCATCAAATGACCCTAATTGATTGTAAGGAGATGCCACTATTTGAGAATTTCTTTCATCTCATCTTGACTATACTTATTGATGTAATAGCCTTTTCAATGTCAAGGGTGCTCAAGCATGGAGATGCTTCACCTGAGCAATGCTATTAAAGGTGTGGCTCCCTCAATGAGATATGGTTGATTAATGCTCGAGATGCTAATCACCAACCTAAGCGCTTATTTGAGTGCAATAAGAGATAAAAAAGTTTTCTTACTTTGACTATGAGGAATACTTTTTGAGTGTCTGGTATGATAACTATCACAATAAATATAGTAGGAAAATACATTTTCAAAATGTGGTTCCAAATATCAAAATTGCAAAAGCTTGCAATAAATTATTTAAAATAAAGTGTCTACAAAGCCCAAAAGTAATATTTCAAGCATAAACAAACATATTAAAACTTATGTTGGTAGCTTCAAAATAGCATAAGATTATTCTAAGATTTGTTATTATCTAATTTATCTTCTTCATCACTCATGTCATCTTCCTTATCATTAAATTTATAACCTTATATATCATAATTGTTTTAAAATAAATAAATAAATTGCATCCTGGAGGTGAACGCCTTGTTGATGGCTTCCGCCTGGGAGTTGCTTGAGGCACTATATCCTTTGCCTAGACACGTAGACGAGTGGCTAACTCACCTTTGATAACATTACATAAAATAGGGGATTGCCTGCATGGCACTTAAATAACACATTGGGTAAAGATTCAAGCTTACGTTCCTGTTATCATTTTATCAATTTAGCGATCGTCTTATTAGGAACTGAATGTTACATTGATTGAAGTGCGAAGTTTCTAGTTGATAAACACCCCCATGATTTTTTTATCTTTTCAACTTATATTTATTAAAGGTTGGAAATCATCTTAAATTAAATTAATTGTACTTTATCATTCTTTTCTTTTTTCTTATAGAGAAATAAAACAATCCTTTCAGCTCTTATATTTTCCTCGGACCATTTTTGGATAACTTTTTTTATTCAAATAAGGTAGCATCCTCTTCATCTTTCTCTTCCTCCTTTTCTTGCAAACAACAACAAAACACTCAGTACATTATTCTCCTTCTAATACCTATTTTCCTTTGATTTTTTCTTACACATTTTTTATATTATAGTGTATAGTTTGTCAGTTGTACTTTTTAAGTTTTTATAACCATCATTGTTGTCATTGATCCATTCAATTTGTAGTGTCTTCTGCAAGTTTAGTGAACTATCTTATTCTTGTTTCTAACTTAAAGTACGAGGAATTACGCTATATGTAAATAATCTATAGCTTTTCTTTTGGTATGAAAGTTAGTTTGTATATGTTACTTGATTTGTACGAGTCATTTTTATCGCCTAAGCATTTTGTGTTGATAATGCTGCAAATGTTGACAGCTTAATTTATGCAAGAAAATCTTTTTTAGGATTCCAATTTTTATGTTTATGTGAATGTCGCATCCTATATAAAAGGGGATTCATTTCAGGCATTTTTTATTCTTAGTTAGTGCTAAATGCTATATTTCGCCTTAGAAAGTGTGATCTCCATTACCCGTAGGATCTTGATTAATCATGGCATGTTACTTCTCCATGTTGATCAGGTGGATGCTAGCTAGATTCCAAGATGCTTCATCTTCATGAGTCGAACTTAGTGGCTAGACATTTCTTGCCACTAATAGTGGTCCGTGTGCTATGACCAATCAAATGAGACTTTTGAGTTAGGCTTTCCATATCGTCTATGCTTGTTAAGCTTCATTTATTTGGTTTAGATTCATCCGTATTATGTGCAGAAAGTTTGGGAGATGCATCCAAACCACAATAGTGATCAAGCACATGAAAGAATGCATTATTGGTTTATGACTTTTATCTTTTTAAAAGTTGGTATAGAAGAGGTAGGTTCACGATGACAAGGTCAACTGTGAACTTATTTTTTGGAAATTTAGCAGGCAGGTTGATAATGACATGAGAATTATGTTAAAATTATGAAAATTATGGTCAAAATATTACGAAAGTCTTGAAATTACATTGAGCTTACTTTTTGCATATGAACATAAAAAAGGGATGATGATACAATTTTAATAATTGCAGTTTTATTTTGGCCATATTTTCATCTTTTTTACCAACTCTTGGCACACTATTGAGATTTTATGGGTTTTCAATTTAAATCCTTTCCGAAGTGAATGCTAGGTTTCTTTTGCTCGATCAAAGTCATGGCTCTATCATTCCAGAACAATATGTCTTGGTTTTTGCCTAGAGCACATAGTTTGTTAGCTCTTAGTAGTGCAACTTTGAAGAGACTTATGGTTCTAGATTAGTTAAGCTCTTTAGTCTTACGAACTTGTTGGTCCTGCACCCTATTTAAAAGATTTCATTGCACTCACTATCCAACATATGACTTTGACATGGATTCCCATGTGTGATTGTGGATGCAATCTAGTTTCTAATACCATATGTGAGGAAAGATTTGATCAAGATGTAATGCAAATTAAAAGAATAAAAAACGACATGCATGCCAATAAACAAATAATAAAAGCATGTATTGAAATTTGGGGTGTTCTATATAATACATGTAAAATCCGGGATTTCTGTAGAATCTGTTAGTTGAAATCAGCTTTAGTTGGCAAGTAAGTGGCTAATAATCAAGACTTTAGCAATTGAAGGCAAACCTTACACTTCAAGCCGTAGGTCCACTTGACATGAGTTTCGTGGAACCCACATGTTTCTTGGTAGACGCTGCTTAGATTTGGGTATCCCAAAGAAGTATTGTTGAAGATTTCTATTGCAGAATAGAAAAGTCAAATTAAGGACAAATTTTACAGAGCAAGATGATCTTATTATCTAGAATAGAAAAACCAATTTATTGTTATACCATTGATAAAGACTCAATACCTATCTATGATCTTGATCTCTCATTCACATTCATGATCATCATTTCGGATGAGCCAAATTAAGTCAAATTCAAGAAACATAACATGCTGATGATAACGCCTATCCTCTTTCAAATGCTTCTCTAATTTTCTTTTCCCCCTATTTTGTACTTTTAACTGATGATGTTGATTTTCTTAGGTCAGCTATGTTATATGAATGTAAGAGTTGTGTGATAAGGAAGTTATTGGCATCCAATTGTCTATGGACAAAAATATAATGTTTAGATTATTGTGGTGAAAATTTAGAAAAGATGATTGAACCGATTACATTTAAATTGTCATCAAAGTAGCATCCATTGAATTTAATATAATAGACAATAGACTTAAATGGTCTGAAACATGTAATCTAAGGGTAGAATATGTACTAATTAGATGGGTAGATAAAATTAACATCGAAGTATTATGGAAGACAAGGGGTAGATCAAGATAATTTGGATATAATTTGTGGTAAAAAGAACTACTCATGGTTGGTTTAACTCATGTAGCACTTACATGAACTAATGGAAATGGTGATTCATTTCCCAGACAATTAGGATTAGGCTAATTAATGATGATGAATACATTGATAATGTCATGTAAATAGTGAGCCCTAGCCATATTTGAGCCGTAGCTAGTTTCTTAAGTTGAAGGCAAAGCTTTGAGATAACTAGAGCGACCAAGAAAAGAAAAAAAAAAAAGAGGACCAGAGGGGGCACAAGGTTGTTGAATTTCTACTATTCAATATGTACTTTTTGTCCCTTTTTTCATCAAATTTTATATGCTCTCATTCCAATATAATGTGATATGAAGAATTTACTCAACCATGGTTCGGTATTTTGAAAGATCAGCACATTAACTCCAACAGGTGGATTAGTTGCTGCCAGCTTTTCACGTCAACATGTTTAGTTATTAGTTCTAGACTTGCTGCCCTGTACATCTTCCAAAACTAAACAGTTCTTGATACACTTTTAATAAGTTCTTAGGATGTTACCTCTTAATCAAGCTTCTCTTTCCCCGGCTATCAATTGAGCTATCCATACTGAAATGTACTGTTTGAAAGTACCAATTTCACGAATGAAGTAGCAAACAATCTCTGATAATATGGTGAACTTATGCCACAGTTGTGGCTTAGATTAGTTTATTAGAATTTTTCCATCACCTCGAGTTAGTTTTTACGTGGCACTTCCAATATTCGAAGTTCTGCTAGATGTCACAAACATGCATTTGAGGTGTTAGGATTGAATCATGTAATGATATCATATCGACATTCTGCAGAAAATATATTCAAATGATCAAATTAATATTGAAGTTCTTTCATAGTGAATAATTTTATTTGGCATTTTCCATCTTAAATTTCTGATAATTAAATTTACAGATTCATACCTCTTATTGCTTGCCAACATTATTGTAGCGTCATATTCATACCTCTTATTGCTTGCCAACATTATTAAAAAAGAGTATTAAATGCAAAAAACAGAGGACTTGAAATTACTACATCAAGCATTCATCCGATTGAAACCCTCCACCAGTGGAGGTGAGGAGTGCTTGCAAGGGGTCTGTTTAAGGCACCAAGAAATGCCGGAGTTTAGTAGGAGCATGAGACCCATCTTTTTTTTTTCTCTATTATTTTCTTCGTTACTTCTTCATCTTTTTGGAGTTTCTATTGTCAATGCAGTATTTGTGCTTCCGATGTATCACATAGCGATTTCCTCATTGCATGATGTGTAATATCTACTAAAATAATTGATTTAATTATGCTGCTCAAGTCGCCCCAGGTTCAAAATTAGCTTAATTTTGTCTAATGGGTTTAGGAATAACTTCGAGGAGCATGCCTGATTCAAGCTATCTTCCATGGTTAATTTTTTTTAGAAGTTTAATTTATAAAATCTATTATAAGTAAGAAACAGGAATAATACTATTTGGTAGACTTTTGCATAGAGGTACCTAATTCTTTTGTTTTAGCTAATTCTGTGTTTTTTTAAAGTCTCTGATACGGCAGCAGAGGCCTGGGAGGGGCTGGACCGGCCGGTCTAGTAGGCCCCGAACCTAGAGGTACGAACTAGGTAAGGGTGGACCAGGCAGTATCCAATGGGGAGATTTCAGTCCCTCACAAGGGGCCCAATAAAGAATTAATTCATTATGTTATGAGAGGAATTAAAGGGAGCATTAATTAGGAAAAAGATTTCATAATTGGATTTAAATTAAAGAGCGAAAGATTTTCTAATTGAATTTAAATTAAATAGAGAAATATTTCTTAATTAAATTTAAATTAAAAAGGGAAACTTTTAAGAAAACAATCTATTTGGAGACAATTTGAGAGCTTATTTAAGGAGGGGTCTAGAGTTTATTTTGGGATATGCATATTTTGAGTTTGCTGTAGTTTCTGTAGTTTTCTCGTTCTTGAGGACTTTCTAGCGACAACTAGATTATTTGGGAGAGCCGATCTACCTCTCTAATTGTAAATCACTTGTATATTGTTTCTCGTTGAACTATTAATAAAAAATCATCCCTTATTCCTACTATTTGTTGCTGTTTTTCCTGTTGTTTCTATTATTTTTCGTGCTGATTTTACTCCACAGAGTATCAAATTAGTATCAGTGCTGTGTCCTGGACCAAAATCGTGGTTCTCATCGCCGAAATCTGCTACATAAATCCTCCCATTTGCTAATTTTGTTGATTGAAGACCTTTCATCGCTGTTTTGAAATCTAGATTTGTGAATGGCAGCAAAGAAGATGGAGGTATTGGAAGGAGAGATGGAACAATTCAAGGCTAGAATGGAGGAAAAATATGCTGTAATGGAAGGAAGGTTCACAACGATTGAAGGAAGGTTGTCGTCTATGGAAACCAAATAGAAAACCGATTCAAGAACATGGAAGGCATGATGAGGAAATTAATCGAGATGTAGTCAAAGGCATCACCGACTAGTCCTAGAGCAGATCCAAAAGGAAAGATACTTCAGTAGGATGATGAAGCAGAGATGATTTTTACTCAAGAACCATCTCAAAGAACTCCGATGGGAGGTGCATCAAGGTATCCTGAAGAAGGGGTGGCAAAGGAGAGGGGAGGCTGAAGCCTTTTGGAGACCACTCAGGAAAGATGGACGGTTGGTCAGAGGAAGTGACGGTTGGGCCTAACCATGGGGTCCAAATCAACCAAGGGAGGAAGGGAGAGAATCGTACCATCACTTCACGGGGGGAGCTAACAGAGGAAGAACCATTGGGGTATGGAGGCTAGATCAAGGAAGTTAAAAATGCTAGTCTTTGAAGGGGAAAACGCTTAGAGTTGGGTGTATCGAGTAGAACGCTATTTTTGCTATCAATGAACTAAAAGAATGGGAGAAACTCATGGCGGTGAGACTATGCTTAGAGGGGAAAGCCCTAACTTGGTTACAGTGGAGGGAGACTAGATATCCTATCTATTCGTGGGTAGAATTCAAGGATTGCTTATTGGAATGTTTCTGAGTCATTCGGGAAGGAGACCTCCACAAGCAGTTCTATGCCTTAGCACGAGGGGACCGTTATGGAGTATCAGGAGAAAGTGGAGCTACTATCAGGAAGATTGAGGGGAATTTCTGAGGAATGGTTGGAAGAAAATTTCATGAAAGGCCTTAAGGAAGACATACGAGCATAACTCAGTGTGTTGAGGCCTAGAGGTCTGAGGGAAACGATGGAGTTGGCGCAAAGGGTGGAAGAGAAACATCAGAGAGAGAAGACCAGCTAGAGCAACACCATGGGAGGGGCTTACAGGAGTACCTCCACGACCCTAATACTATGGACCCAGACGATATCATTTCAGAGAGAATCCTCAAAGGAGAAGAGCATTGGAGTTCGCCCTTGAGGCAATTTCAAGCGCCTCACAGAAGCTAAGGTGCAGGATAGGCGAGCTAAGGGTTTATGCTTTAGGTGTGATTAGAGCTTCACACCAGAGCATCGATGCAAAAATCGAGCCCTTCAGGTCTTGATGGTTTGCAAAGGGGAAGAGGAGAGCGAGGATGAGCTGGAGGATGTCATATAGAGGAGATGGAGCGGTTACATTTAGATGTGGCAGAAGTGTCCTTGAACTCTATGGTGGGATTGATCCCAAATCACACCATGAAATTAAGAGGGCAAATTGGGGAGCAATCAGTAGTGATTTCGGTGGATAGTGGAGCTACATATAATTTCATCTCAAATAGGGTAGTAGATCGATTGAGGTTGAAGTTAGTAAGGACTGAAGGATGCGGGGTGATGATGAGAATGGGCAAGATAGAGAGGAGCCGAGGAATATGTAAGTGGGTGTTGATGATCTTACAGGGCATTCAAGTGGTGGAAGACTTCCTTCTCCTGGATTTGAGAAGTATGGATGTGATTCTGGGGATGAAGTGACAGACCATAAGAGATATGAAAGTAAACTGGAATCATTAACCGTAGTGATATAGGTGGAAGGGAAGAAGGCAGTACTCCAAGGGGATGCTAGCTTATGCAAGACCATGGTATCACTTAAAATCATGCTCAGAACGATCCAGGATGCAGGAATGGGGCATTTGGTGGAGTTACAAAGCATAGGAGTCCAAGAACATGAGGCAAGGAAAGTTCCAATGGGGGTCCAACAGATTCTGCAACAATATTAGGACATATTTTAGCCACCTTTTGGGTACCACCGCCACGAAAGCACGAGCATGCTATCAACCTAAAAGAGGGGACTTCTACTATTAGTGTTAGACCTTATCATTACCCTCAGATTCAGAAAGATAGATAGAAAGACTGATCAGGGAGATGCTGGAAGCAGGGATCATCAGACCTAGTGTGAGTCCCTTCTCTAGTCCAGTCCTGTTGGTGAAAAAGAAGGATGGCAGCTGGAGGTTTTGTGTGGATTACAGGGCTCTAAACAATGAAATAGTATTAGATAAGTTTCTCATTCCAGTGATTCATGAACTCTTGGATGAGTTATTTGGAGCAGTAATCTTCTCCAAGATTGATCTGAAGTCGAGGTACTATCAGATCAAGATGAATGAAGCTAATGTGCACAAGATGACCTTCAGGACATATGAAGGGCACTACGAGTTCCTGATGATGCCTTTTGGCCTCACCAATTCCCCTACCACCTTCCAGTCACTTACGAACTGAGTGTTCCAGCTACATCTCCGAAGGTTTGTCTTGGCATTCTTTGATGACATTTTATGATTTTAATATACAGCAAGACAAAGGTAGATCACTAGGAGCACTTGAAGACAATAATGGAGACCTTGAGGGAGCATCAGTTTGCCAATTGAAAAAAGTGCACGTTTGGGCAATCACATGTGGAGTATATAGGACATGTGGTGTCCATAAAGGGGGTGTCAGCTGACCAGTTTAAGATTTAAGCCATGGTGGACTAGCCTCTTCCTAAGAACTTGAGGGAGCTACAGGGGTTCTTAGGACTAATCGGTTACTACCAGAAGTTTGTAAAGGGATACAACACCATAGCAAGACCTCTGACAAAGTAATTGAAGAAGGATAATTTCAAGTGGGGGGAGGAAGCGACTCGAGCATTCTAGGAGCTGAAGACAGCTATGACCCGTGTACCTGTACTGGCACTCCCAGATTTTAGGAGGCTATTTGTGGTGGAGACAGATGCATCAGATTATGGGTTAGGAGCAGTACTCATTCAAGATCAGAGACCTATTGTATATTTCAACCAAGTCATCACAGCCAAGGTAAAGCTCAAGTCAATATATGAATGGGAGCTGATGGCGATTGTCTTGGTAATTCAAAAGTCGCGACCTAATATGTTGGCGAGACATTTTATAGTCAGGATCGATCAGAGGAGTCTGAAATATTTGTTGGAGCAACGGATGGTCACGGAGGAGCACCAGATATTACTGTCCAAATTGCTTGGATACAACTTTGAGATCCAGTACCAACCGGGCTTAGAAAATAAAGCAACAGACGCCTTGTCTAGGAGGGTTGAAGAGCCACAGTTAACAGCCTTGTTAGTACCAATGATCTTAGACTAGGAAGCATTAATGGGGGAGAGTGAGCAGGATAAAGGATTGAGGAAGATCAAAGAAGAATTGTTGAAGGACCCGGATAGTCATAACAGTTATGCTCTAAAGGGGGACCAACTGCTCTATCAAGGGAGGTTTGTACTCCCACGATCCTCAAGTTATATTCCCAAGCTGTTGCAGGAATTTCATAGCAGTGCGATATGGGGACATTTAGGAGTTCAAAAGACATACAGCCGACTAGCCACTGAGTTATATTGGGTAGGAATGCATTGGGATGTGGAAGACATGATGGAGGTGTAATGTGTGTTAGAGGCATAAATACCTTACTATGGCACCAGGAGGGTTACTGCAACCTTTAGTTTTATCTGAAAGGGTTAAGGAAGAGGTGACCATGGACTTCATAGAGGGATTACCACTTTCGGAGGGATATTCAATAATACTTGTGGTAGTAGACCGACTAAATAAGTATGCCCATTTTATTCCACTGAAACATCCCTACACCACTATATCAATTGCCATAGTTTTTATCAGGGAGATAGTGCGCTTACATGGCATTCCAAAAGCTATAGTATCAGACAGAGACAAGATATTCCTCAGTCTTTTTTGGAGGGAGCTATTCAAGATGCAAGGGCGGTCTTAAAAAGGTGCATAGCATGTCACCCACAGACGGACGGCCAGGCAGAAGTCGTCAACAGGAGTGTGGAGACATACTTGTGTTGTTTCGTATCTAACAAACCAAAATTATAGACAAAATGGTTGGCATGGGCATAGTATTTGTACAATACATCCTTCCAAACAGCTGCACAGACGACCCCCTTCAGGATCTTTTATGGGAGGGACTCGCCCCATCTGATATACTAAGGGCAGAATACTACACCAATAACTAGCGGAGATCAATATTTGGAGGAGAGGGACAGAATACTAAGCATAACTCAAAGGGCATCTGTTGAGGGTTCAACAACTCATGAAAAAGAAGGCAGATGAACATAGACGGTAAGTGCAGTTCGAGCTGGGGATAAAGTTTATCTAAAACTAAGACTATATAGGCAGAGGACACTGGCCAAGAGGAGGAATGAGAAGTTATCTCCATGATACTTCGGACCCTATGAGGTGATGGAGCGTATTGGGGCAGTAGCATATGGTCTGGGGTTACCAGCAACATCATCCATCCATCCAATATTCCATGTATTACAACTAAAGTGCACTATCAGATATCACACGCCCTCTTCCTCACTACTGAAGACTTTAACTGAGGAAATTGAAGTGATTTTGGAACCTATGGAGATCCAGGGAGCATGGCAAGGGACAACAGGAGCAAAGGAGGGTCCTTGTTTGATGGAAGGATTTACCTGATTATGAAGTTACATGGGAACCCTATGAGATTATCATGAGATAGTTTCCATCATTCCACCTTGAGGACAAGGTACAATTTGAGGAGGGGAGTACTGATACGGCAGCAAAGGCCCAAGAGGGGTTGGACCGACCAATCCAGTAGGACCCAAACCTAGAGGGGACGGACCAAGGGGGGCGGACCAGACAGGATCCAAGGGGGAGATTTTGGTCCCCCTTGTGGGGTCCAATAAGGAATTAATTCATTATGTTAGGAGAAGAATTAAAGGGAGGATTAATTAGGAAAAAGATTTTCTAATTGGATTTAAATTAAAGAGGGAAATATTTCCTAATTAAATTTAAATTAAAGAAGGAAACTATTAAGGAAACAAACCTGTTTTGGAGGCAATTTGAGAGCTTATTTGAGGGGTCTAGGGTTTATTTTGTGGTATGTATATTTTGAGTTTGATATAGTTTCTGTAGTTTTTTCCTTCATGAGGACTTCCTAGCGGCAACTAGGTTGTTTGGGAGAGCCGATTTACCTCTCTAATTGTAGATCACTTGTATCTTGTTTCTCGTTGATCTATTAATTAAAAATGAGCCCTTGTTCCTACCGTTTGCTGCTGTTTTTCCTGCTATTTCTGCTATTTTTCTCACTGATTTTACTCCACGGCGTGTAAATTTCCCAGTCAGTTCCATGATTTTCTTGAAATGCAATCTAGCTTAAGCATCAGTGGATAGTTTAGAATGGCTAAAACTCTATTAACTTGGGTTCTGGCACGTATCCCAATGAAGTTCTTCATTTTTGGTCTGACCAGATAGTCCTGTAGTGTCAAACGACTTAAAACTCATGAAAAACAATCATGGAAATAGACTTAAATTGGAACTCTTCTTTGCATATTTATGCCTAATTTGAGTATTTCCATACCATTTAATAAGATATTAAGATTGCTAGACTGGGTCAGCCTGTCCTATGTTGAGTTTGGTTCAGCACACCTTGACCAGCTTATTCAAACCTGATCCAAGCAACTTCTGAATCAAAAGTGTGGCGGTAGCATTCTTCTTACCTACCTTTATTTTCCTACAGGTTTTATTATACTCAACACACTAAATGTGAATCATGTGCATGAAGTTCAAAGTTCATACTCCTGCTTTGAATCTGTGTCAGCATTTTGTAGCAGATTGTTTTTCGTTTCCGTCGCATTTGTTGCAATTTGTTTTTGCCAGCGTAGAATGTTTGTTAATTCCGTTGCGTTTTGACTGTTTCATCTTTATTTTGCAACAGCCTGCAATCGATATATCTGATCTTGATCTTTTTTCAGGTATTGTTTTTTCAAATTGTAAAAGAATAAAGATGATCTAACTGATTCCTCTTGCAATTTTGGGCAGAGCTGCGGTTGAGTACGAGAAAAAAGCACGTGCTGAAAACCTAGCACAAAGTCAGGAAATGCAGAAAAATATGATTTCCATGGCTCGTGAGGTAGAAAAGCTGCGTGTTGAACTTGATAATGCAGAGAAAAGGGCAAGGGCGTCAGCTGCAGCTTCAGCTGCTGTTGCTGCAAACCCAAGTATCTGACATATTTAGAATTTTGGTTATTTTATATAATTTTATTATAAGTGTTCCAATGACCTTGGCATGTTAATTTCAATAATTTCAAGATTTGTCGTGCCATTTGTGCTGCACATTATCAGTTTCTCTTTCTTTTTTTTTTTCTTAATGGTTCATCGACATAAGGATCAAACTAACGCCAAGGAATAGCACGAAGGTTTTCTGTAGCTTCTGCTTTGCAATCTTTATCTTTTCCAAGTATTGTGATGTTTGAGCCAAGTTCCTTGTTCGTGCTTTTTCTTTCCAGGTTTTAAATTATTAACAATCCGATTTCTAATAGACCAACTTCTATGTGCTTTCAGGTCTAGGATACACTGACGCTTACAGAAACACCGGAATGGTTTATGGTGGAAATGCATATACTGCGGCCTATAATTTGCATCAGGTGCGTATGTACTCTGTAATTTTTAAGACAGATTCTGCACATGGGATCTGCCATGCTGAGTACCTCAGGAAACACTGCTGTTCAGGAAATGCATCAAAGCATATTTCTGATTAGCTTTTTGTTAGTATTTTCAAATGTTAAGCGCAATGTGACTTGTAGGGCTGCAAGCGAACTGAGCGTTCGACAAGCTGCTTGAGGCTCGGCTCGATAAGAGCTTGTTCGTGATCGTTCAATTAGTTAGTTGAACAAGCTTGAACACTTTCGTAAATACTCAATGTGTTAATAAACAAGCTTGAACAACAATGTGTTTGGCTCGATTAGGTTTGTGAACATGATCGTTTAAAGCTCATGAACATACTCGATATGAAGCTCGATAAGAAGCTCGTGAACAAAGAACTCGATTAATGTTTGATATTTGACATTAAGATCGATTAATTCTCATTATATATATATATATATATATATATATATATATATATATATATAATAAATAAGCTATTATTATATATTAATTGATATTAATCGATTAATTCTCATTAATATTATTACTTATCATTTATTTACTAATAACAATTATTTAATTTATAATTAACAATAATATAAGTTTATTATAATATAATGATATAATTATTGTTAATAATAAAATTTAAAGTAATTAAATATTATATTTTGTTAATTAAATATTCTTATTAAATCTTAGTGAATGAATCATTGAATATCAAGGACAAAAAGAGAGGCGGCAAACTCATAATTTCTCTTGGTATCTATTTTCCCTCATTATCTTCTCGACTTGCCCTAATTTTTCTTCTCAAATGCGGGCGGAAGGCCGAACTGGCGAACTCGGAACGACGGAACCTGCTTCGCCGCTCTTTCTCCCCGCAAACCCCGACTCCTGCTTCTATGAACGATGGAACCATTAAAGTCTTTCTATGAACGCAGAAGATAATCTTTCAACTGTTGTACCAAATGGAGAGAAATGCAACAGGTAAGCTTCATTTAAAAATATATTCATATTGATTAATGTTATTTTCATTTTACATAGACAAATTATAAATGTGTTTGTTCATAGATATATTCATGAACGTGTTCGTTTGATTGTTTAAAAAAATTCGTTAAATATGTTTACGAACATGCTCGATGTAATCGTTTGTTCGGAAGCTCGATAAAGCTCGTTTGTTAAGTTAATGAACATCTAAAAGTAGAGCTCATTTATAGCTCGTTTGTTTAAAGCTCGATAAGCACTAAACGAACCAAACATAAACTGAACATGAACCGAACATGAACGCTCATTAATTTAAATGAACCAAACATGAACACAAATAATAAAGCTCGAACAAACACGAACCAAACTTGAACAAGCTGATATTAAATGAACTCAAACATGAACACTCACATACTCGGCTCGGCTCGGTTCGTTTGCAGCCCTAGTGATTTGCATGATTTTTTTTTTAATTCAATGTGCAAAGCACGAAGTGAAGTGATGCTTTCATGAATTAGAGAATTCACGAGTTGCACATCATATATACATGTATTATGTGCATACAAACGGTCATTTTATCAGTCAAATATATAAACCAAGGTAATAATTTTCAACAAATATAATGATACATTAATTAACAACAATTTTTAGCTATTTGAAAGCAAAAAAAGATCATAGACAAATAATAAATCGATGAAAGAATACTTTAAATCAAGAATAGTCATGAGATTTAGCAAACTATTAGAGTCCAAGAGTTGGAGGTAATGTGAAGCGAGAGAGTGAAAATATGAGGTTGTTGACTAATAAAAAAAGAGAAGGAAAAAAAGGTGAAAAGAAATGAATATATATATATATATATATATATATATATATATATATATATATATATATATATATATATATATATATGGAGCGCAGTTCCACAGTGAACAAATGCGATGTTTGGCGAAACAATACATTCAATCGACAACTCAATTGATATAAAACAATACAGAGAATGGAAAAAAAAGCACTTACACACTCGTTCCAATTTCAATCCCGTCAGTTTTCTGCTCTTACTCGTCAATCTCGTAAACTACCCGTCTATCTCCTTCACATGCTCGGTCCCACCCTTCACACAAGCCACTCGCTTATCCTCACCAACTGTGCCTGCACCTTGCATAGGGATGAATCCAGACTCTCGCGTCGCCCTACCCATTCGCACACGAGACTGAGCCCCGCCTTCCGTGCCGCCTTGCTCGTCTCGAACCAAACCCACCTCCACACACCGGAAACGAACGCGCCTTCACACGCCGAAACCGACCTGCCTACTCACGATTTCATCGGCTTGTTCTTGTGCAACTACCTCCTCCGCCTGTCCGATTCAACCCTTCCATACACAAGGCCGAACGCCTAGCCCTAGCCTGTCAGTCACAACCTGCCCCCACACGCTACACACTTGCATGACCTTGATCACACAAGCAGACCACACTTCTCCCACGTGAATTTGTTCGATCTACACACGCCCAACCCTAGCCTGCCTGATTTCTCCCCACTCTGAACGTCCACGCCTACTTGTGAATTCTCCCATAACTTCAATTCTCCGATTCGTGAGTATTCCATCAGTTACAACAATTCAAATTGCTCGTCCATTGCATCAATCACGCATGACGACTCGAACCGAATTATATGGATTCATATAATTAAAATTAAATTGTCGTATAATTAAATAAAAGTCTTTTATTCTCGAAAATAAATAGACAGATATTTCAATCTGAAGTTCTGAGCTATTGATCTTTAATTTGGGCGGGATGATTTTTCAATTTCAAGACCCTGCATCATTGATCTTTGATTTGGGCAGGATGAATTCTCAATTTGAAGGCTGACACCTTTGATCTTTGATTCGAGTAGAGGATGATTTCTAATTCGAAGGCCCCGCACTATCGTATCTTTGATCCGGGCAGGTAGAAATCATGACAAATGCCGTCTCGACCTCCCCTCGTGGGAAGGGGACGTCGAGAGGTTGCCAAAATCATTCAAAGGAGCCGCCAAATTCTCCTTTGGAGCCATTAGAGAGTAATTTTGAGATGTTTAAATTTATTTTAATAATTAATACAATTAATTCATTTAAAATTAATTTATTCATTTAAAAATAATTAATTTAATTATTAAAGAATAATTCATTTCATTCAATTAATTAATAGGGGTGTCAAAATGGGTTTTCGGGTTGAACCCGGAATTGAATCGGGTCCATCATGTTGACCCATACCCGACCTGGTTCTGTAAATAAGTCGGAAATTCAAACTCGGACCTGACCTGCCGGGTTACCGAGTTAACCCGACCCAACCTGTGAACCTGGAATACAGCCAATGAAGTCCAGACGTGAGCACGAGTCCGGGTGCGCCGGTGCGGAGTCCATATGCAAACGCAGGTTAGCAGGAGGGCTCGTTGGCACTGTGTGCGGAGAGCGGAGTTTGGATGCGAGTGCGGGTTTGTAGGAGGGCTATCTGGCGTAGTGGTTAATTGGTTATGAGGGCAGAGTCCAGACGCAAGCGCGGGTCCGCGGGAGGGTTCGCTGGCGCTACGGTGTTGAGGGCGGAGTCTGGGTGCGGTGCGGAGGGCAGAGTCCGGATGCGGGTGAGCGCGGCTTGTTAGCGCAGATCGCATTGCAAATGGTGGTCTGGGTGCCTCTGGGTTGATTTCGGGTTTCTGGGTCAAATCGAACCTGACCCGGTTTTATGAACGTGCCAGAATCTCAAGCCCGAACCGGAATTCGACCCATATGACAAACAGGTTGACTTGAACCCGGAATTTTTCGGGTCAAGTTCAGGTCGGGTTTCGGGTCAGGTCAAATTTTGACACCCCTATTAATTAATCAAATAATGAACTAATTAATTTAAAATTATAATTAAGATTAATTCATTTATAATACTAATTTAATTAATTAATTAAATCCAAATCAAAATCACATAATTTAAATTAATTAAAAAATAAGATTAAAATTCATTTAATTAATTAATTCAGAAAAAACATTAAAATTTAATTAAATAACTAAGCCATTTAAAAATACTTAATTTATTTTAATTAAATAAAATCTTAATATGTACTTAAATTCATTAATTAATTTTGAAATAACTTTGAAATTTTATTAGTTGAGCAATTTAATTACACTCTTAATTAGTAAATTCAAAACTAAATTTAAAAGCTAGTTATTTAATTTTTAATTTCATTCAATTATTTAATTCATTAATTGACCAATTTAAAATTCATTTAATTGATTGAGTAATAACTTAAATCAAATAAAATGCAATAAAAAGAGCAATGTTTGCACTAATCAACTCTAAGTAAAAACTCACACCAACTAAACAATAATACTCCTAAAACTAAAACACAAAAAACTGAAACAAAGCTCTCCAAACTCTCCACAAACACAAACTCCTGTGCAAGCTCCAAGCTCTCCAGTCCTCCTAGGCAAGATCCTAAGCAGCACAAACTCCTGCAAAATAACAAGCAGACAAAAATCAATACTGTCAATAAAATTGCAGTGCAAGAAAAAAAAACAAGAAAAGTACTGTAAACAAAACTACAGTGCTAGAATGAAACTAAAAAACACTGCTAAAGCAGGAAAAAGAAGCAACTGTAAACCAAAGTCTAGTGTCGTGTTAGTAAATAACTGTAAACCAAAATACCTACTGTACTATCTACCCTAAACAAATCTTCAAGCAACTTCCAAAAGGAAGCCGTAAGACCTACTCAAACAAACGGGCAACTTCTAAAGCGAAGTAGTAAAACCCACATATTAGGGAAATTTCTAAATGAAGTACAACAACCCTAAAACAAAAACCTTCAGACAGCTTCCAAAGGGAAGCCGTAAGACCTACTTAAATAAACAGACAACTTTTAAGGGAAGTCGTATGACATATCGAAACAAAACCTACGGGCTGCTTAGCCTATAGGGCTAAGTTGTAAGACCCATATTTCAGCTACTTCTAAATTCAGAAGCCGTAAGACTTATCAAAATAGCCAGACATCTTCCAATGAAAGTTGTAATACCTGCTATTTAGAAAACCTCTACAAGAAATGAGGAACCTTCAACCAAATCTTCAGGTTACTTCTAAATACAGAAGCTGTAAGACTTACCAAAATAGACAGGCATCTTCCAAAGAAAATTGTAAGACCTACTATTTGAGAAACTTCTACAAGAAGTAATGAACCTACGACTGAAATATCGGGCAACTTTCAATGAAAGTCGCAAGTCCCGACCCAAATTCAAACCTACGGGCTACTTTCAATGAAAGCCATAAGACACACTTCTAAAACAATCGGGTTACTTCTAACAGAAGCTGTAAGCCCCGAACCAATTCAAACAAATGAGTAACTTCTAAACGAAGTCATATATCTCAAACTAAATCAACTACTGGGTATTCTAATAGATGTAAACCCCAAACTTCCATAAAATTACATCCCACTCATAATCACTTCAGTTTACTCGGGATTCCTGAGAGGAGACAGCCCATGATTGCTAATCAGATTCCTTGGCCACTGCGATCAACGATCGCTAGTATTGGTAGACTGAAACCTACGATATACTCGGGACGATAAAACCATGAGATCTTGATCGGGTTTACGTCCATTTCTCCCACAACGAAGACTAAAATACCTAAAAACTATTCATCTTTAATTGAGAGTTCTCTCTTATGCAGTAGGAGGGGTAATTAACTATGAGGGCTTGCGCTCATAGGAAGTAAGGACCTAGGTCTAACTAAATCTAGCCCTCATAGGAAGTAAGGACCTAGGTCTAACTAAATCTTGACACTACCCTCAGAGGAAATCTGGTTAACTACAATCTGCCGTAAGGAGAATGGAATCCTATATTTGTAAAGCAAGATTCATGCCGTGCTATTTTTCTTGAGCCAACAGAGGTATAAAGAAGCATTCTTTAAGAAAGCTTATGAGTGATAAGTTTCTAGTGCTAGCAACTAGAACCAATAACAAGCATATAAAAAAACAAGCGGAGAAAAGAGAGCGACGAGAAGAATCCCCAAGAAAATAATCTACAGGTAGAGAGTGTCCAAATAAATGAGCAATGACTCATTTACTAGAAGAAAAAGTGAGAACAAACAAACACTCGCGTCTAGTTATTGCAATAGTATTAAATCAAGCTATGAAATTTATACTAGGATTTTCTTATGATCTAGAGCCAAGCGCACATTGCGACAATGCAATGTAGCGAAGTGGCATGAGGCATGCGCTTTGCTACAAGGTTGCAGTTCATAGGCAAGCGATACGTAGAACCAGTGTATCACATCCACTTCAATGCTAAAGGTCATGCTTTGAAGCTTGCTTTTACTATCTTTGATTTTAGTCAAAGATGATGGCATGAACATATTTTGACCTGCATTGTTTTGTAAAATATCACCTCAGCTAATTACCTTGTCTTGTTGAAATATGCCACCAACAACCTATAAAAACATTGTCCATTTAGGCTTCGTTTGGGACAGCTTTTTTCCTGCTTCTTAAAGCGGTTTTTTAGTACAAAAATTTTAATTTTTTTACATAAAAGCAGCTTTAAGAAGCAGTAAGAAAGCCGTCCCAAACGAAGCCTTAGTTGGGCCTTGCCAAAGCAGTTTAGTATAGCTAATAAAATTCTTCAAGTTAATGGTTTTGGTGTTTTCTCATCATCCAATTAACATTATTGGTGATTTTTTTCGCATTTAATTCTAGCCTTATTCCCAGGTTCAGCAGAGTGCTGATGTTAGTAACCAGTATGGTCAAGTCGCCTCTGCTCATACCGGCTATGATATTCACCAGTCTTATGCCACCAGATGAAAGGTGCACCTCTGAGAATTTTACCATATGTCAAAGATTTTCATTGATTAGATATGCCCTCCTGAAGCCTCCAGGTGCAGCTCTTAGTTAGTGTCTTAATTGACTATTTGGTCTCGAAAGGCATTGTGACATCTAAAAAATGTATTATTATTTTTGTGATAGATGTCCCCCAAAAAAGAAAACTTATTCAGAATTTATAACGCCGAGTGTTGCCGTAGGGCAAGAAGAGAAGGCTGTACACTCGTTGACGATGTTTAGTTTTTTGCATTTCTGATATGTAGAAATTTATCTGCTGATAGGCGCTTTGGCCTTCATGAGTAATACCCTTCAGCGAGGACTTAGTTTTCTTCTTAAATCAGTTAAATGTTATTCATTTTTAACCTTTTTGCAAATCTCAACTATGCTTGATCTCTGTATGTTTATTCTTAAGTGAGTCGAAGTCTATTTTTATGAGTTATAAGCTTTTGTAAGTTTAGTTAACTGATTTTGGGCTTAAGTCCATATAAAAGATGATTGCAAGAGATCATGAAGCAAAATTATAACATAAAAGAGGATCGAAATTACAATAAAAAATATGCAATGCTGAAAATCAAACCAGAAAAATATAAGCATAATAGCTTACAAAAATTGGACTCATAATGACAAAGTGTATCACCCAATCAGCAATGTAGTACTCAGTCTGCCAGGTAGTTTAATACCCCAGATTGTTAGAAAACCGTCCTAGGGGGTGCAAAATAAAGCACTGGAATGAATAAAAAAGATTATTACGTGCGGAGTACGGACTTAGAGAATTGTTTGATTTTGTGATTGTAAATAGTAAAAGCGCGTGAATAGTAAAGGTGCAGTTCATAATTACAAAATTGAACTGTTCTTTCGATCCGGACTTCGCACGTAATAATCTCTCCTAATCCGGTCATCATTATCCAGAAAAGCAACAATAGGAGCCTGAGCGTCATTGAATTAAGTGCTTGATTTCATGAAATTTTCTCCTTTTCATAGTTCGGCATTTGATAGCTCCCCTGATTTTGGTACAGACACAGGTGAAACTTTCAATGACATTATCAAACTGTCGTCTATTTCTTTCTCTTCATATATGCTAAATCACACAACATATAGAAAGGAAGTGTAAGTTCTGGATGGCATGCATGATCGAATTCAACTCAGAAATATAGCTGAATAATTGAAGCATGTTCAATTTAAGCAAGAAGCTGGAGGCTCATGGTTGACATTTCTAGTGTGCCGAGAAACCATCTAGTTCTTATGACATGCATTAATGAAGGCCTGAACACAACTATGATCTCACCCACGACAACCATCTAGTTCTTATGATATGTATTAATGAAGGCCTTAAATGATGATTTATCTAAACCATTCCAGCTCATCATAGCATGATAGAATTTTTACCATCACAAAATCAGTAATAATTTGATGTTGATCCATTTAATGTCACTTAGTTGGTACCTCCATATATTATAGCTCCCCCTCCACCACAGACTCATCAAAGTCTCTCGAATATTTCCAATGCAACACAACTTTCCTATGTTGCTCAACTAGTTTATAATCCTCCAATAAAAAAGGACTTAAATTAACATCGGCTTATTGATGCCCCTAGTGATGTTATCAGAGAGAAGCTGTGATGCGCAGTTCAGAAAAAATTTACTCCTAATTGCAATTTTCAATAATCTTTACCCTTGATTGATGTAATTCTAAATTATTCTATTCTAGTGGGGTTTAAGTTGTTTGTAATTGGGAGAAAATAAAATTTTTGAGTGTAAAATTCATGCAGATTAGGGGTGCTCCTATTCTTGTGGTTGAATACGATATTGAGAATAGCGTACTATTTCGAAAGATAGAAATAATTTTACAATGGATTCAGATACACGAATAGGATTTTGAAAAGCATTCACTTTCATAGTTAAATATAAATAGAAGAATAACATACTGTCTCGAAAGACAATAATGCCATCCTAAAATTGTATTTAAAGATGAAAGTGGGTTTTTTTTTGAAAATCCTCCATTTCTGTTATCAAATATAACAATGATAATATCATATCACATCAGAAGGTGAAAATGATATTCTATAAGTGATTTGAATACAAAATGACTTTTTATGAAATCGTCTACATTCCTAAATATTTTTTCCCCCATCTTATGAGAGTAAGATAGTGTTTATTTTAATTTGGAGTTGCATGTTCCCCATAAAGGTAAGCCTTTTTGGTTAATCACATCTTAGAAAAATTAAATCTCCTAAGAATACTATTGATTAAAGTATCGGCAAAGATTTTCTTTATATTTTAATGACTAAGACAAAGATGAGAGGTGAAGAATTTTCAAAGGGGATTGGATCAATTTGGAACAGTTCTTTGTAGAAGTCAAAGGATTGGAGAGTATGGAGCATTTTAAGGTTCTAGGACCTCTTAGAAGACTAATTTATCCTATGTTGGAATTTAATATTTTAGAGAGAATATTTTATATTTGAGTTGGTATTTTATTAGATGTTTGGGATTACATTTCAGGAGGATGAGAATTTATGATTTGTGATCTGCCTCAGAATCTAAATCTAAGTAGGACACTATGTAATAGTAACCCAAACCTATTCTAAGTGTAGTGTATGAATTTTTAGACTAACAATTTTTTTGGAGTGGAAAGCTAGCTAAACCACTTAGGCTTCGTTTGGTTATTTAGTACTTTTGTAAAAGGTAGTTTTAAGAAACATCGGTTCAGAAAAAAGTTTTCTAACGGAGAAGCATATATAAAAAGCTTTTTCAAAACAACAGAAAAATGAAAAAATGGAGTTATTGAGAACGAGGTTTGACAAACCAAACAGTAAAGAAAAATAAATTTTACTGCTTTAAAAAAGAATAAGCACCAAAAACGCCCAATCAAACTAGGCCTTAATCATCTTAAAACCATGCTATCCAGTCTTTATGAAAGATGTGTTGGCTATTATTTAAGATGGTAGTGAAACTTGCAATGTTTTATTGTGCAAAATGTTGGCCATTAAAAGAAAAGCATAATATTAAGTTTTGTGTTGCAGAGATGAGGATGCTCATGTGAATGAGTGGATTTACTCTTAGAGATATGATACAAAATGAGCATACATGTGAAAAGGTTGGAGTTGCTCCAGTGGAAGTTAAGATTAGAGGGAGTCGCCTTAGATGGTTTGGTCACATAATGTAATAATCCGATTTTTTTAAATGAAAAATCTGAATTTCAACATCATGTCTTGTCGAAGAAGAGAGAGGGAAGAGAGAGAACGTTATTGTTACACATAAAACAGTAGCCTTCCTATGACCCGGTTAGGAAAGTAGATGTATTAGATTTAACTTATGTTAAAAAAGGTAAAGGTAGACCTAAAAAGACTTGGTTAGAAAATATTAGAAGTGACCTTTTTTTATTATATTTAGATGAGAATTTGACTCTTAACTTGACACAATGGAGAAAAAGATTCATGTAGCCGACCCCACATAGTCGAATAAAGGTTTGTTGTTGTTATTCGGACCGACATCTAGAAAAAATCCCAAGTGGCCCTGTATTTATGAATGATAATTATGTTTCTAAAGCTAATGCAATTAAAATTTGATTTTAGTTTGTTTGTAATGCAATGCATGCTAGTTGAAATATGAAAAATTATGTATGCTTAAAATTTTTTAAAAGGCTGAAAAATAATTTTTTTAGAAGACTAGGCTTCCTTAGGTTTAGCACCTCATTCTCATAGGTTAGATTATCTGAACTCTATCCTCAGGCGGTGAAGTGTTTAAAACAAGGATGGAGGAAGTGCTTTAATATGCATGCAACCCTGAACGATCTCCAGTTTATTTTCTTAGAGCATTTATGTTTTTATATTATTTATTCTAACAAATTTATTTTTAAAATTACAAGTAGAAGAATTTTCATTCTTAAGAGCCTTGCCTAAATCCATGCACAAATATATGTAAGAAAGAAACCTATGAAGAGCATGCACTTTCTACTATGCAATCAGTGTAAACACATCATTAACCAGAGTATAAAATATCAAAGTCCGTATGGAAAATGCCACTTAATTATAACCCAAGGTCTGCTGAAAGTAAATGTGGCCAAGCTCCACCAACAACAACCTGGATTCTACTCATATAGTGATGCAAGTCTTTATAAAGCAAGACATTTTCATCTTCAATTTCCTTGATTTTTGTCTTGAGGCTTCTCTTGTCCATCCAATTTAGGTTTCCAAATGAAAAGAACCCTTCATTAAAGGATTTTTCTTTCTCTTTGGAACCCAAACCTTTTAGAGAAATGTCTTGCTGCACAAGCTTTCACAACTCTTTTAATTAAATTACAAAATTAAAAAGACTTAAACTCCATGCATGTTAGTGAAATAGTTTATATAAAATCATTCTAAACGTAAGCATAATTATTTGCTCATTTTTTAGTAACCTATAAGCTTGGCCATGCTTTTATTTAGTTAAGATGGCTTAGCTTAGCAACGAAAGCTGAAGAAAATTTGAAAGCATCTAAAGAAAATTTGATTAACTTTAAAGCTTAATGATTATTTAGCCCCCTTTTTATAATCATGCATAAGCATGACCATATGCATAAGATTTGATTAGTAATAATCATCCAGATCGCCCTAACCTAGAGATATCTAAATGCCCATCACATATCACATCATAAGCAGCATGGTAAAAGCATCATAGCATAAGCATCGTAAATCACATTAAACCATAGAAATCAAGAATCATTCACATAAAAATCTACATCATAGATAAAAGCATATGTAAAAGAACAATGGCCTAACCTAAAATTAGAGTTGGTTGTCCTAACAAACCATCTACAGTGTGCGTAATAGGATGTGTTGTTTGGATATATCCTAAGTTTTTTTTTTTTTTGTTTGAAAATTTTTAAGGGTTAAATTTGATTTGTTAAAAGTTAAGGGAGTTTTAGTTTGAGTTTATGTTTTGAAATTTATTTTAGAGTTTATTTTAATTGTTAAAGTTGATTATTGATTGATTGATTAAAGTATTTTAATTAGTCATTTAAAGCTTCTAATTTAATACACATTTGTCTTTCTAAAAGGTGTCAAGTACAAGGTATGAAAGCTTCAAAGGTTAAATATTTTATTATTAATTTAAAGGGTTATTTAAGTTGAATGCAATCGACTTTATTTATACTAGGGCTATGAGATTTATTTCACCTCCCTTGGGGCTAAGCTAATAATCTTGTAAGCAGGGGTTACCCAGCAATTACCTATTTATTTAAGTTTGATAGTTGGTTGGTGACTTTTAATTAATTTAGTTTAAAGATTATTGATTTAAGTTTTATATTTTTAGCAACTACATTCCATCAATTCATTCGTGACGTTGTCACAACGAGCAGGATGACTAAGGCTTCTCTAAGATATGTAGTCCTGCAGCTCGAGGTAGTCCAACCTAAAAACTTCGTTGATGGAGGAAGTAATATTTATGTTTCATTATTACTAATTTTTAATATTTATAATTCAACACTTCTATTCCATTAACTCATTTATGACGTTGTCATAACGACACGAGGATCCAGGGCCTCCTTAGGATATGTAGCCCCTCAACTCGAGATAGTCTAGCTTAAAAATTTTGTTAACAAAATATGAAGTGTAGTCATTGTTCAGATGATTTAGTTCGTTGAGTTAATGCTTTAATGAATTTTTAATGACTTATTGAATTTTCATATTTATTTGATTAATTAATATTTAACTTATCAAATTTTGAAAATTTTTTATTTTTTTAAAAATAGTAGACCTAGAGATGAGTCCAATATCTTTGAGTTTGTGTCATTTAGAGTTTTGTGCAATTAGTTATAATTTTACAAGTTTAATGCATTTTATTAAATTAAATTTGATAAAAAGTTAACTTTTTTAATTTATAATGATTTTTGGAGGTTTTATATTTTTCATAAATACTAACCTAGAGATGAGTCCAATGCTTTTGAGTTTGGTGATTTGGAGTTTTCTCCAAGTAGTTATGATTTTTATAATTTTGATCATTTTAATAAATTATTTAATTATTTATTTAAATAGGATTTCTTATATTTTTTACCAAATCAACTCCACCTCTTGAAATCTTCTTCAAATGTCAAAGATGATTCTTAGGGATGATTACAAGTATTTAAAATTATTTTAGAATTTTTATATTTTTAATTAATTATTTTAATTAATTAATGATTTTCCTTGATTTTTAAAATACTTTTAATTTTGGGGGTTTGTGATGAGGCTTTGAATTTTCTCTGTTAAGCTCTTAATTCTAAGTAATTTGATACTTAATTTATATCTTTTAGATGTAATTTAGATTTATTATGATTATTTAAAATTTTTAGGTCAATTATGCACATTGATTTTGGGTTAACTAAATGACAGACCAAATGACTTTCAAATCTAGTAAAATTTGAATCACATGTTCACCAGACCATGTGTTTTAAACCCATTAAATTTGAAGCCATCAATATCTCCCTAGGTTCTATAATTGATCCCAAAGTTAAATGCATATATACCTTTGGGAATTTATTTTGGGCTCTCTACTAATTGGATTGGGGTGAAATCATAGGCAATTTAACCCTTACACTAATATGCACAAACTATAGAAAAATCAAGATCTAATTTTTAAGATTTGTGTGAGTTATGAATTTTCAAAGTTTTGAGTCACTTTGAAAATTCAACCCACCAAAATGCAATGTTCATCAGCGGTTACAAAAATTATGGTATGTAGCAAGCATAACCAAGTTCACTTTATCCAAACTTGAGCTCAATTGGACCACTGGATAATCAGAAATTGAGGAAAATTAATTTTTAATCTAACTAAAATAACTCAAAATCTACTAGTCCAAATTACTTGAAATTAATTTTAAAATAAATATGGGCTCAAGATAGTTCCAACGAGCCCAAGACCATCAAATTTGAATAAGAAAAAGATTTATGGTGAAATTTTAAAGTTATAGGATATTTTTTGAATTATTTTTGGCTTTAAAGGAAAATTTAACTGTCGGCCAATTATTGGCAATGTTTTGAATGGAGACAGACGTGCTTTCCACTAATTCATGTCAGACAATTGTACAGTACAATCTGTTTAAATTGTAAGATTAGTTTAAAAGCATTATAATCATGCAAAGAAGAAAAGTGGAGGAAATGGAAAAGCCTTCTTATCTTTTTGCACAGTGATCTAAATGCAATGAAACTTCAGAGGGAGCTTAAACACATCCAAAAGAAGGGTTTGGACATGTTTGGAAGCTTTGAAAAGCCCTTTTGGAAAGAAATTTTAAGCTTAGATTGGGAAAATACCTCTAACAAATGGATGGATTCTCTTATTTTTGGGCTCTATAGACTCATGCTGATGTCCTTTACAATTTCCCTAGAGATCTCAAGCCTTGATTTCCACTGGATTAAAAGTTATTTATGAAATATCACTAGCTCTCTCTATTCTCCCTCTTCTCTCACTCACTCTCTATATCAGAAATAGGGGTTTTATTGAGCAGTGGGAGGTTGAGAAAATATAAGAGGATACTTGAGGAGTTGTTTAGAGCTCAGAGGAAAAGAAGTTAGGGCTTGGGGAGCTTTGGATGAGGAAAAATGCATGAATTAGTGTTTTGGCCCTTTTCCTTTAGTTCAAGCCATGGGGACTAAACCAAGGGCCAAGATTGGTTTGAAAGCTTCTCTAGATGCTTTCCACGTGGTTGGAGTTGTTGGGGTTCAGTCCCTTTGGCCAGGTGAAGGACAAGGCCAAGGACACAAAAGTTGGAAAGTGAAATTTGGAGTATAGTGCATGTGGAGCAAAAAAAAACCAAGGGGCTACTTGGGGTACGTGGAAAGGAGATTTAGAAGCTATTTGAAATGCCTACAACAACCATCTTTGGTTGGGTTAGCTTTGGTTCCATAAATTTTGGCTTTTGGAGGGTTTGGGCTAGCCCATTTGGTTGACCCAGGTCAAACCATAGGCTGGACTTATTGGGTTATGTACATAGAGTCATTTGACACCTACTTCAGTAGTTTACACAATTTAATTTGACAAGGTTTGGTTTTTGATTTAGGAAAATCCCTTTTGGTGCACTTAAGTCAACCCAATTGGCTAAATCAGGTGGGCCCACAGGCTAGAATTTTTTTGGGAGACTCATATTGACCCAATAGTGTCCCCTTGAGTTTGCTTCATTGGTTTGGTCAAAATTATGAGTTCTGAATTTTTAAAGCCCATAGGTGTGTTTTGGCCAACTCATGAGTTGACTTGGTTAACCATATTTGACCACGGGTCAAGGTGGGGTCCAACCAATTTCAAATGACATTTGAAGTTTGTTGGAAGTGGTTCCATATCATGAGGAGGTTATTTGGTGCAAAATGCTGTTTAAGTACTTAAGGGGCACTTTGGTCAACCAGGTTGGAGTTAGGTTCAATGCACTCCACTTGACATTTAAGACGTGTTGGAGGAGGTTTCATGACTTAGTTTGATTGAGCCATATTGAAGTTTAAGAGAAATTCAATTTTTAAAAGATTTTAAGGTTCAAGGGCTTCATGATCAACCATGATCCACCAATGGCTCAAAATGTAATAGCTCATATTTTGATATTGCCAATTTTTTTCTGCAGTCATTATAACTCCATATCGTAATCCATCTTCTCCATGGAATTTTGATTTTGAAATTTTACTTGCATAAAATTTTTCGTAATTTTTGGGCACCGATGAAAATCCTTAAGGAATTTGTACCTATTGGTACAAGTGAGGATTTTGAGACCTTCAGGTGTCTGTTTTGCAAATCAATTTCATTGATATTTTTTAAATAAAATGATTTATTTTATGAATATTTTCTGTAATTTTTAAAGTCCTAAAATGATTTATTTAAATTTTATACTAAAAAATTAATTAAATTAATATTATAATATTGAAATATTATTTTATTAAAAATATCTAATGTCACTAATCATTTTAAAAGCTTTTAAAATTTCTTTTCCCATTTCATCTTCGGTAACAGAGAGTTTTTTTAGGAAAATGAAAGAAATAAGAGGAGAGAGAAATTAAAAGCTCAGCCGCAGAGCGATTTTTGTCAATCGCGTTAGTTTGGAGATTTGCTCGTCTAGCTGTAAGGAACATTTACCATATTTTTTAATTTAAAGATTTTGTGTTTTTGATATTTTCTGATCAAATTTGTGTTTTTATTACCGAAAAATATGAATAACTTTGTATTGGCAAAACTTTCTCCACGTAACTTTTTATATGTTATAGAGATTCATATTATGAATATTTTGAGTATTTATTTGAAATTTTTTACCGGGTGATTTTGAAAATGTAGCGATTTTTGTCTACCTAAAAATTTATTTTGACGTCTGAAAATAGTGTTATAGTACAATAAAAATTTTAAAACATCATTTTATATAATCCCTAATAATTTGGTAATTTTCTAAAAATGTACGTTTTTTTCCTAATAGGATTCTTTGTTGTCCACCGTTATAACATTTTGGCATCTTTTTAATTCAGCTCAATTATACATTATTTGCTGCAATGCATTGAAAATGAATGTGGATATGTGCTTAAGTAATAGGTGGTCGCTATTATTGTTATAATACTGTAATACTACTGTGTGTGTAAAAGACAAGTAAATACTAGTTGACCAGTTGGTTGGAGGTTGATTGACATGTATAGGATATTAGGCCGACGGGCTTTCCTTTAAATACTCTTGTTTGGTGTTATTCTTTACCGATTCACGTGATATATTGATTGGGAGTTATAAGGAGATCATTACTGTGCCGACGGGTAAAGATTGATGACTTTATTTACTGAGCCAACGGTTTACTAACACTAATACTAACACTGAAAAATACTGTGATAGCCGGACTTCTTAATTGTTTAATATGACTACTGAAATGAATGTTCTTGAGGTATTTTTCTTATTATTGTACATATTTATTGTAACTGCACGAATTTACTGTTATTGTATTATTCTACTGCTCCTGCCACTAGATTATTTTTATTATTGATTTAAATACTGATACTATTTGATAATATTGATTAATCGTACTAATATTAAGCATGTGATACTCTGAGCACGTGATATACATGATTTATTGAGCATGTGATTGAGATACTAGTTTAATGTTGATATAGAATAACTGGATAGTATATGCACACTCTTATATGATTTTACTGCATTGATATGATTTTGATAATTTTTATCGATATTTTGATTTAATACTTTCTATGATTTTTGTACTGATTGGTATTACAGATACGATAATTGCTTTATAGATTTGACATTCATACTGATTTAATACTTTACTGGCTTTCATACTACAGTGTTTTACTGTTTACAGATTCTACTACTATTGCATTTGACTTTTATCATTTCTGTACTGATTCAATGATCATATAAATGTAACTACTGTGATTTGATTGTTGACATGCATATTACTTCTTTATCGTGCTTTGAATTCAATTATAGGTTTTGGTGACCTACTAGGCTTTTTAAGCTCATTATATATGGTTAAATGATTTCAAGTCAGGACAGGGAAGCAGGAGTGTGAGGCTGGTCAGGATTCTTCAGGTTTTGTATCTTTTTATTTTAGCTGTTATTTTGTACTCAGGATAGGGTAGATATGTGATGATTTTGTAGATCTTGAGTAGTATATGATTTTTGGGAATGCATATAGATATGTATATTGATATTTTGAATTATAAAATATATTGTTTATTACTTATAGATGATATTAGATAGCTCTGATTGTTATTTATTAAAAGATTAAAGAATAATTCTTCCAAATTAGATTTTGGGGCATCACACAAAATTAGTTTGATGTATCATGCAAATGATTATGAACATGACCAAGAGTTTTGGGGAGGTTTCCAAGGTAATTTTTCATAAGATACAAGCTCTAGTGGCATAGAATATAAATATTTAAATATTTTGCAACCTTTGAAAATGCATTTAGCTTCAGGGGTTAAGAGGTTCAAAATGCTTACAAACTGATGACCCTAGGTATAATAACTCATATCTTGACCGAGGTAAATAATTTTTTCTGGAGTTAATGTAACTCCAAATCGCAAACCATCTTCGCTATAATATTGATATTGTAATATTTTACTTGCACGAATTTTTTCATAATTTTTGGGCCCCGGTGAAAATCCTTAAAAAATTGACACATATCGGTACAAGTGAGAATTTTGAGAGCGTTAGGTGTCCGTTTTGCAAATTGATTTCACCAATATTTTTTAAATAAAATTATTTATTTTATGAATATTTTTTCTATAATTTTTAAAGTTCTAAATAGATTTCTATGATTTTTTTATTAAAAATTGAATAAATTAAATTATTATATTAATATTATATTATTATTTTATTAAAAAAAATCTAAAAGCATTATAAGTAATGTTATGACAATCCCTTTTCCCATTTGATTTCGGGTAACATAGAAGAGTAATAGGGAAAAATAGAGAGAAAGTGAGGAGAGAGAAAATAAAACTTGAGATTTAGAAGCTATAGAGTGATTTTCGTTCATCGACGTTGTTGGTAGATTTTCTCATTTCGCTGTAAGTAACCTTTACCTTATTTTTGATTTCAAAGATTTTATATTTTTGATATTTTTCTGATTTATATTTTTGTTACTAAAAAATGAGAATAATTTTATATTGGTGAAACTTTCACTATGTAACTTTATATATGTTATAGAGATTGAAATTATGAACGTTTTGAGTATTTATTTGAGATTTTTCACCAAGTGATTTTGAAAATATAGTAATTTTAGAAATTTATTTTGATGTCTAAAAATAGTGATTTAGTTCAACTAAAGCTTCAGAATATTATTATATGTAATATCTGATAATTTGGTTAAATTTTGAAAAATATGAATTTTTGCTCAGTATGATTTTTGTTGTCTACCGTTAAGACTTTTTGTCATCTTCTAAATTAAGCTTCAATTATGCTTAATTTGGTGCAATGTATTGAAAATGAATGTGAATATGTGCTTTAGATTACTATTATAGTACTGTGATAATAATATATGTGTAAAAGACAAGTAAAGACTAGTTGACCCATTGGTTGGAGACTGATTGACCTGTACAGGATGGTGTGCTAACGGGCATTCTTTTAAATATTATGATTTGATGTTATCCTCATGATATTGATTGGGATTTATAATGAGATGATTATTGTGCCAACAGGCAAAGAGTGACGACTCTGTTTACTAAGCCAACTATTTACTGATACAAATACAATACTGATATAGCTAGGATTTCTTACTTGTTTAGTGCGACTACTAAAATACAGTTCTTGAGGCATTTTTTTATTATTGTACGAATTTATTATTATTGTGTGGATTTACTGTTATTGCATTATTCTGTTGCTCATGCCACTAGATTGTTATTGTTACTGATTTAGATACTGATACTATCTGATTCACAATATACTGAGCACGTGATATAGAATACATGAATAGTTTAGGTGCAGTCTTATATGATTTTATTATATTGATATGATTTCGATAATCTTTACTGATGTTTTGATTTGATGTTTTATATAATTTTTATACTGATTGGTATTTCCGATACGAAGATTACTTTATAGATTTGACACTCTTACTGGTTTACTACTTTACTGATTTTCATATAGTAGTATTTTACTATTTATAGATTTTATTACTACTACGCACGAATTTTATTATTTATGCACTAATTCAATGATCATATGAATGTTACTACTATGATTTAATCCCTGACAAGCATATTGCTTATTTATCATACTTTGAATTCAGTTATAGGTTTGGGTAACCTACTGGGCTTTTTAAGCTCATTATACATGGTTAAATGATTTCAAGTTAGGGCAGAGGATTATGAGTGTGAGGCTAGTCAGAATTCTTTTAGGTTTAGGTTCTTTTTATTTTAGCTATTTTTTATACTCAAGACATGATAGATATATGATAATTGTATAGATCATGAATAATATATATGATTTTTTAGGAATGAATATAAATGTGTATATTGATGTTTTGAATTATAAAATATTTTTTGCTATTTATTACTGATATATTGTATTAGATAGCTCTGATTATTATTCATTAAAAGGTTAAACAAATAATTCTTCCAAATTAGATTCTGGGGCATCACACTAGGGACATGCCTAATCAATATGCAACTAACAGATCTTGAATTCAAGGTCGTTTGATAGGGTTTTGAAGTATTTGAATTTTCCCAATAAATTGGTTTTGGACTAAGGGGTTTTTGGATTTAGGTTTGAGCATTTGATTTTGAATTTTGGATTTCGAATTGAATTTCTAATTTAGATTGATTATGATTGAATTTGACTTGATGTTCTTGACCTCATACAAAAATGAGGTCAACAGTAATTGATTCATATAATTAAAATTATAAACTCCTATAAACACATTGACCACTGAAAGTAATCCTTTAGAAATGGGTAGATAATAAGTGCTTTGTATCCCTTTTATAAGATGTTTAGAATGATCCTTTTTTTATGATTATATTTCATGTGTAATTTACTTCATCAATAACCTTCCTCATTCATGTCAACAAGCCTTTATATGTTAAACTAAATACATTCGTGACTATGTATAAGATTATCATTAGCTCATTTCTTCTTCTTTTGTATTTTTTTCCATATGCTTTAAATGGAATATAAAGCTACAAATTTTGATTGTTTTAAGTTAATTTTTGTCTAATTATATTTTTTTAATGAATGGCATCTATGCTCACCCATATATTTCTCTTTTTGTTTTATCTTGCGAGGTATATTGAGTCTTACATGTGTTAGTCAGTGAGTCGTTTGCATAGGAGTTTCTGAGTGGGCATGCCATGGTCAGGTATAGGGGTGTCAAAAATTGACACGACCTGAAACCTGACCCGGACCCGACCCGAAAAAATCTGAGTTCGGGTCAACCGGTTTGTTAAACGGGTCGGGTCCGGGTTGGGATTTTTGACCCGTTTGTAAAATGGGTCGGGTTCGAGTTGACCCGAAAACTCACGGGTTGATCAGTCTAACCCGTTAGTAAATTTTTTTTTGAAATCAAAGAAAAAATAATGATGTATAATTGTTCTAAATGATGGCTAAGAAATTATTTGAACTTCATTGAGTTTTTTAAACATACAAATAATTGATGCCGTGTAACTAAATAGTCTAAATTTTAATAAACTTTCTTTTGATTATAAAACTTTTTTAAAAAAAGCAATACATATCAAGATAAGCGTCTATATTTATCATTAAACTAGCCAAAAAATACATCCAATCAATGGGGTTATAATACACATACTGCAAGACAAAAAAATACATCCAATTGATGTCGTGAAACTAAATTTTTTGAAATCCCATTAAGTCTGATTCGGGTTCGCGGGTCGAGTCGGGTCAACCTTGTAACCCGCGCGGGTCTGGTCTGGGTTGTATATCCTGACTCGTTTAGCTAAACGAGTCGGGTTTGGGTCAACCTGTTTAAGCCCGGGTCAACTCGGGTTGGACCCGAACCTGACCCGTTGACCTGAATTGACACCCCTAGTCAGGTATACCTCGCTAGTCATGTAGAGACTTCTCATTGCATTGTCGAACGGTTACACATTAGCACACACATTATTGACTGCATTTACATTCCCGCCCAAATATATTTGCTAGGATGTTAGTTAACTGGCCATAGTTAGTTCACTAACGAAGCTTTGGCCTTGTGGGCCAAAGCTTGCCCCCTTGCTATGAAACCTAGAGGCTTTTAGGGTCATTTTAGGCATGCAGTGTAAACCACTTATTTGTGTCATTTGCATCGCTTTTTTCACACGAAGGGGGCACCGTTAGGATGATTTATTTTTGGATTTTAAAACATATAAATAACTCTAAAAATTATTTCTTAAATGATTTTGAGCCTTAAAATCTGTGTTTCATAAATGTGTTAAGAAAGATATATAAAAGTGAGATAAAAATTGAGCTCTGGCATGTTTAGGAAGATCTGTAGGTTAGCGTTGTTTGTTGGATAGCCTTGTGAATAATATGTTTAGCTTTTCTTATTTTTGAACCCAGGGTAGCACCTCTTCTTTTGAAGTTCATTTGCTCCAAGCAACATAATAAATTTGTAAAAAAGAAAATCATAGAACAAATTGATAAAATATACGGCTAGTGAGTTTTTTTTAACATATTTTAAAATTTATAATCAATCAATTTTAATGATGACCTCATACTAAAAATCACTAAACAATAAACATAAACCTAATAACAAATGATGGTTACTTGGCAACCCCGGCCTATGAGGTTATTAACTTAGCCTCAAAGAGGGTGAAATAAACCTCATGGCCCTGGCTTAATAAGAGTAGTCATTCCTAATCTAAATAATTAGTAATAAGTTACCAACAAACTAAATCTTGCAACCTACATCTAAATTAATTCGAAAATATAAAAAATACATATCAAACCTAAAACATTAAATACTAAAAATGACTAATAAAATGCAGACTTACAAATCATTAACTAATCAAATGAAATCCTAAAACATATAAAATACACCTCTCATCAACTCCTAACTCAATTATAAATAATAATCTACATTAATTAAGATGAAACTAAATTAAAGTTATTAAAACCCTCTCAACCAGCTCTCCAACATTTAATAAAACACTAAGATACTAACACTTAATTTAAACTAAAATATATTAACCTTAAGTAAATAAATGAACTTCAAGTCATACTTTAGTGCCTTAACTTATGTCGGGTTTATGTTAATCTTTGGATATTTTTCCCTTAATATATATGAGGTATATAGGATGGACTACTTCGGGCTAAGTATCCTAAGGAGGCAATGTCCTCGAGCCTGATGGCATAACGCCACGTACCTTATCCTTTAAGGGATAAATATTTAAAGATATACATAAATCATCTCTTTTAAAATTTAAAGCCACCCTCAGGAGCCTAAACTAATTTTCTTAACCACCCAGTTATTAAACCTTAGGTCTGGTAGAACCTATACATATCTATAGGTAGGGAGTCTTTCCATTCTCATGTCAACCTTAAAAAATAATTTACCTCAAACATAGGAAGCTTAGAATTTTTTTTATGGTGGGCAATAGGCTCATCTTAGTGGTGTCACCTATAAGCCTTACCTTGACTCTTAGATTATCAAGGATGGATTAACCAATCCTTGCCACCTTATAACTCTTTCAGCCTTAATTAAGTGCATGATTGAGGATGGATCACTTGCCCCTCAATTCTTTATAACCTTAGCATATATTAAGGCTCATATTTTGAGCTCTTTATAATTTAATAATTAAAATCATAATCCTGAAACTAAGTGTTAATTAATCTACTATAAATCATTAATTATTTAAAGAGAAATTTGAGGGTTAATAAATTAAACAACGAGAACCCGACCTTATAACTTAAACCTCTCACATAATTTGGGGTAGTTATGTACACCTTTTTTCACACACTTAGGTGCTAGATAGGACACTTTTTATAGGCATCCTAAGGTAGGGTATAGCTAAGATAACCTTTTACATTTTCTATCTTTTATATTATGCATATGTAATGATATGATGATTGTTTCTGATTTGGCTTATTTTTATGCTTTCTTTTCTTTTTGATTGATAAGTGGACACTTGCCCTTAAGTGGTTAGAAGATTTTTAGAGATATTTTTTGCAGGTGGCCATATTCCCAAAGGGGCAGTAAAAAAATGCTATGACCATAATTATAAATGCGCTTTATAATATGTACTATGAGGAATGCTAAGGCCCTTGCAAATATGGCCCTAAGGACTAGGTTCTGGATCATTTATATATGATTATTATAACTTTGCTAATATGTATTTTTTGTATGAACTTAATGTAATTTTCTTTTATAAAATGCAATTTGATTTAAAGAGTTATGAAAGCTTATAAATAAGGTAAATGTTAGGGATCCTAAGCGAAAAGAAAGTACCTTATAGGGAATTTCTTTTCATTTGGATGTCTTATCAGATGACATACGATGATGAGCTTGAAAGAAGGAACTCGACAAAAGGATGAGAAGATGAAGATAAAATAAAATCTGGGTTATTATTGGTGGGGCCCGGCCACCCTTACTTTTTCAACATTTTGGGTTGTATAATAAGTGGCGCTTGCTACGGACTTTGGACACTTTGATATTTTTGATGATGTGTTTACTTTGTTTACACATTAGAACTGTATGATTTTTCTAGGTTTCTTACTTTGTTTTGCTTTGGGGTGGCTCGGACGGAGTCTTTACGTTAGGCTCTTTAAGATGTTAAATTTTTTATAAAGTTAAAATTTATTTAAGCAAGATAAAAGTGAGCATAGGACTTAAAATAAATCACTTTTCATAAAAATTAATGCATGATTCCTTTAAAGAGTCACTTTTTAAAATTACAATAAGTAAGCCTTGTTCACTTCACAGTGACTATTGGCCAGTCCTGATTGGCCCTACCTACACATGCATAGCCTTTAGTCAGCATATATTTTTTTTTCTTTTGCAATATAGAGTGATAGTTCACTTCGCATAAGCATAGTACCATTCATGGTCGGGTTTGATACCCATTTCCTTTTCTGTGTCTCTTACCACTCTTGCATTTGCATATGATAGGACAACATGGGTTTAATACGCTATGTGGAGTTTAGCTGGTACCCCTTTCTGAGCAGGGTGGTAAATCCATGTCGGGGCTGCTTAGATCCCTAGTGGGGTTTAAGTTATAAGTCCCCTCATAGTGTCTTGCATTAGTTAGGTCGTGGGTGTTAATATCAGACGTATACATCCCTTGTAGGTCTAGGATCAAAGGCTGGTGGTATTAGTATACAATTGCATGCCTTATCGTGTGGGTAAGCTCTCCATTCTTAGGAGGTTATAAATCCTACCCATCTGCGTCACTTAGATGGCGTCGCTTCCATCTTTCTCTCATACCTGTGGTATGAAGTAACTTTTCTCGCTTATTTTGATCGACTGAATATTAATATTATCCGTATATACTGAAGTAACCAATTGAGCCTATCTTCCTTTTGGAGGCCTAAGATGTAATTAACTACGGGGGCTTGCGCCCGTGAAAAATCAATCCCCACATCAAATAAATTTCATTCGAATTGATGTATCAAATGGAGGAAATCTCATGATTTGATCACGTCATGTATATTATTATCCATCGAGGTGTGTCGGTGAAAGCCACTATCCTCCATGGCTAATCGTATATATGATCTCATCTGCCCTTCCATTACCCTGCTTGCGTAGAGTGTAGAGGTCTACGATAGTTTTGTCTTACAGGATAGTGTGATCGTACCCTTTGCATTATATTCCCCGCTAAGCAGAATCCTTTCGGAGGCACACAGATTTCTGGCAACTACGGTGGGACATGTTTCTCTCTCCATCTTTGGATTCTTTATTGTTCTCCCTTGTGTGTACTCCGGGCTTAATGCTCCTTAGTTAGGTTCTTTCCTCCCTAGCCTTTTAGGCTATTCCATCCTTTTCTTTCCTTCTTCTTTCTTGTCATATTGTATGATGCTAATTGTTATAGTTTATGTTAGCATATAGTACGATGGCTTACTCTGGTCCTTCTGTTACCTTTTATTTTGGCTCGGACTCACGGGTGACACTACCTAAGTCATTGTTGTCCAGCCTACCTATGAGGGGAATCACCTTTGGATCCTTCACCGACTCGGCCTACGTCTCCCTTGGCGGGCCAACCCCTTCCGAGGCTGCCGCCTTCTCTCCCCCACAGAGGAGAGGGCATGCAGCCATGCATCCTTTTGGGCATCCAGTTGCTCGGCAGCCAGCCTGGGCACCTGTTCATCCCGTTATTTTTCATGTGCAGCCTTTGTGCCCCATGGCTAGGCAGCCAGTGCTTAGGCCACTTCCTGTTCAGCCAGTTTGTCCAGCGGTCAGGCGTCCAGCGGTGAGGCGGCTAGTGCCTATAGTACCCATTATTCCGACGACTCCGGCCCCTCAGCACTGACAGCCAGTAGTTCCTCTTCCCGTTGCTCCGGTGGAGGCTCCTCGTGCTCGGGTTTCTCCCCCTCCTTCCTCTTCGAGGAAGAGGGGCACCCAGGCTGAGCTTCCTTCACCTTCTACTCGTCAAGTTTCTATTTCAGCCAGGCTTTCTTACCCTGAGACTTCTAGGCAGACTTCGACACTCCCTCCTCTAGTAACTCCTACTATTTTTCAATCACTTGGTACAGATATAGCGTCTTCCTCCACCTCCAGTCTTGGGAGAGGGGCCAAGAGGAATAGGAACAGGAGGCTACGCTTGGCAGCATCTGAGGCAGCAACCCAACAGATGGCAGATTCATTGGCTCGTCAGGAGCCGGTACAACAGAGGGTAGTTTCTTTACCGCGAGAGCTACGCCGACCCTTAGATCCCCAGACCCCTGAGGCTGTTGTCGCTCTCGAGATTGATGCAGTTCAGGGAGGACGCTTCTCCCCATTGGTACATAGTGGTGATGAGGAGGATGTTATCCACATTGCGGCAGCCCCTCCTATCATCACTACTTTTCCACGTGCCAAAGTCCCCATGGACGGTGCTGCCAGAGCCCTCGCTCAGAGGATCTGGAGTATTGTCCGCTTGGTGAGGGGAAGAGGTCGTGTCAGTGAGGAGAGGTTACTCTATCAAATCTCTCATGTTCACACCTAATATCAGTGACAGTTGATTAGGCAGAGTTATAGTTGCCACAGAGGACAGCCGTCTCGTCAGCAGCCCAGATTAGTTCTTATGATAAGGCCTCAGACAGATTTTTCTACAGTTGGACAACGCCCTCGTCGTCATGGACGTCACCCACAATTAGAGCCAGTTCGACCCCAACTTGGTTCTGTTGTCGTTGTCCCCCCTCTATAGTTGGATGTCCACACTAGGTCCCATCGCAGTAGATGGGTGTGGAGGCGTCGACAGATAGACCGACCTGTCGAGGCAGCACAAATAGTTGTAGCAAAACAACAGTTGGATGTAGTCCCCCCTCTTAGATTGGTGGCAGCCCCGATGGTTTGTGATGTTGTTGCAGATGAGGCAGATGTTCTTCCCTTGGATAGTTCTCTGGCTCGATCTAAGCCAGTTCCTACTTCTAGTCCCCATAGGGTTTCTTCTCCTATAGGCCCATACATTGATGTTCTTTGCCAGACCTTCTCCAAAGATGATTTGCTTGGAGGAGGGTCTTATAAGGATGTTCCTATCCATCATGTATGTGTCATTACAAGGCAGGGTGTGTCAGAGGAACATAGAGAGCCAAATGATGGCATAGGAGAGCAGGGGGAGGCTGAGGTACCTTCCACCTCAACGCAAGATGGACCTCCCTGGTCTACAGATACGAATGCTACTGTTTTACAGTTACAAACTCAGATGGCTGAGATGTCCAGAGCTATGTCAGTGATGACAGCCCAGTTAACGGCATTGGGGGCTACACCCCAGGGCCTGGATGTAGGTAACTCGACTATCACTTGACACACATGCCTGCAGTGATGAGAAGAGGAAGGAAAGCTCGACGACCACCCGACACACAAGTCTATAGTGATACGAAGAGGAAGGAAGTAACCGACACACAAGTCCGCAGTGATACGAAGAGGAAGGAAGTAACTCAACCATCACCCGACACACAAGTCCGTAGTGATGAGAAGAGGAAGGAAAGCTCGATGACCACCCAACACACAAGTCCGCAGTGATGAGAAGAGGAAGGAAGGCTCGACGACCACCTGACACACAAGTCCGCAGTGATACGAAGAGGAAGCAAGTAACTCAACCATCACCCGACACACAAGTCCACAGTGATGAGAAGAGGAAGGAAAGCTCGACAACCACCCGACACACAAGTCCGCAGTGATACGAAGAGGAAGGAAGTAACTCAACCATCACCCGACACACAAGTTCGCAATGATAAGAAGAGGAAGGAAGGCTCGACGACCACCCAACACACAAGTCCATAGTGATATATGAAGAGGAAGGAAGTAACTCAACCATCACCCGACACACAAGTCCGCAGTGATGAGAAGAGGAAGGAAAGCTCGACAACCCCCAAACATGAAATAAAATAGAGGGAATGAAGAGGTGGTTAAGTATGCCTCCCAGGGACTCTGTCGAGCACCCAACAAAAAAGATAGTTCAATATTCGCCTAACCATATTCGAAACAACGAATGAGAATGACTCAATGTTCACCTAACCTTATTCGAAACGGTGAGACAAAGAGTGAGAAAACTCATCAACCCCCAAATAGAAAATAAAATAGGGGAAATGAAGAGGTGGTTAAGTATGCCTCTCAGGAACTCTGTCAGGCACCTAACCAAAAAGATAGTTCAACATTCGTCTGACCATATTAGAAACAGTAAATAAGAACAACTCAATGTTCACCTGACTTTATTCAAAACGGTGAGACAAATAGTGAGAAAACTCAATAACCACCCGACACACATGCCCGTAGTGATGTGAGAAAGACAGAGTGGCTAAAAGAAATTTCTTGTATACAACAATCTACGAAAAACACACTATACGGGCATGTCTATAAACGGGCGCCATTATGGAGGGAACACAAATACTCTCATGTACAACCAAAGCAATACTACCATGACCTCAGTGGGGTAAGGCCATAATTGCACTGGAACATAAGAAAATCTGAGGAACAAATACGACCAGAGCAATCCAAAGAGGCGATCAATCTAAGAAATCCCAAGCTTACATCATAGATACCACATGGTAGAGGACAAACCGTCTGGCCATGAGTACCTAAAAGCTAGCAGAATTTCATAAATGAAACAACCATATCAATAAGTCAATCATGATATAACTGAATAATATTCCTCTCCCAAAAAGGGAGAAACAGAAAAGCAACATAATGAGAAAGGTGGTCTCATAATAGGGAGAATGTAACTGGAGTAGTGAGGAGAGACACCGCCAAAAGGTTTCATTGAAAACTATTAGTCATTAAAGAGGCATAGCAGTAACACCCATACAAATAATGGGACCCTGTGAGAGGTGCAAGCAATGTCGACACATCCAAAGAAACGCTCTTGCTGCTAAGAGCAAGACTCTAATTGGAAACTATGTCACTAAGGAGCTAAGAGATTAATTTTTCACTAGAAAATCAAAATCTACTGAGAAATGGTGTTGACATATAGAACAAGATGTATCACATCAGTAACAGAGAAAACACAACTTTAACTATAAGAGAAAAATAGTGCATGGTCATTTCTTAAGCAATCTTAAGAAATGCTTCGAAGGAGAGAAGGTATAATCATGAAGGAAATTAAGCTCTTGGAGTGTAAAATCGGGTTCCACCTGTGACAAGGGCAACCGATTCTTCTCACACAAGGTCCCTCCTCTCTTTATCATCATATTTTTTTTTGTATATTTTTTATGTTGTATTCACAGACGCAGATCAGGCATATCTCATACTATCAAAAATAGCACACGGTAGAGAAAATATTTACCATATCCATGAGCTACTCCTAGTATAAAATATCATCTAACGATTGGAACACAAAGAGAGATATATATATTCAACTTTGATAACTCAGGTCATATTCATCACATGAATAAAATTGGGGGAGATAAAGGTTACAAATAGGGTCTATAAAAGAATAACACATTGGTTTTGATAATCCAGGCCACATTCAACCCACATGAACGAACTGGGGAGCACAACAATCATGACAAAACTAATGGAGGAAAGAAATCCACATTATGATACTAGGTCAACATCACCACACTTGATTAACATATGTTAGGTATGAACCCAGTACCACATTTCATAAAAGATCTGAATGAGTGATTTTAATATTTCAAATCACACTTGAGGGAAACAGGTGAAACTGGGGAAAGCAACCCTCAAAAAGGGGACAAAAAAAGTGAGTCTTCATGCAACAACACCAAGGTGATTGATGGACATGTACGTAAGCACAAATACTCCTACGACATATTTACATAAAACTTTTAAGGAAAACCCCATACTTTGCATGACGAACATCTCGGGGTAGAGGACAAATCATCGTGGCCACGGACTGTCGAAAAGTAGAAGGCATCCTTTCAAGTTATATCTATACAAAGGGATATTTATAGGTGGCGGAGGGATGCCCCCTGCGATGTGCAAAACTCAAGTACAGTACTTTTTCAAGTACTGACCGTTGATGACAGGCATGGGGTGAACACTATTTACATCAACTAACAGGTAAGCGCCACCTTCATACACTTGCTCTACAACAAAGGGGCCTTTCCAAATTGGTTCAAACTTACCACCTCGACGATGATGCAAGATGATAGGCCTACGCAAGATAAGAACTAAATCACCGACTCGAAAAGCATGAGGTCGAACAAGGCAATCATGTGCTCGAGCCATGTGGGCCTGATAAAACCTAACGTTCTGATGAGCTTGCAAACAGAGCTCTTCCAAACCATCAAGCTCTTTCAATCGCAGTCGGGCATTATCTTCATGAGAAAGATTGTGGCTAACTGCCACTCGCAACGAAGGGAGCTCAACCTCAAGTGGGAAGACAGCTTCAGCCCTGAAAGCTAAAGCATATGAGGTGGACTGAGTAGGAGTATAGTAAACGATCCTATAAGCCCATAATGCTTCAGATAATATATCATGTCATTCACGTTTATTTGCCACGAGTATTTTTCTTATCAACTAGACTAATATCATATTAAATACCTCAGCCAAACCATTAGCTCTAGGATAATAAATAGAAGAATATCACCAATTGATATTATGACGACGTGTAAATTTAGCAATTTTGGTGCTTCTAAACGACGAGCCGTTATCAGAGATTATACGACGCGGAACACCAAAATGGTAAACAACGTGATCGCGAAAGAAGCCACAGTATGGTGCAACGAATTAGGAGGTTGGTAGATAACAGTGCAATGAATCTGGCATTGATAACATTTTTTAGCATGCTCCATACAATCACGGATCATACTCGGCCAATAATAGCTAAGACATTTGATTGTGACTTTCATCTTAGGTCTGGATTGATGAGCATAACAAAGCCCCTCATGTATCGTGCCCATAACCTTACGAGCTTCCTCGTTGTAGAGGCAACACAATCACATTTGGTCGACAGAGCGTCGATACAAAGTCTCATTTACGTAAGCGAATGATAAAGCTCTCTTCCTAATCTGAGTGGCGAGAGAGCGATCATCTGGAAGCCTACCATGCTTTAAATGTTCGACAAAAGGGATTCTCCAATCTAACTCTTCCTCAACAGTAAACACTACAAGGGTCTGATCAGGAGAAAGAGACAAGTCTGCAGGACATAAGGCTTGACGATACTGGACAATAATAGACACTAGATTTTCAGTTGGGTCAGCTAACTCCTTAGCAAGTTTAGCTAGTGCATCCGCTCTACTATTCTCAGATCGAGGGATTCTAACCAAAGTTACTTCAAGGATTAAACACAAGAGCTCCATTGCACTATTGTGATAAGGCAAGAGCTCAGGTTTGAGAACTTTGAAGATTCCGGCTACTTGATTAATGATTAGTTGGAAATCTCCAAAGATTTTCACATGCGTAATATTCATCTGAATGGCCAACTCCAGCCCCAAAATCAGAGCTTCGTACTCAGCGTCGTTATTAATACGAGATTATGAAAGACTGTAGGAGTAATGGAGGGTGTGGCCTTCAGGAAACATAAAAATGAGCCCCAAATCTATCCTAACCACGGGAGTTTCATAAGGGCATAGTGATTTGACAAAGGACGCTCCACCAAAATAAAACTCCTAAGTATGGGACTCATGTTCTTCCACACTCATGACCAGTTCATCAGGTAAGTCATCATTGAGTGGGAAATCTACAGGGATTGGGTGAGCAGTAAGAAAGTTAGGTAGAGCATGTCCTTTGATGGCCCGTTGAGGAACAAAGATAATCTCAAATTGCAATAAGATCATTGACCAACGTGCTAAACGACCTGATAAAGTCGGATGGGTCATCAAATACTGCAAAGGGTTAACTCAAGAAATTATATTAATCTTGTGTGAGAGCATATAGTGTCTAAGCTTCTGCACAGTAAAGATCAAAGCCAAACATTACTTTTCCATTGCTAGGTATTTTAGCTCTACAGGAATCAAACGTCTGCTTATGTAATATAAGGTATTTTCCTTGCTTTCCTCATTCTCTTGAGCTAAGAGTGCACCAAGTGACTCATCCAAGGCCGTAGTGTAAAGAATCAACGGTTTACCTAGGATGAGTGCAACTAATACAAGGGGATTTGTCAAGTAGCGATTTATACTCTCAAAGGCCTCCTGACAATTCTTATCCCAATGAAAATGGGCATCCTTCTTTGCAAGAGCGGAAAAAGGATGACATCTACCAGTACGATTGAAGATAAAACTCCGCAAGAAAGCAAGCTTACCTTGAAATGATCTCAACTGGATAAGACTCTTTGGGGGTTTTAATTCTATTATGGCTTTGATCATGGTGGGATCAATTTCCATGCCACTATAATGGACAATGAAACCAAGGAACTTCCCTACAGTAACGTTAAATGCACACTTTAGAGGATTCATTTTTAAATTATACTTGTGCAAACGTTCAAAAATGATTCACAGATCTCGAAGGTGATCTTCGCGGACCTTGCTTTTGACAACAAGGTCATCCACATAGCATTCAACCTGCTCATGAATCAGCTAATCAAAAATAACAGTCATGGCACGTTGATAGGTGGCTCCGGCATTCTTCAGGCCGAATGACATCACCTTGTAATAATACACACCAATATGAGTGTGAAATGCAATGATTTCTCATCTTCAGAGGCCATTTTATCTGATTGTAACCAGATGAACAATCCATGAAAGAGAAAATGCTATGGCATGAAGCAATATCAACCATCAACTCGGGGATGAGAAGAGGAAAATCATCTTTAGGACATGCCTTATTTAAATCACGGAAGTCGATACATATGCAAATTTGACCGCTCTTCTTCCGAACCAGAACAACATTGGCAAGCCAAGTGGGATACTTCTCTTCACAAATGAAATCAGTTTCTATAAGCTTCTTAGTCTCAGCGATTACCTGTTGCTCAATCTACAATCTCATCCGACGAGGTGACTGTTTAACAGGGACTGCATCAGACTTAATGGCCAACTTATGGACTGCTACTTCTGGATCTAAACCAGACATCTCAGTATAGTTCCAGGAAAAATAATCTATAAACTCAGATATGAGTTCAATATACTCTTGGGCCTCTGACTCGGATAACAAAAATGTTATAAAAAATGGGTTGGGGATCTGATTCATTACCCAAATTGATCTCTCGTAGTTCATCCATGACAAAAGTGGCGCCATCTTCGAACTCACGTGGAGCATCAAGGACCCTATCCTCCACATCATTCGGGTCTTCATCATTTGAGATGGAAACAATTAGATAAGAGTAGGAGATAACACGAATGTTTGCAGAAGGAAACTGATCTTTTTCAAAATAGCATACACGCCGCTGGGTTTGAGGTAGATCAGTTCGTCAAACGCGGGTTAGCTGTAGAGCTTGTCCATCGGGCCAAGTCGAAGGGACAAGACCTCGCTCAACATAGCTATCCACAAAAGGGGAAAAGTACCGGGGGACATGCATGACTTCATCATCCATAGTGGATTTTACAGGACCCTGTACGTCAGTACTCTGTGGGACACTTGCATTATGAAACAATGATGTATGCCAACTAGGTTGTGGTGGCACATACAGAGTGTGCAGCTCTTGGACAGAGCGACTATCAGAGTGTAGCGCACCACGAGCACTAATGGAAGATGTAATGGAGGGCTGAAGACTGGATTCCTAGACTCTCATCCCATACATCTGAAGAGAAAGGGATTGTCAGCTAGTAGTCTGATGTCCGACATCTACGTCGTTGTCTGAGCCACTATCAACAACTAGGCCACCTTTAGGTATCAAAAACCTATGAAATATAGGATATGAACTATAATCAGCAACACTAAAGGTGGGTGAAGGAGTTAAATGATGAGGAGCATCAGTCATCTCGTCATCAGAGTCAGATTCGACCTTTAAAGAGGAAGTGTAAAGATGTGAGGGAGGAGAAATTCGAGTATCAAAGTTTCTCAAGGAGCGAGCTGACTCTCTACCTCGACCTCTACCCCGCCATCCCCTACCTCTACTAGGGGGAACATCGTGCCCAACTGCAAACTAAAAGGAAGATCGAGCAGGATCTGCAGTGGAAATATCTACCTCAATACAAACCTATTAAGGACCTTGTACCAGTGGTTGTATATGACCATGCGCAAGTGACTGTGCAGGACCCTATACAACACTAGTAAGTATCACTGGTGATTGGGCAGTAGGAGGTCTACGAGCCTTCCAAGGCATGTAATACTCGGCATCGTCATAAATAGAAATCTAAAGGATTAAGTATCCTCAGGAATGAAATACTCTACATCCTTCCTCACATACTTCATGCACTAGTGCAATGTAGAGGGCACCATCCCATGTTCATGAATCCAAGGCATTCCTAAGAGAGCCTTGTACGAGGTATCTGCTTTAATAACATGAAACTTTTCCTCAGTCAGAATATCTCCAAATTTTAGATGGAGGGTATTGGCCCCTAGAGTATACTGTCCTTAATCATTAAAATCTTTCAACATAATCTTATCTAAGGTTAGTTTCAAATGACCCAGGGAAAGGCTCTTTAAAATTTCATAATTAAGGATATTGACTGAAGCAACTTGGTCAATGAGAATCCTGTTCAACTCAAAACCATTGACTTTAGCGGTGACATACAAGGGACGATTGTGCTCAGAAGTCCCTAAGATGAGATCCTGATCTGAAAATGTAATACATGACATCTCTCTTAAATAGCATGCATCCTTAACAAACTCAGTTGCGAAGAAGACTTGATAAGACTCTGGCTCTAGTAAAGCTTTCACCAAAGTCTCTCTCAAGTCAAAAGACATCATGAGTGCATCATAAACACTGAGGAGAGAAGTGATTTTTCTCAAGTGAGCCAACACATTATAATCAATATCCAATTGAGGGCATTTTCCCTTCTCCTTAGCCTGAACTTGAGACGAAGGGATGGGATCATCCTGTTGGGTAATGATATTCTTATCTTTTTCTTTATTATTTTTAACCTTTTTTTTTGAAGAACTTTCCCTGAACGCAACTAGATCTCCTGTATTGAGTTAACATCTCAGAAGACTCATTTGGTTTAGAGGTTATAGCTTGTCTTGGATCTACAAAGAGTAATTGGAGTGAGTTCTCGGACTCATCTCCAAAATCCATGAAATAACCATCCGCAGGAATAGTAAACACTGGTTCACTCTCACACTCAGACTCTTCCTCGTGTGGAGGATCATCATCACTACCAGAAATATGTAAAATATGAAAAGAACGAGTACTAGAAAGAGTAGAACTAAAAGACACAAAAGACCAAAAATAACCAGAATCATCTTCTTCTATTAAATCATCATCAATAGAAGGGAAAATAAAATCTTTCAGCGTAAGAGCTAGAAGAGATCCTACCTTCCCCTCTGAAGTTACAATAATTTTCTCTCTCATACATTTTTTAGTACATGAAAGAAAAGAAGTGTGCTCAGTATGCACTACAATGGAAGGAGAAGAAATAAGTATATGAGCTGAACTGATAACTATCAATTTGGCCTCTGAAGGCCTCCTCTCAACTGTTTCTGAACTCTGAACTACATATCTGATCATGTTCCTTGTCTTGCGAGAGAGTGCAAGCTGCCACTCCCCCTCAAAACTAAGGGATGCACTGTCACCACAGCTCTGACTGTAACTGCCACTATCACAGTGTCTGGAGCATGTAACCATCTGAACAACCTGAGTCACCTTGTCTTGAGGCTACACTAAATCACTGTCTTGTAAATGAATCTCTCCACTGGCCATAAGGCTCTCCACCCTATTCTTGAATACATAACAATCTTCTAGGACATGCCCAATAAGTTGATGATATGGACAATACAGCGGATGATCTGTCTGACCTTCCTCTTCAGCCTTCCTATTAGGAGGAAATGATAAAATATTTTTCTTAATAAAAAATTTAAAGATCTTGCTCACACTTTCCCTTTTAAAGGGATATTCCTTGTTAAGCTTTTCCAGTAAAAACTGTTGACTTTCTGTAGTCCTATAGGAAGGTCTAAACTGTTGTTGAGTTTGTGGCCCCGACTGAAACTGCACTGGAGGCTAGTGTGTATATGACGGCACCTATGGTCGTGACTGTACATGTGGTTGTGGTGGTGGACGCTAAGGTACTGAACTAACCAAGAGCCTCTTGATAAGATCATGAGACTCAAAAGTACTATGAACTTCTACCTTCTTAGGAGGTGGTGCCCCTGAAGACTCTTGTCTTTGAGGTCTACGCGAAGGTTGACTCTCAAACTTAGGAGTGACTGCGGCAGATACTCTGTCCTGCAGAATAGTGACCTTAGTCAAAAACTTCTGAAAGGTTTTAATACTGAAACCCTTCAGGTATGGGGCGATAGGCCCATCAATATTCTTCAACAGAATCTCAACTGCATGCTGCTCTTACTTGTGCGAACAAAGGAGAGATGGAGAGAGGGGGGAGGAGAAAGTCCTGGGGCTATGCGAATAGAGGGAATCGGGAGTGAGATCACTAGCATTAGAATGGAGACCACCTCAGCCAATGGGAATTCCGCCTCTAGTGTAGTCGTCCCAATGGAAGAGTCCCGAGAACCTTTTGCCTCTTCATTTTCTCCTCTCTCATGCGGGATTCAAAGAGTTAGATGACGGAATGCGTGCCCGACGCCTTAATATCCCCTGTGGCGGCTCACCTTCTACTCCAAATCGAGGCAGCATCTAAGAACAAAAATAAATTTTAAAAAAAATATTCATAAAAAAATGATTTGGGTCAAATTTTGGTTCAAATCCAAATCGAACTCAATTTAACTCAAATCAAGTCAATTTGGGTTTAATTTGTTTCAATTAAAATAATCTGATAAAATCACACCCAAATCAACACCGATTTGACTCAAATTGCATTTAAAGAAGTTCACAGGCATCAATCAAACTTCATTAAACTTTGTCGGACCCAATTCAACTCAACTCGAGTCGCCTCGAGTGCAAATTGAGCTCGATGAGCTTCCATTAAATTAATCGAACATGCTCGAGGGAAAACATGCGAAAAATGAGGTCAACACACTGGAGGCTGGTGTGTCTGTGACGGCACCTATGGTCGTCACTGTACATATGGTCGTGGTGGTGGACGCTGAGGTACTGAACTAACTAAGGGCCTCTTGCCCTTATCCTGAAACTCAAAAGTACTATGAACTTCCACCTTCCTAGGAGGTGGTGCCCCCGAAGACTCCTGTGTTTGAGGTCTATGCGGAGGTTGACTCTCAAACATAGGAGGGACTGCGGCGGGTACACTGTTTTGTAGATTAGTGACCTTAGTCAAAAGCTTCTGAAAGGTTTTAATACTAAAACCATTCAGGTATGGGGCGATAGGGCCATCAATATTCTTCAACCGAATCTCAACTACATGCTGCTTTTGTAGTTGAGGCTCACACTGAAGGCTAAGATTCCTCCACCTAACGATATAGTTAGATAAAGATTCATGGGGACGCTGCCTAGCCACTATAAGCTCACCGACTGTAACTCTGTGCTCTGTACTGATGAACCTCTGAATGAATAACTGCTCAAGCTCAGCAAATATACGCATTGAATCATTAGGGAGGTCGACATACCACTAAAATGCCACCCCAATCAGGCTACTCACAAACAATCTTAGCATTAGTGTGTCGTTCCCTCCAATATTACAACATATGGTCTGATACTAAGCCACATGCTGCCTAGGGTTCCCTAACCCATCGAGCAATCGAAAAGGTGGAGGGATAAAACCATAAGGGTACGGCACCTGCTCATACTCTATCGAGTACGGTCGACCTCTACTAACTAAATCTCTAGACTTTCTAGAAGAGATGGCCTGCTCAATTCTTTGTGAAATCATGTCTTGAATATGCCCTAGAGACAACTGCACTAACTGACTCTATACTGGAACACTGACAGGAATAATCAAAGGTGCTACAGAAACTATCCTCGGGACCCTATCTACTCTCACAACCCTATCGTCTCTGGATGTAGTAGGAGTACCTACATCCAGGACCTGGGGTGTAGCTCCCAATGCCGTTAATTGGACTGTCATCGCTGCCATATCTTTGGTCATCTCAGCCATTTGAGTCTGCAACTGTAAAACAGTAGCATCCGTATCTGTAGACCGGGGAGGTTCATCTTGTGCTGAGGTGGAAGGTACATCAGCCTCCCCCTACTCTCCTATGTCATTATCTGGCTCTCTATGTTCCTCTGACACAACCCACCTTATAATGACACATACACGATGGATAGGAACATCCTCGTCCGACCCTCCTCCAAGCAAATCATCTTCGGAGAAGGTCTGACAAAGAGCATCAATGTATGAGCCCATAGGAGAACAAACCCTATGGGGACTAGAAGTAGGAACTGACTCAGATCAAGCCGGAGAACTATCTGAGGGAAGAACATCTGCCTCATCTGCAACAATATCACAAACCATCGGGGCTGCCACCAATCCAGGAGGGGGACTACATTTAACTGTTGTTCTGCTACAACTATATGTGCTGCCTCGACAGGTCGGTCTACCTGTCGACGCCTCCACACCCATCTACTGCGATGGGACATAGTATGAACATCCAATTGTAGAGGGGGGACAACGACAACAGAACCAAGTTAGGGTCGGACTGGCTCTAACTGTGGGTGACGTCCATGAGGACGAGGGCGTCGTCCAACTATAGAAAAATATGTCTAAGGCCTTATCGTAGGAACTAATCTGGGTTGTTGACGAGACGACTATCCTCTGTGCCAACTGTAACTCTGCCTAATCAATTGTCGCTGATACTGGGTATGAACATGAGAGATTTGATGGAGTAACCTCTCCTCACTGACATGACCTCTTCCCCGTACGGTGCGAAAATGCTCCAGATCCTCTGAGCGAGGGCTCTGGCAGCACCGTCCCTAGGGACTCTGGCGCATGAAAGAGTAGTGGTGATAGGAGGGGCTACCGCAATGCGGACAACATCCTCCTCATCACCACTATGTACCAATGGGGAGAAGCTTCCTCCCTGAATTGCATAAATCTCGAGAGCGACAACAACCTCAGGGGTCTGGGTATCTAAGGGTCGGTGTGGCTCCCACGGTAAAGAAACTACCCTCTGCTGCACCGGCTCCTAATGAGCCAACGAATCTGTCATCTGCTGGGCTGTCGCCTCAGATGCTGCCAAGCGTAGCCTCCTATTAATATTCCTCTTGGCCCTTCTCCCAAGGCCAAAGGTGGAGAAAGACACTATATCTGTACCAACTGACTGAACAACAGGAGGAGCTACCAGAGGAGGGAGTGTCGAGGTCTGCCTAATAGTCTCAGGGTAAGAAAACCTAAAAAAAATAGAAACTCGACGAGTAGAAGGTGAAGGGAGCTCGGCCTGTGCGCCCCTTTTCCTCAAAGAGGAACGAGGGGGAGAAACCCGAGCACGAGGAGCCTCCACCGGAGCAACGGGAAGAGAAACTACTACCTGCCGGCGCTGAGGGGTCGGAGCCATCGAAACAACGGGTACTACAGGAGCTGGCCGCTTGACCACGGGACGAACTAACTGAACAGGAAGTAGTCTAGGCACTGGCTGCCTAGCCACGGGGCGCAAAGGCTGCGCATGAACAATAACGAGACAAACAGGTGTCTGGGCTGGCTGCCGAGCAATAGGACGCCCAAAAGGACGCATGGCTGCACGCCCTCTCCTATGTAGGGGAGAGAAGGCGGCAGCCTCGGAAGGGGTTGGCCCACAAGGGTGACGTAGGCCGAGTCGATGAAGGATCCAAAGGTGATCCCCCCGCAGGTAGGCTGGATAATAAGGACTCAAGTAGTGTCACCCGTGAGTCCGAGCCAAAACAAAAGGTAACGGAAGAATCAGAGTAAGCCATCGTACTATCTGCTAACATAAACTATAGCAATTAACATCAGACAATATGACGAGAAAGAAGAAGGAAATAAAAGAATGAAATAGCCTAAAAGGCTAGGGAGAAAAAAACCTAACTAAGGAGCACCAAGCCCGGAGTACATACAAGAGAGAATAATAAAGAATCCAAAGATGGAGAGAGAAACCTGTCCCACCGTGGTCGCCAGAAAGTTATGGGCCTCCGAAAGGATTTTGCTTGCGGGGAACAAAATACAAAGGATACGATCGCACTATCTCGTTGGACAAAATGATCGTAGACCTCTACACTCTACGCAAGCATGCCAATTGAAGAGTAGATGAGATCATATATACGATTAGCCATGGAGGATAATGGCTTTCACCGATACACCTCGATGGATAATAATATATGACATGATCAAATCACGAGATTTTCTCTATTCGATATATCAGCTCGAATGGAGTTTATTTGATGTAGGGATCAATTTTCCACTTTCCACGGGCGCAAGCCCCCGTGGTTAATTACATCTTAGGCCTCGGCCTAAGAAAACTCTCAATTAAGGATGCTACAATATTCTCTCAGAGGTTTGGTGCATAAAGAAATTTCTAGGCTCTCCTAATTCCAAAAGAAAGATAGGCTCAATTGGTTACTTCAGCATACACGAATCATATCAACATTCAGCCGATCGAAATAAGCGAAACTAGAATAAAAGTCACTTCATACCACACGCATGAGAGAAAGATGGAAGCGGCGACATCTAAGTGATGCAGATGATCTAAGTGACGCAGATGGGTATGATTTATAACCTCCGAAGAATGGAGAGCTTACCCACCGATAAGGCATATAATGGTATACTAATATCACCAACTTTTGATCCTAGATCTACAAGGAATGTATCGTATGCCTGGTACTAACACCCATGACCTAATTAATGCAAGATACTACGAGGGGACTTATAACTTAAACCCCACTAGGGATCTAAACAGCCCGACTTGGATTTACCACCCTGCTCGAAAATGGGAACCAGCTAAACTCCACCTAGCATATTAAACCCATGTTATCCAGTCTTATGCAAATGCAAGAGTGATAGGAGGCACAGAAAAGGAAATGAGTATCAAACCCGACCATGAATGGTACTATGCTTATGCGAAGTGAACTATCCGTCTATGTTGCAAAAGAAAAAAAAATCTATATGCTGACTCAAGGCTATGCATGTGTAGGTAGGACCAATCAGGATTGGCCAATAGTCATTGTGAAGTGAACAAGGCTTACTTATTGTAATTTTAAAAAGTGACCCTTTAAAGGAATCATGCATTAATTTTTAAGAAAATTGATTTCTTTTAAGTCTTATGCTCACTTTTATCTTGCTTAAGTAAATTTTAGTTTTATAAAAAATTTAACATCTTAAAGAGCCTAACGTAAAGACTCCGTTTGAGCCACCCCAAAGCAAAATAAAGTATGAAACCTAAGAAAAATCATGCAATTCTAATGCGCAAACAAAGTAAACACATCATCAAAAATATCAAAGTGTCCAAAATCCGTGGCAAGCACCACTTATTATACAACCCAAAATGCTGAAAAAGTAAGGGTGGTCGGGCCCCACCAACGACAACCGGATTCTATCCCTATATAATGATGCAAGTCTTAAAAATGAGGTATTTTTCTCTTTTATCTTAGTCTTCTCATCCTTTTGTCGAGTTCCTTCTTTCAAGCTCATCATCGTATGTCATCTGATAGGACATCCAAATGAAAAGAAATTCTCTATAAGGGACTTTCTTTTCACTTTAGATCCCTAATATTTAAAAAAAAAATACATCATTTATAAGCTTTTACAACTCTTTAAATCAAATTGCATTTTATAAAAGAAAATTACATTAAGTTCCTACACAAAATACATATTAGCAAAGTTATAATAATCATATATAAATCATCTAGAACCTAATCCTTAGGCCATATTCCCAAGGGCTTTAGCATTCCTTGTAGTACCTGTTATAAAACGTATTTATAATTATGATCATAGCATTTTTTGTTGCCCCTTTGGGAACATGACCATCTGCAGAAAATATCTCTAAAAAATTTCTAACCACTTAAGGGCAAGTGCCCACTCATCAATAAAATAGAAAAGAAAGCATTCAAAAATAAGTCAAATCAGAAATAATCATCATATCATCACATATACAAAATATAAAAGATAGAAAGTGTAAAAGGTCATCTTAGCTACACCCTACCTTAGGATGCCTATAAAAAATGTCATATCCAGCACCTAAGTGTATGCAAAAAGGTGTACCTAACTACCCCAAATTATATGAGAGATTTAAGTTATAAGGTCGAGTTCTCATTGTTTAATTTATTAACCCTCAAATTTTTCTTTAAATAATTAATTATTTATGGTGGATTAATTAACACTTAGTTTCAAGATTACGATTTTAATTATTAAATTATAAAGAGCCCAAAATATGACTAAGGCAAATTATTTTTAAAGGTTGACATGATAATGGAAAGACTCCCTACCTATAGATATGTATAGGTTCTACCGGACCTAAGATTTAATAATTGGGTGGTTAAGAAAATTAGTTTAGGCTCCTAAGGGTGGCTTTAAATTTTAAAAGATATGATTTATGTATATCTTTAAATATTTATCCCTTAAAGCATAAGGTACGTGGCGTTGTGACATCAGGCTCGAGGACATGGCCTCCTTAGGACACTTAGCCCCACAGCCCGAAGTAGACCATCATATATACCTCATATATATTAAGGGAAAAATATACAAAGATTAACATAAACCCGACATAGGTTAAGGCACTAAAGTATGGCTTGAAGTTCATTTGCTCCTTTAAAAAGTTCATTTATTTACTTAAGGTTAATATATTTTAGTTTAAATTAAGTTTTAGTATCTTAGTGTTTTATTAAATGTTGGAGAGTTGGTTGAAAGGATTTTAATAACTTTAATTTAGTTTTGCCTTAATTAATGTAGATTATTATTTATAACTGAGTTAGAAGTTGATGAGAGGTGTATTTTATATGTTTTAGGATTTCATTTGATTAGTTAATGATTTTAAAATTATAGGTTGATTAATAGAGTTTTAGGAGTTTTAAATTGATTAAAAAAATTAAGAATGATATAGGTTTATGAATTCAATTAGAAATTTGTAAGTCTACATTTTATTAGTTATTTTTAGTATTTAATGTTTTAGGTTTGATATTTATTCTTTATATTTTCGAATTAATTTGGATGTAGGTTGCAAGATTTATTTTGTTGGCAGCTTATTACTAATTATTTAGATTAGCAATGACTACTCTTGTTAAATCAGGGCCATGAGGTTTATTTCACCCTTCTTGGGACTAAGTTAATAGCCTCATAGGCCCGAGTTGCTAAGTAACCATTTGTTATTAGGTTTATATTTGTTATTTAGTAATTTTTAGTATAAGGTCATCATTAAAATTCATTGATTATAAATTTTAAAATATGTTAAAAAAATTCACTAGTCGTATATTTTATCAATTTGTTCTATGATTTTCTTTTTTACAAATTCATTATGTTGCTTGGAGGAAATGAAGTTCAAAAGAAGATGTGCTACCCTGGGTTCAAAAATAAGAAAAGCTAAACATATTATTCACAAGGATATCCAACAAACAACGCTAACCTACAGATCTTTCTAAACATGCTAGAGCTCAATTTTTATCTCACTTTTATATATCTTTCTTAACACATTTATGAAAGACACATTTTAAGGCTCAAAATCATTTAAGAAATAATTTTTAGAGTTATTTACATATTTTAAAATAAAAAAAATCATCCTAACGATGCCCACTTCGTGTGGGAAAAGCAATGCAAATGACACAAATAGGTGGCCTACATTACATGCCTAAAATGACCATAAGAGTTTCTTGGTTTCATAGCAAGGGGGCAAGCTTTGGCCCACAAGGCCAAAGCTTCGTCAGTGAACTAACCTATGGCCACTTAACTAACATCCTAGCAAGTATATTTAGGCGGGAATGTTAAAGCAGTCAATAATGTGTGTGCTAATGTGTAACCGTTCGACAATGCAACGAGAGTATTTAGTTTAACATATAAAGGCTTGTTGACATGAATGAGGAAGGCTATTGATGAAGTAAATTACACATGAAATATAATCATAAAAAAAGGATCATTCTAAACATCTTACAAAAGGGATACAAAGCACTTATCATCTACCCATTTCTAAAGGATTACTTTCATATAAGCATGAGCTTTATAATAGACATAAAATGTAAGAGAATATATATTCAATACAATTCTAAACTTTTACATATGATGTATAGTTTTAAGACTTTAATATATACACATTTATAAATTCAACAAAGTATAATATTAAGCATATATATGGCATTTGAAATTTAAGATGAGAATGGTATATACACTGTGTTAATCAAGGTTCATTCTATAACCATGAATTGAACAACATGAGAATAAAAATAAGTTTATACTAATTTTCATCTATAAAACGAATACACCTACAAGAACATGTGACAAAATTATCATGTCTAATTTTTTTGTTACACGAAGCTTTAATACAAACAAAAATTACTGTATTAACTTTTGGGAGTATTTCATTAAATAACTAACATGCGCGATTTAAACGATGAAACACATAGGTAATGACTTGAACTTGGAAGCACACATATATAAAATGAAAAGAACAATAACTTTACACAAACCCTAATGATGTAATAGTCTTCATGTGATGCAACATTTTTTTAATATCAAAGAAATAGAACTAACATTTCTTTATAAATGCTATAGTCTTAGATAATTATAGGAACTACAACAGATTATCAATGGTGGCCTTTAAATTTAATTAGAACTTACATGTTCATGACAAATTATATTATCTACAAATACTTTCATAGGCTAACTAATATAAGAATACGAATCCCTACAAACTTTCTGTAGAATGTGCCCTATACATATATCATCTTTATGAAGAAAATAAATCATGCTTCATGAAGTATAGAATTATTTGGTGATAAACAATCAATACAATCTCATAACAAAGCGTAAACCGTGTTTAAAGCTCAAAATATATGTGAACATCAAATAAGCATTGTTGAGTAGTTATATGTTCAATCCATGGCTTGTTAAAGTATGAAGAGACATTTAATAACATTGAGCATGACACATTGCCTATCATGCTTTATCTACTTTCATCGACAACACAAATGCACTAGACATCGCTTGATTCAAACAAGATTCATCATATATGTGCATCATATTATTTTCCAATCAAGACGGATTGCAACTATCATGTAATATTGATAGTAAAACGGGCATTTGATTTATAGCTAAAGTATAAAGAAATATTTTTTTTATATTATTGTAAGTATATATATATATATTCTTTGACGATAATTAACACTTATTAAATTGATAAAATTGATTGAAACCTATGGAGAATAATCTCGACCAAAGCACGTCACTAAGTAAACTTCAATGCTTTCTTGATTTACAAAGTAGAAGGAATCCAATACCCATATTAAATGCCATTCACGTTGCAAACGAGTACAAGGATTTCTTAACATGGTTACAATTCACACTATCTCCATTAAACATTGAAACAAAATGAGATTTTAACACCACCCAATTCTAATAATATACATATTAGAGAATAAATTTACTTTGCAAGAGAACACTTTGAGACCTTATTCCAATCATTTACAAGACTCACGTAGAGCGAACCATAAGGATAATTTGAGTATGCCGCTATCTAGAATATTTGTAAGTACATGAGTGTCTTATCATACTCCAACTCATTCTTTTAAAAGTATAAGTGAAACAAGATGCAAGTGTGTTTTCCCATAGCTCTTTCTTGGTCAAATATTCATGCTATTTCTAAAGAGGCAAAAATACAAACCCCTTGCATACATCTTTTTGTTTTAACAAAGAATAGCTTGACTTCTCATGATTTTTTTTACAACCTAATCATAAAACTTCAAACTATATGATAGGAATCATAAAACAAATATACATTTCATTTTATTTTAAACGACATATATCATTGTATAAATTGTTTGCTTCTAATACTCTCATTTCAAATAATATACATCAAAGTCATTATTTACCTCTAATGCTCTTATTCCAAACAAATGGAAATCATTTACACATACATTTTTTTTTACATAGGAAGGTAAGAAGGAGGATAGAAAAGATGAAGAAGAAAGGAGCTAGGAAGAAAAAGAAGAAGTAAAGAAGAAAGTAGAAGAAGAAGAAGAAGAAGAGGAAGGAGAAGGAGAGGGGAAGTAAAGAAAGAAGAAACCACCTTGCCAAAGGAGAGAGGCGGCTAGGGCTGAACGGCGTCGGAGGGACTTCGGCTTCCACGCGAGAAAGGGGCTTCGGCTCCTCTTGCTTGTGTGAACAGAGGAGAGATGGAGAGAGGGGGAGGCGGAAGTCCTGGGGCTATGCGAATAGAGGGAATCGGTAGTGAGATCAGTAGCGTGCGAATGAAGACCTCCTCAGCCAAGGGGAATTCCGCCTCTAGTGTAGTCGTCCCAATGGAGGAGTCCCGAGAACCTTTTGCCTCTTCGTTTTCTCCTCCCTCATGCGGGATTCAAAGAGTTAGATAACGGATGTCGTGCCCGACGCCTCGATATCTCCTGTGGCTGCTCACCTTCTGCTCCAAATCGAGGCAGCATCTAAGAGCAAAAATAAATTTTAAAAAAAACATTCATAAAAAAATGATTTGGGCCAAATTTGGGTTCAAATCGAACTCAATTTAATTCAAATCGACTCAATTTGGATTTAATTTGATTCAATTAAAATAATTTGGTAAAACCACATCCAAATCAACGCCAATTTGACTCAAATTGCATTCGAAGAAGTTCGCAGGCATCAATCAAACTTCATTGAATTTTGTCGGACCCAATTCGACTCAACTCGAGTCGCCTCGAGTGCAAATTGAGCTCGATGAGTTTCCATTAAATTAATCAAACACGCTCGGAGGAAAACATGCGAAAAATGAGGTCAACAACCACAATTAAACCATTATTAGTAAGCTTTTGATGTAATCCCTTGATTGGTCTTCCTCACAACTCTTAAGGGACAAACTTACACATGATTATACTCTCTTTCAAATAGAATTATTTATATTGTTGTCTGATCTAGCTAGATTTTTTGTCAAACAATTCATTATTAATCAAAGAATCATCAAGAATTTCTCTCATCTTTCTAGAATTTGCTAAAATGAAGGAGATAATATAATAAATACTTCTAAAAATTCTCTTGTGACCAACTTCTTGGAGTGCATCCATAGTTATTATGAGATGTTTTTCGTGGAGGTATTTGCTCTAAATTGTTATATTTTTCATTGATGCAAGAGATATCTCTCTCTTATGCTAATCTTATGCATTGAGCAAAATCACAAATAATTACTAATAAGGGCATTAATTCTCATCCAAATTAATTCAAACTACCTTTAAAGAAATGTATAAACTTATCGCAAGAAATTGATCAAGCTTCTTTATGAAAAAAGTAAGAGAAGTTAAGAGATCGGAGATGCATTTCTCATTAAATCAAGACAGAGTCATCCACCCCATTAAATACATCGAGGTTTTTATTAATGGAGATGAGGAGATCCAACATTATGAACATGTCAAGTGACAAAAGCCTTTAAAGAATTTAAATGATGGAGATCATACTCAATATTATCACTTTCATCGTTCAAGAGGGCATTCAAAACAAAATAATTTTAATTGAATGAAGAGATTAAATGCCTAATTCATTATAGACATCTGGGCCATTATTTATGAGAATAATAAATAGATTGCTAGCCTTAAAATAGAGAAGTTTAGAAGAATCATGGAAAATAATATACAGTTAGATTTTATTACTGAACCAACTTAAAGAAGCTTATCTTCTCATCTAATTAGAATTTCGATTATGAATTCTACTGGAGATGAACATACATCTTTTTAAATAAGTATCTCTTTAAGTTATTAATGAAGGATTCATCTTATAAATAATATTACATCTAACAAAAATCCCAAGAAAGTACACTCATGAGGTAGCCTTAATGGGAAGCTAGTGGTAGATATGGACTTCACTAAAAAAATCTCATTAGGGCAAGTGACAAATAGGGCCACCACTCATAAACCTGAGAAGGCATGTGTTTATGAGGTAGTCTTGATGGGAAGCAAGTAGTGGATATGATTCTCATTAAACCGATTTCATGAGAGTAGGTGGTTGATAGGGTCTCCACTCATCTAAAAATCTCATGAGATAAAAGCCTCAGAAGATACAAGATCATCTAAAAATCTAAGAAAGTATAATATAATCCAAGAATCTCAAAAGGCATATGCTTTAGAAGGTATAGGTATATCAAAAATCTTAGAGGACATAAGCCTCATAAGGTATAAGTACACATAAAATATAAGAAGATACATGATCATCCAGTAATCTCAGAAGGCATAAGCCTAAAAAATATATGTACACCAAAGAAATCTTAGAAGGCTAAAAGAATTAAAATGTACATATTTCTCTAGTTCTCCCAAAACTTCAAAAGGTTATCTGGTTCTCTAAAAATCTCAAAAGTATAATTTTCTCCATTTCTCTAAAAATCTCAAAAGGATAAAAGCCTCAAAAGATACAATTTTTAAAAATTCTGAAAAATATCCAAAGTTATAAGCCTCGAGAGGTCTTATGAAATAAAAGTCATTGTGATCAATATGAGAGGGCAATACCTTCAAGATTTCAAGTATGTTGAAAAAAATATACAAAGGACTTAGTCACATAGAGGAGACAAGTTCTCTTAAATATGAATTACTCTTATAAAAAATGAAAGAGCTTATTAATTTCAAAAAATTGATTGTGAGTATTAGTTACACTTGTATATAAGAAATATACATTTTAGAGCTGCATACAAAAATTTTGGATTTACATAATGCCAACACATATATTTTTACCATATGTAAATCTCCAAACTTTTGCATCAATTTTTTAACGTGCGACTTCTAGCTTTGCAAAGCTTGATGCATTGGTGCAAATTTTATCTCTTCTTCAACATATCTCAAATGATTTAGATGGCCTCAACATCAATATTGGTACTTGGAATCATCAATATTAACACCAAACATCAATATTAATATGAAAGTTAAACTTCATAAATTGGAGAACTTTATTCAGCATGATCTCTTATAATAGCTAAATTAAAACTTTATCACCCCATTAGAGAGAAAATGAAGACTCGAAATGGAGTGAAAAAATTATCTTGAAATAGAGACATTCAACCCTTCTTCAATCGGAGTTCCATCTTAGAGATCAGAAATTTTGGGTATCACTCACAACATCTATAGGGTGGTTGAGTACTCTAATAGAGAAAACACGAGAACTTGTAAGGGGAAAATATTTTACCTCTCTAAGGCATAGTTGAGCCGCTTTTATAAGGTAAATATAGAACCTATAAAAAGGAAATTGAGAAATATGAATATTTTCAAAATAATAGTTTATTACTCTTGGTAAAGGAGCATTGGAATATTTAAGGGAGATACATACAGCCTATCCAAGATACTATTTTATAGGAGTTTGAGAAGGGGAATTATACAATGCTAATACAAAATAGTAGAACTTCCTTAAGAGTAAGAATTAGAGCCTAAAAGAGGGGAGTAGAGAATTCCACCTTGTAATAGGGTATTTATATTTGAAAAGAAGAGAAGGGGAAGTTATAAACTTTTGTAATTTTCTTTAAAAAAAAAGAGAAAAATATTAAAAAGAAAGAAAAAAATTAAAAATAAAATTTATTAAAAAAAGTTTAAAAAAATCAAAACAGAAGTCTCTTAATGAGGCACAAAATGATGCCTCCCAACTCCCAAGGATCACCACCAGTGGTTGGCTGACCAAGCAGGCATGACTTTGTTTGGGCCCAACCAAGCTTTTTTTGATATTTTTTAGACTCTTTTTTGATATTCTAGACTCAATTTTGATACTTTTAGAGTCCAATGAAACTTTTATGATAAAATTCAAGTATGTTTCAAAAAAATATTGAAAAAAATTAATTATTTTTTACTTCAATCAACGTGCAAACACTATAAAATTTTAAAAAAACTGAACAAATATTTGCAGATGACAGAGTTTTGAAGTCCAAAAATATTGGGGCAAACAATACATTTTTTGAAAATTAACTTGATCAGCATAAATCTTTAGACAATACTTGAGTTGGTAACTTCCAAAATTAATTCATGATGAACTCTAATTTCAACAAAGTTATAATCGAATTGAGCATCTTGATGGGAAGAATCTATCAGCACCACAAATGATTCGATCGGGGTCTAAATGAATTCAAATCAAGCATTTAAAGCATATTTAAAGCTTTTACACATTAATTGATTAGTCTTCAAATCTTATATGCTTCTAGTCAAATTGAGCTGCTTAATGAGATGAATCCAATAAGCATATGATCATTTGATTATAACATCATCAATACACTCAAATATTGGATAAATAATTTATGATCAATGAGAACATTATGTACCATTTGATGAAGTGCTTGGATTCTGACCTAATTTATCAAAATGCCCTTCATAAAAATGCTATAAGTAGGACTCCACTCTCCACATGGAAGAGGGTTGGGTTGGGTGCTGAAACAACTCAAGGCATCCATTGTATTTTTCAGCAATTATTGTCGACAACCACTACTTGAATTCTATAGTCACCACTATCTGAATTCTATCATTTGAGTATTATCACTTATCAATTGACACATAACCCCTTTATAGACTTTCAACTGTTTGTATGTGGATATCCAACTTTTTTAATCCCTATAATCGGAATAAAAAACAATTCTTAGTTATGTAATCATATCTTCTACAATTGCGAAGAAAAGCATATTCTAGTAACTATAATTATGTAGTTGATTATATAAACTAGGTCAAACTTCATAATTTTTTTATTCTCAAAATTTTCATATGTAAAATTTTGAACTCTTTACGATTTTAATTTAAACATACTAAGTTTTCTTATAAAATTAAATATTAAGTGCACTCTTTTATTTCATTTTAAGCATATGTAGATCACCTTGATCTTTTTGGGGAGATTGACTACCAACAAAGAACTCTTGGATTCCAGACTTATATATGTGACAACTCTTTTTGGTCTTTCAATTAAATATTTTGACTATCAATTAAGAAATCTTATATTCAAATTATACGTATATGATGAATGTGTGAGTCCAAATATTTTCTCTTAATCCTACCAAAGAAAAGATATTCTTGTGAATTTGGCTTAACTGGCCTCCATGTCCCCCCATTTCATTTTAAGCACGTTAAAATAATAAAATCTTTGGTCGGCTTTAAGCTATATATACTCACGAGAACGCAGAAATTTCAGGATACTGATTCTGATCTAAGGGCCGAAGAAGCACCCACAGCTTCCTCCGACTCACAGTCCTCTACCTTTTCTGCGTCATCGTCTATCCACTTGGAAACCCTAGCAGAAGCCCGAGGTTGGTCTCCACCCAAGAACAAAACCCCACCTCTTCTTTCCTCTCTTTCTTGCTCAGTTCAACTTCGCTTTCATCGCCGATTCGATCAGGTTTAGGCTTAGGGTTATGATATTCGCTTCTGATTTGGAGGAGGTTTTCAGTAGCTCTATATGCTTCCCAGTAAGAGAACCTGCGGAGCTGTGGTAGAAGAAGACGGTGCCGTGAGAGCAGAAGTGCCGAAGAAGCCCAAGGGAGAGGCTTGCTTGATATCGTCGTCTTCGGCTGAGGTGGCAACGGAGAGCAATCACAGGCCACCGAGAAGAATGGACTACCAGATGGTGAACGGGAAGAAGCAAGTGGACATAGATGAAGATCTCCACAGCCGGCAGCTCGCCGTCTATGGGAGGGAGACCATGCGGCGGCTGTTTGCCTCGAGCGTTTTGGTCTCTGGTCTCCAAGGCCTGGGCGTTGAGATAGGTACTGCAGATGCCACTGTATCTTGTTTTCTGAATAGGAACCTATATAATCGGGATTCATGAGAATTTATTTCTTAAAGATTATATTTCTTTTCCACTCCTACACAAGAATAATCACTAGAATTAGCTTATTTTTAATTCTTGTTGGTGGTAGTATCGTAATTTCTTATGTTTGGAGTGGATTTTTTTTTTGGTATTGGATTGCTTACAGCTTTGGCAATCATTATGTTACAGTTAGGTTCTGTGGCGTTGAAATGTGTACTCTTAGCGTTGTAAACTTTATCTTCTGCAATGTAGTATGTGCTGATTTATGTTTAGAGTGTGACTGCAATAGGAATTCTGTCATGCGTTAATCTGTTCAAAATGGAATGATGGAAGGAAACCTTATTTATATTTTGTAAAGTTTGAACAAATGGTCATGGTAAGCCATTTTCTCTTATGAGAAAGTTTTTGATGCCTTGCAGCCTTTTAACCATCCATGAAAATTGTAGATAACAGGGTTAATTGATATTATGTTGCAATGCCAAAGAGAGCAACAAGAATCTATCAATATGCATGCTACCGTAGGCAACCTAGTTATTATTGTTTATTTCTGCTGCTGCTACCACTGCCACTGCTGGTATTGCAAATGCCGCTTGAGTGAAACATGTACTCTTTAATCTGTTGTATTCCATAGCCTCTTCTTTCCATATTTTATGTACTATTTCCTTTATTATTGATCATGGATGACTTACTGCTGTTTTTTTTCTTCTTGTAGCCAAAAACCTTGTCCTTGCAGGTGTTAAATCCATCACTTTACATGATGAAGGCAAAGTGGAATTATGGGATTTAGCCAGCAATTTCTATTTCTCGGAGGATGATGTTGGAAAGAACCGAGCTACAGCTTGTGTTCAGAAGCTGCAAGAACTGAATAATGCTGTTATAATATCTTCTTTAAATGGTGCTTTGTCACAGGAACAGCTTTCGGATTTTCAGGTCTGTTCCATGGCAATATATTGATTGCTATTACATCCACCTATTGTTTTCCATATCCTTCAATGCACTGTCTCTTGGTCAATCATTTTATTTTAACATGATAATGCTGCTCTTGTGGAAAAAAAGATTTTTAATCACATATTGAGTTATTCCTAGGTTAGCTTCTTTAACTTGCAAAAAAATATAGATGTTTGTTAAAATTGATGATATACATTATTAACTTTGAAAGGATAAATTGGTAAAATATTGAATTTTCGTGAATTCTATTACGGTTAACCAACATATTACAAGAATTTGTGTACATGGAAATTTCATGGGCATTGTAACCATTGTGGAATTTATATTATAAAACACTAGCATAGGTTAAAGTCATCCATAAGTGGCATGAATGCAGTTTGAATTAACTTCATATGAGATGGCCTTTTCTATTTTAATGTGAATGAAAGGCTTGAGCTGAAAAGAAATGGCTTAGTGGTCTAATCGTTGTACTTATCTCTTGCATGTAAACTTTGAAATTTACAAGCCTTGAGAAACTTTGTAAAACACAATCATTCAAACTTATATATTGAAATGTCAGATTTATCCAAGATAGATAACACAATGGTCATTCTAAAGGATTAACTTGTCTAGGATTTACATAATACAAAATACATACCATGATTTTGAATACTGACTAAAGATAGATTTGTTGTTTTCCAATGTAAATGAAGCTTCTTGCCATCATGCCAAGTTTAACTCCTAAAATCAACTATTTTTTTAGTTTTATAGTTTTTCAAAATTATAGGAGAGATCAAAGAGTTTTGATCCAGATCAACTAAATAAATATTCCATTTGATCAACATACTAGATTCACTTTGGCAGTGCGACCTTCCATGTAAAGTACAATATAAGCATGATTTAATTTATATTAGTCTTATAAAAAGCATCAGCATCCTTAAGGCGATACAGCTCCCCAACACTTTAAACTGTAGGTGGTACTGTAGGCACTCACCCTACTAAATTGAGGTTCTAAAGAGAAATATCTAATCACTTATTTAAATTTATAAGGAATAATTTTAAAATGTGCAAAATAGTCTGCATCACATAAATATGTTAGAAAAGATACAAAATTTTGAATTCTTATTGCATAACAAGTTTGAAAATCATGCTAAATAGTTTATCTCGAATACATATTAGGTGAATGATATAAGTTTGCTGTATATGTATTTCTTAGGGATGATCTAATCTTCATGATTGATCTCTAATATTGCACATGCATTTGATTTCACTTGTTTCCAAGATTGTGTCACTTTTTTTTAAAATTTTGATGCTTTTGTCACATTTTCTCATATCAAATTATTAATATAAAACTTACTCATATTTAGCATTTAAGTATTGTTGTTTATCTTTTGGATTAAGGAAAGGCGTTCATCTCATTGTTTGGTGGATTATGCTAAAGCACTCTTTTAGGTATGTCGTAGTAATGGTGCTTTCCTGAGAGATTTGTAGGACATTATGGCCCTACCTTGCCTCGCCCAGAGGCCTAGATGAACACCTGAATCACCTTTAACAACATTGATTCCTATAAGATTGTTGTTTTTAACCTTTGTCTTAATCCCTTGTAGAATCTTATAAACACTTCTAACCATTAAATTACATTATTATTACATTCTACAACTTGTTTAAAATGTCATTTAATTGAATATTTCTTTACTAAAGATTTCACTATGAAAGTTGTAATTTGGTCAACTTCATAAATTCAAGTCTTCATTCATCCAAGTTGAGTGACACCGAGGAAATAAGAAAGGAAAAAAAAAAAGACCAACCAACATAAACAAAGAAACCCTCAAATTCTGATTAGTAAATCCTACACGAGACCTTTACAACCGATGACTAAAGTCTTGGACCACATGATGAACGAGCACTTCAAAAAATGATGGGAAAATAGAAAATAAACAAAACAAAATAAGGTTGCAACAATTGAAATAATCTGATAGGAAATACTTGAGTTCGCAAGTAATCCCTTGGATTTACTTGAGTTCGCAAGCAACCTTAGCAATATTTGGATCAAAACAGCGAGAAAACGTAGAAATCGTCGTGGAAGAACAATCAAACGGTAGCAATTTCTTATAGGAAATAAAGGAAAACAAGAACAAAGCAAGATACAAGAGATCCTCAATTCGAGAGGAGGATCGTCTCTCCCAATTCTCTAAACAAGAGAGTCTAGAGCCCAAGCCTCCAAGAAACCCTAATTCCAATCAATCAAAGCATAAACTCCCCTCATCATCTCATGAACTTTAATACAAAATATTTCCTATTCTATTTTCCCTCCCAAAGCCCTAGCCGCCCCCCCTAAGTAATTTTGAATTTGATTAAGTGGATGGAGCCCACTCATTGGGCGGATAAGGAACCAAGGAGGCGGATTGGTTCCGCCTCCTATACACTAGCTGAGCCGGCCCTTTGGCCGACTGGGCCGGTTCAACCTGAACCGGCGCATCAATACCGCCCTCCCAAAGAATCACCTTGTCCTCAAGGTGAAAATCCGAAAACTGATGTTTCACCCTCTCGTATGGCTCCCACGTGCTCTCGTAGTCAGGAAGGTTCTTCCACTGGATCAATATTTTCTTAGTTCCATCTTCTTTCTGGCAAACCCCCATCAACTCTAAGGGTTCCAAAATCACCTCTAAATCCTCAGTAAATGTCGCTGGTAGCTCGGGGTTGGTTGTATAGTCACCGATGGCCTTTCTCAACTGCGATACATGGAAAGCTGGATGTATGGTTGCTGATGGTGGTAGATTCAGCCGGTATGCTACTACTCCGATCTTCTCCAATACTTCATAAGGCCCAAAGTACCTTGGAGCAAGCTTCTCATTCCTCCTGTTGGTGACTGTCTTCTATCTATATGGTCTGAGCTTCAAGAACACTCTCTCCCCCACATCAAAATGGATGTCCTTCCTATGCCCATCCACTTGTTTCTTCATAATCTGCTGAGCCCTCAACAGATGTCTCTTCAACTCATCCAACACTCTATCCCTCTCCTCCAAGCACTCCTCAACTCTCGAAACTGGAGTATTGCTACTCCCAAAGTGCACCAAGTGGGGAGGATCCCTTCCGTACAGTACTTTGAATGGGGTCATCTGAGAGGCAGAATGAAAAGAAGTGTTGTACCAATACTCAGCCCATGATAGTCATTTTGCCCATAGCTTGGGTGTCTCTGACACAAAGCATCTAAGGTAAGTCTCCAAGCTCCTGTTGACTACTTTCGTTTGGCCATCCGTCTGTGGGTGATAAGCTGTGCTCCTTCAGAACTGTCCCCTGTAACCTGAATAACTCCTCCAAAAGTGGCTGAGAAATACCTTGTCTCTATCTGATACTATCGCCTCTGGTACTCCATGTAATCTGACCACCTCTCTGATGAACGCTGAGGCCACTGTCACTGCGGTGTAGGGGTGTCAGAGGGGAATGAAATGTGCATATTTGCTCAACCGATCCACCACAACTAGAATCACCGTGAATCCTTCTGATCGGGGCAACCCATCTATGAAGTCCATTGATACCTCCTCCCATACTTGTCCCGGCAGAGCCAATGGCTGTAGTAGTCCTCCTGGTGACATAGCCAAGTATTTGTTCCTTTGACAGATCTCACATCTGGCTACCATCTCCTCTACATCTTTATGCATCCCCTTCCAGTACAGCTCTGACGCTAGCCTCCGGTATGTCTTCTGCATGCCTGAATGTCTCCCTATGGCGCTCCCATGAAACTCCTGGAGTAAGTTTGGGATGTGGATAGAGGTCCGGGGCATCACGAACCTCCCCTGATATAGCAATCTGTCCCCCTCCACTGAATACCCCGGGTGGCTACCCTCTTCCTTCAACAACTCAGACCTGATCTTCCCCAAACCTTCATCTCTAGCACTTTCTTCTCTGATGGCCTCCCAGTCAAGCATCAGAGGAACAGATAGTGTCACTGTCTGCAGATCCCCCATACATCTGGATAAGGCATCTGCTGCCTTGTTCTCCACCCCTGGCCTATACTGAATCTCAAAATCGTACCCCAGTAACTTGGACAACCACCTTTGATGCTCCTCTGTCACCATCCGCTGTTCCAGTAGGTATTTCAAGCTCCGCCGATCTGTCCTGACAATGAAATGCCTCCCAAGTAGGTAGGGCCGCCACTTCTGGATGGCCAAAACGATGGCCATTAATTCTCTCTCATAGACTGACTTCAGCCTGGCTCTAGCAGTCAATACATGGCTGAAATAGGCAATGGGTCTACGACACTACATAAGCACTGCACCCAGTCTGTATCCGGATGCATCCGTCTCCACCATGAAAGTCTGAGTGAAATCTGGCAAAGCTAGGACCAGTACTGTAGTCATCGCCTTCTTCAGGCTCTCAAATGCTGATGTGGCCGCCTCCCCCCATAAGAATCCGTCCTTCTTCAACTGCTCAGTGAGTGGCCATGCTATTGTGCTGTACCCCTTTACGAACCTTCTGTAGTACCCTGTCAATCCTAGAAATCCCATCAACTACTTCAGATTTTTTGGCACTGGCCACATTAGCATTGCCTTAATTTTGGACTGATCTGCTGCTACCCCTTCCCTTGATACAACATGGCCTAAGTACTCTACACTGCCTTGTGCGAAGCAACATTTCTTCAAGTTGGCCCTCAGCTGGTGCTCTTGTAGTACTTCTAATACCTTTTTCAAATGCTCACAGTGCTCCTCCTCTGTCCTGCTGTAGACCAGGATGTCGTCAAAGAACACCAATACAAATCGTCTGAGATAAGGTTTGAAAACTTTATTCATAAGGGTTTGGAAAGTAGCGAGAGCATTGGTGAGGCCAAAAGGCATCACCAGGAACTCATAATGTCCCTCATGAGTTCTAAAGGTTGTCTTGGGTACATCCTCTTTTTTCATCCGGATCTGATGATAACCTGATTTCAAGTCTATCTTGCTGAAAATCACTGTTCCACTCAATTTATCCAACAGCTCGTCAATGATTGGTATAGGAAACTTGTCAGGTACAATCTCCTTATTGAGGGCTCTGTAGTCCACACAAAAATGTCAGCTGCCATCCTTCTTTTTCACCAATAGAACTGGGCTAGAGAAGGGACTGATGCTGGGTCTGATGATTTTTGCCTCCAGCATCTCTTTAATCAACCTTTCTGTTTCATCTTTCTGGAACTGATGGTAGCGATAGGGTCGTACACTGATGGGTGACACACTCTCCCTTAGCACGATGGCATGCTCCTGCTCCCTCTGCGGTGGCAATCCTTGGGTGGCTGAAACACCTCTTGGAACTGCTAAATCAACGGCTGAATGGAGAGGGGTATGTCCCCTCCCTCCTCTAATCCTGCTCCCTCCAAACTGTGCAGCTCCACCAGGTATCCTCCACCTGCCAACTGTATATCCTTCACCATAGTTTTCAAAGAAACCATGGATTTGGATAGCCCCGCATCTCCCTATCTCCCTTAATCACCACCTTCCTTCCATCTACCATCAACTCCATCGTGAGTGCTCTCCAGTTCATTTTGGTGTCTCCTAAAGTCTGCAGCCATTTCATCCCCAGGATGACGTCTGTACTCCCAAGCTCTAGTGGAAGAAAATCTTCCTTCACCTGAATCCCTTGGATAGTCAGTAGCACTCCTCTACAAATCCCCTGGCCCTTCTCCATCTTCCCCGTACCCATCATCACCCCATAGTAACCCGTATCCACCAATCTCATTCCCATCCGGTCGACGACCTGAGTGGAGATGAAATTGTGGGTAGCCCCACTATTAATCAGCACCACTACCTCCCTGTTCTTGATCTCTCTCTTCACCTTCATGGTATGATTCGTCGTGAATCCTACCACTGAGTTTAGGGATACCTCAGCCAGATCCAAGTGCAGCTTCTCCTCCATCTCCTCTGCCTCCTCCTCACCTCCCTCAGTTTCCTCGTCATCACAGACGGTGAGAACCTGAAGAGTTCGGTCCTTGCAACGATGTCCTGGCATATACTTTTCATCGCACCTGAAGCACAACCCCTTAGCCCTCTTCTCTTGCATCTCCTTCTCTGTCAGCCGCTTGAAATTTTCCCCACTTCCTCCTCCTCCTGTCTTCTCCTTGGTGGCCTCTCAACTCCCCCCTGTTGCAGGAAATTTCGGTGATAGATGGGTGGTCGTCATCCTGTAAGTTCCCCCTGTGCTGCTACGCCTGGCTCCCCTCTCCAGATTCCTCTGATTTTCCACCAGCTGGGCCAGCTTTATGGCCTCCCCCAAGTCACGGGGCGTCAGAACCTTCACTGCTGCTCTGATCTCCGCCTTCAAACCCTTCATGAAATTTCCCTCTAATATGTGAAGCGATATGCTGATCTGTCTACGACATATGCCCGAGCCGATCAACACGAAAGGCCAATTCAGAGGCGTAACGATGGAAGATTAGAGAAAACCATAACTGCCAGAGTAGAGCAACCCAGGAAGGAGTGGGCCCCTGTACAATCAGTACCACGGCGACATCGCACTGCACGTAGGCCGCCTTCCCCCATTCAAGTCCCGCTTTCCGATGTCCCTTCCACGATTCAGAAGAGAACAAGAGAATTGTATAGGCCGGTACAGCAACATCCTGAGGGTCGTACTTCTTCCCTGTATCTGAGAGTCGCTCCACCCTGCTAGCTAGGTGCTCAAATCGCTCCCGATAATCTGCTACTAATCCCTCCTGTGTTAGAGCAAAGAACTGCTCATAGAAATCTCCTCCCCGATCAGACTATGATGCAATCCTTGAATTCCCTCTAGGTCCTGATAGCCCTCATTTGGTCTCTCCACTGATACCATGAAAGGGCTTTTCCTTCCAAGCACAAGCCCGCTGCTGTCAGCTTCTCCTCCTCTGTCAGCCCATTAACAGCGAAATATTGCTCCACCTTGTAAATCCACCCATAAGCATCTTCTCCTTCGAATATGGGCATCTTCAACTTCCTCACCTTCTGGTCGCTACCATTCCCCCTGATCTGTCCATAGTTTCCCCTCTCCCAAGTGCTAGGTCCTCCCCAAGTTTCCCGGTCTTCCCTTGCCCTACCATATCCCAAACCTCCTTCAAAATCCCCCTTTCTTTCTTCGAAATCAGCACCTCGGTGGCCATAGTATCCCTCCTGACGCTCCCCATATTCGCCTCCTCTTTCTTCCCTCTGGATAGGCTCCAGATGAGTTCTTCTTCTTTCTTCTTCCATGATTTCCACCTCATCTTCCTCCCTACGAATTTCAGAATTCGTGCTTTTTCCTTCCCTCCCTTTTGCCACGGAAGCCGTCGTTTGGTTTTGAATTTCCAACATTTTCTTCATCATGTCTCGGAGATCGGCGACTTGTCCCTCCATGGAAGAAATCATTTCCTCCACCGTTGTTTTGATTTGATTCATCTCCCCTTCAATCCTTTCCTTCAAGGCATCCACCTTTTTGGCCGCCTCATAATCTGGAGTTTGTAGATTCACAAAAACTGAATTTTTGAGTCAAAAGACAGCAATTCTCTCCTTTTCCGGGCAAAAAACTGCAGCTGGAATTCGCCAAAAATAGCCCTCCACCGGTCCCAAGAGCTGCTCTGATACCAATTTGATAGGAAATACTTGAGTTTGCAAGTAATCCCTTGGATTTACTTGAGTTTGCAAGTAATCCCTTGGATTTACTTGAGTTTGCAAGCAACCCTAGCAATATTTGGATCAAAACAGCGAGAAAACGTAGAAATCGTCGTGGAAACAATCAAACGGTAGCAATTTCTTATAGGAAATAAAGGAAAAAAAGAACAAAGCAAGATACAAGAGATCCTCAATTCGAGAGAAGGATCGTCTCTCCCAATTCTCTAGACAAGAGAGTCTAGAGCCCAAGCCTCCAAGAAACCCTAATTCCAATCAATCAAAGCATAAACTCCCCTCATCCTCTCATGTACTTTAATACAAAATATTTCCTATTCTATTTTCCCTCGCAAAGCCCTAGCCGCCCCCCCTCCCCCCTCCCCCAAGTAATTTTGAATTTGCTTAAGTGGATGGGGCCCACTCATTGGGCGGACAAGGAACCAAGGAGGCGGACTGGTTCCACCTCCTATACACTAGCTGAGCCGGCCCTTTGGCCGGTTCAACCTGAACCGGCGCATCATAATCATATGCTCTTGTCTACTTGGAAATTTCCTGAGCGAGCTGACAATTATGGTTTCTTCTCTGCACTTGTATATTAGTTTTTCGGCTCCCCAACTACTGTATGGATCCACAGAAAGATTTTTAGTGACTGGAAGGTTCTAGATTTGATCCAAGATTGATTTCATACTTTCAAGAAATCGGTACTTGTAGAAAATAGCAAGAAAAAAAATCCAAATATATGGCTGTTTATAGGAAGAAACATAGCAAGTGAAAAAATAGCAACAAAGAACCTGGTAGGGTTCCTTGCAATTCAATTTTTGCTTTCTCGATCATTAGCTAGGCGTCTGGGACCTTACTAGGCCTTTTCCTATAGTGGTGGCAAGACATAATAGTGATTTTCCTTTCCTGCAATGGTAAACAGACTACCCACAGCTTGAGGTGCTTCTGCAGGCATGGGCGGACAGTTGGGCTTCAAACCACTTTCAATGACCCTTTGTTTGCCAGGGCAGCAAGCTGAATTGAGACAAATACACTTGACATTGATGATGGCGGAATCCTGGACTCCACTACAATCCCTCTCGTTCCTCTCCTCTCAAGCCACACTAATGATAGGAGCTCTACCTCCTCTCTCAGATTTTTCTAAAACTAATTTTCAATTTAGAGTGCCCAATTCAAAGGAGTAAAAGTTATTTATAAACAAAATAAGGCTAAAGAGGCCATAATTTACCAAATTATACCTATATTCAAAGAGAGAAGGAAATAAGGAGATAAAACCTGAAAAAAAAATGAGACACATAACTTGCTAAAATGTTTAAAAGATAAGCAAATAAAAACTATATCACCCTTCTTGGGTAGGGGAAGACTCTTCCTCGATGTTTAGACCTTGATTAGAGAGATCAAATACACTGATGGTGGAGGAAATGTTCATATCCTCCTGGTAACTCAATTTTATAAGCATTCTCCTCCCCCATATGATTGACTATTTTAAAAGGCCTATTAGTTTTTGGTTTAAGTTTGGCAAAGGGTCCACAAGAACGCTATTTACTTGAGTAAATCCACACTCGATATTTCTTTAAAGGAAGCTGAAATATGAGATTTGTTAGCTTGTTTTTAATATTAAACATTTATTTTTATTATCATTTCATGGACTTGCTGATGTAGTTTTTGATTTTCACAGTTGGTTTTTCCGTTTGACCATACACAATCTCAAACGAGCTTCTACTTATCATTTGGTTGATGGAACGATTGTAAGCAAATTAGCTTGTTATATGGAAAGGTCCCATTTCTTGATATTTGTTTTTCCCACGGAACATCTTAACAGGTTTCCCAAACTACGACTGACGACTTTTGTTTGACCATCCGTCTGAGGGTGAGTAGTGGAACTAAATTGTAGTTTAGTGCCCAATTTTTCCCATAATGTTCTCCAAAAATGATTGAGAAAGCGCACTTCCTTATCAGACGTAGTAGTTTTAGGAATCTCATGCAGACAAACAATTTCCCTTATAAATCAGCGATTTATCAAGTGTTATGGATTTTATATCATGGTATAAAACGAGCCATTTTAAAATATCAAGCCACAACTATCATAATAGAATCCTTGTGTCATTGGGTATTGGGCAGTCCTATCACAAAATTTGTGCTGATATCTATCCAAGGAGCCTTAGGGATAGATAAAGGAGTGTACAATTCTATTTTCTTATTCCTAGTTTTGTCTATATGGTACTCGGCATCCTTTAAGGAAAGGAATCGAATGACATCATGTTGAATTGATGGCTAGTACAAATTTTCTTATATAAATGTAGTAGTTTTATCCCACCAAAGTGTCCCCCTAATTCCCTTGCATAACAATCAAATATAATAGCTTCTCTTAACGAGCAAGGAGGGATGCAAACTTGATTATGAAACAATAGACAACTATCTTGTATGTGATAAAAATTATGGGTCCTATTCTGACAGAGCTTTAATTTTTTTCCAAAATATAAGTCCTTGGAATAAAGATTGATTATCGCTCAAAACCTATGACTTTGGCTTGAAGGAGACTAATAAGGGTATAGCGTTGACCCAAAGCATCTGCAATTATGTTTTGACTACTAACTTATATTTAAAAATGTAATGAAGAGATGAGAGAAATTCTGCTTAGCATGTCTTCCTTTATGTTTATTTTGATTGTGAAATATTTTAATGTTTTGTGATCTGAATAGAGGATGAATTCATTTGCTAAGAGATAATGATTCTAATGTTCTAAGGCACACACCATTGCATAGAATTCTGTCATAGGTGGAGTAATTGTGTTGGACCTCGTTCAATTTTTCACTAAAATAGGCAACAGGATGCCCGTTCTGACTCAATATGACACCAATACCTATATTAGATGCATGACAGTCAACTTTAAAAACTTATTTTGAAATTAAGAGGGACAAGGACGAGGGGCATGGGTGACAACCTGCTTAAGTTCCTTGAAACTAGCTTGGGTAGCAAATATTCAATTGAATTTGTCTCCTTTAGGAAGTTCCGTTAAAGGGGTTGCCATAGAGCTGAAATTCTTAAGTAGTCGTTGATAGAAAGACATCAAACCATGGAAATAACACACTTCCGTCAAGGAATGTGGAATTGCCCAATCTAAAATTCTTGTACATTTTCTTAATCCATTTCTATGCCTACACTGGAGACAACATAGCCTAAAAAATTTGATTTTCTAGGCAAGAATTTATATATACTAGGATTGGCATATAGTTGTTCCGGTTGAAGGACTTCAAATAATTGTTTCAAGTAAAATAAATGATCATCTATAGTGCAATTGTGACTAAAATGTGGTCAAAGTAGACCACAACTAATTTTCCCATTAAAGATCTACAAACCTTAGTTATCAAACGCATAAAAGTACTGGGTGCATTAGAAAGACCAAAGGCATCAACATCAATCATATAATCCATCTCGTATTTTAAAGGTTGTCTTCCATTCATCCTCAGGTTTTATTCTAATTTGGTGTTATGAACTTTATAAATCAATCTTAAAGACGACAAATGCTCCATGCAATTGATCAAACAACTCATCTAGTCGAGGAATAGAAAAAGGATATTTTATTGTGATTTTGTTGACAGCTCAACTATCAGTACACATAGGTCAATACACAAGCTCTTTTGAATCAGACCTTTGTTTTGGAGGTCTTCTACCTGAGTTTGTAATTCTTCATTTCTCTTTAGGTCTCATCCAATGGGTTGGACAACGGGGAATCACGATACTAGGCACAATACATGGGTGGTTGTCTTGAAGATACCTCTGTTGGGAAAACAAGTTGAAATTCTTGTAATAGAGGCTGCACTAATTCTTGGATAGGTTCTTGTTCTTAGTTTCCTTCCACAAGTATGTGAGCATGAGTTGAAGTAGCTTATTTCATGGCTTTAAGGAACATAGATTTAGATACTATGATGTTAGTGCCTGGCATTTTCGTAAGGTCATCTTTAATTGGCATAAGAATTACCCTTTTTTTTCCTTCATAATCAATCGTGTAAGTGTTTTTATATCTATCATGAATACTAAGCCTATCATATTGTCCGGGCCATCTTAATAAAAGATGGCAAGCATCAATAGAGATTATGTCACATAATACTTTTTCATGTAATTTCTTACCTATGGAGAACTACACTAAATATTTTTGTGATAGTTTGATTCCATTGCCCTTTCATGGCCTGGTGTGCGTGCTCTTGGGTAGGTAAATTTAATTTTCAACCATCTGACTGGACATAACATTTTCACAACTTCTTTCATAATTGATCATGCTGCATACTTACCTTATACAATGCATCTGGTATGGAAGGTATTATATCGCAATAATCAGAGCTGGGGATTATGGTCGTATTCAAAACCATGCAAGCCACCAAGAGTTCTCCATGTTCGGCATAAACTAATTGTTCCTTCTCTTCCTCAAGATTATCTTTAACTTCATTTTCTTCCATTGATGGGGCTTCTTCCACTAAAGATACAACACATCGATTTGAGCAATTTGATGTAATATGCCCAAATCCCAAGTATCTAAAGCTTTTATTAGAGCATCCTTATCATTAGAAGTGCTACTGATAGGAAATACTTAGATCCAAGTATTCCTATCGCTCCGGAAGAGAAAAAACAGTAGAAAACTGCTATTTTTAGCAGTGGACAGTAGCCAAACGCAGGAAAATAGAGAAAAACAGATGAAAATATGAAGGGAAAACCACACCAATGCTTGTATTTCACTAGTAGAAGCAAGAAAACAATAAAAGATACAATGTTCTTCAATTCGAGAGGAAGAACAACTCTCCTAATCTCCGGCAACGCCAAGAGCCCAAGCAAGAAACCCTAGATCTCCAAAATACATTCAAATTCAAGATAACCCCCTCTCCCTCCTAATCCCCCCTAATTAACAATAAAGGATGACTACAAAATACCTAAACAACCCTTACTATTCAAAATTTTCCCTCCCTCATAAGCAAATCAGCCCCAAGTGGGGCCCACCTTGTCCGCCCCCCCCTTTTTGTCCGTCTGCAGTAGACTTGGACCGGTCCAGGCTGGACCGGTCCAGCCGGCCCCTCCTGGGCCGGCAGCTGCATAACATTACTCCCCTCCCAAAAACTCACCTTGTCCTCAAGGTGAAAAGAGGGGAATTGCTCTTTAACTCTTTCAAACGGCTCCCAAGTAGCATCAAAATCAGGAAGACCTTTCCACCCAATTAGCACTTCTTTGTCTCCCTTTTCATCAGATCTGACGCCTCGAAGCTCCCGCGGTTCCAGTATCACTTGCAAATCCTCAGTCAGTGTCTCTGGTAACTCCGTGCTGACTGTCTGCTCTCCTATAGCTCTCCTCAACTGGGACACATGGAAAACTGGATGTATGCTAGCTGATGGGGGAAGCTTCAGTCGGTACGCCACTACTCCAATTTTGTCCAACACTTCATAGGGGCCGAAGTATCTTGGAGCCAATTTCTCATTCATCCTTCTCGCCATTGTCCTCTGCCTGTAAGGTCGTAATTTTAGGAAAATCTTTTCGCCCACTTCAAACTGCATGTCTCGTCGGTGCGAATTCGCTTGCTTCTTCATGATCTGTTGTGCCCTCATCAGATGTTTCTTCAATTCCTCTAGTATCTTGTCCCTCTCCTCTAAGTACTGCTCGACCGACGACACTGGTGTACTACCTCTCCCGTAGTGTACTAGGTGTGGAGGGTCCCTTCCATATAGCACTTTAAATGGGGTCATCTGTGAAGCGGTATGGTATGAGGTATTGTACCAATACTCCGCCCACAGCAGCCACTTTGCCCACATCCGTGGAGTTTCAGAGACAAAACACCTCAAATAGGTCTCCAAGCTTCGGTTTACCACCTCTGTTTGTCCATCTGTCTGTGGATGATAGGCGGTGCTTCTCTTTAGAACAGTGCCCTGCATCCTGAACAACTCTCTCTAGAACTGGCTGAGGAACACTTTGTCTCGATCAGACACAATCGATTCAGGAATCCCATGTAATCTCACAACCTCCCTAATAAAAGCTGCCGCTACAGATATGGCGGTGTAAGGGTGTCTCAGAAGGATGAAGTGTGCATACTTGCTAAGTCTGTCAACCACCACCATGATGACTGTGAACCCCTCTGATCTTGGTAGGCCATCAATGAAATCCATGGACACTTCCTCCCAAACTTTGTTTGGAAGTGTCAATGGTTGTAGTAATCCCCCCGGAGCCATAGTCATGTACTTATTCCTCTGACATACTTCACACCTTGCCACCATCTCTTCAACATCTCTATGCATCCCTTTCTAGTAGAGCTCAGATGCAAGCCTCCTGTAGGTCTTCTGAACTCCTGAATGTCCCCCAACGGCGCTGCCATGAAACTCCTGCAACAAATGGGGGATGTGTATGGAAGTCCGTGGCATCACAAACCTCCCTTGATACAATAGTCTGTCCCCCTCAATGGAGTAGCCCGGATGACTACTCATGTCCTTCCCCATATCCTCCCTGATCTTCTTCAATTCTTCGCTGAGCTTACTTTCTTCCTTGATGGCCCCCCAATCTATCAACAGCGGAATTGACACCGCTAATTCCTGAAGCTCCTCAACACGTCTGGATAGGGCATCAGCAGCTTTATTCTCCAAACCGGGCTTATATTGGATCTCAAAGTCATAGCCCAGTAATTTGGATAACCACCTCTGATGCTCCTCGGTCACCATCCTTTGCTCCAAAAGATATTTTAAGCTCCGTTGATCAGTCCTTACAATAAAATGCCTTCCCAATAGATAAGGCCGCCACTTCTGAATAGCCAAGACAATGGCCATTAACTCCCTCTCATATACTGACTTCAGTCTAGTCCTGGTTGACAGCACTTGACTGAAATACGCAATTGGTCTGTGGTTCTGCATCAACACTGCCCCCAGCCCATATCCTGATGCATCAGTTTCCATGACAAATACATGGCTAAAATCTGGAAGTGCTAAGACTGGAACTGTAGTCATTGCTTCCTTTAGTTTCTCAAAAGCTCGGGTGGCTGCCTCTCCCCATAAAAATCCATCCTTCTTTAGTTGCTCAGTCAAAGGCCAAGCAATAGCACTGTATCCCTTTACAAACCTTCTGTAGTACCCAGTTAACCCCAAGAACCCCCTTAACTCCTTTAGGTTCCTAGGCATTGGCCACTTTTGCATGGCTTCTATTTTACTTTGATCGGCTGCCACTCCTTCTTGTGAGACCACGTGTCCCAAGTACTCTACATTGGTCTGGGCAAAGCTGCACTTCTTCAAGTTGGCTTGTAACTGATGTTCCTGTAACACTCCCAAAACTGTCTTCAAGTGCTCCAAATGCTCCCCTTCAGTTTTGCTATACACTAAGTTGTCATCAAAAAATACCAATACGAACTTCCTGAGGTACTGCTTGAAGACCCTGTTCATCAAAGATTGAAAGGTAGCAGGTGCGTTAGTCAAACCAAAGGGCATTACCAGAAACTCATAATGCCCTTCATGTGTTCTGAATGCGGTCTTGGGAACATCTGCCTCCTTCATTCTGATCTGGTGGTATCCAGACTTTAAGTCTAACTTGGAAAAAACCACTGCCCCAAAAAGCTCATCCAAGAGTTCATCAATCACTGGAATTGGGAACTTGTCTGGCACAGTGCCCTTATTCAGAGCCCTGTAGTCCACACAGAATCTCCAACTCCCATCCTTCTTCTTGACCAAGAGGACTGGACTAGAAAAAGGACTTACACTTGGTCTGATGATCCCAGCCTCCAGCATCTCCCTGATCAGCCTTTCGATCTCATCTTTTTGAATCTGAGGGTAACGGTAAGGGCGGACGCTGATCGGGGTCTCCCCTTCCTTCAAAGTGATGGCATGCTCCAGCTCCCTCTGCGGTGGCAACCCCTGTGGAGGTTGAAAAACCTCCCTAAACTGTTATATGACCGGTTGCACTTCAAAAGGAATATCTCCCTCTTCCCCCACACTGACTTTCTCCAGTCGTTGCAGCTCCACCAAGTATCCACCCCCAACCTCCTGGATGGTTCGGATCATGGACTTAAGAGACACCCCCGTCCTAGACAGGCCGACATCTCCCTGTATCACCATTCTCCTCCCCCCCACTACCAGTTCCATCCGCAGTTCTCCCCAGTTCACCTTGGTCTCCCCCAAAGTTTGCAGCCACTTCATCCCCAAGATCACATATGTACTCCCCAATTCTAAGGGAAGAAAATCCACCCTCACCTGTATCCCCTGAATGGTCATCACTACTCCCCTACAAACTCCTCTTCCCATCTCAACCTTCCCCGTGCCCATCATCACCCCATAGCCTCCCGTATCCACTAATTTCATTCCAAGCAACTCAACAATCTGGGTGGAAATGAAATTGTGGGTTGCCCCACTATCTATCAAAACCACCACCTCGTGGTCAGCTATCACCCCTTTCACTTTCATAGTGTGACTCGAAATGAATCCCACTACGGAGTTCAGAGAGACTTCTACCACATCCAGATGCAACTTCTCCTCCTCCTCCACTTCGGACCTGCTCCCACTTCCCTCTTCGTCTTCCTCGTCTTCGCAAACAAGGAGAACCTGAAGAGTCCAGTCCTTGCACCTATGACCCGGCATGTACTTCTCATCACACCTAAAGCACAATCCCTTTGCCCTCTTCTCCTGCATCTCCTTATCAGTAAGCTTTTTAAAATTTCCCCCAGGCCCTCCTCCTCCAGACCTCTCCCTTGGTACCTCTCGTGTACCCCCCGGTGCAGCTCCCTTGGGAGCTAGAAAAGTGGTCGTCATCCGGTAGGATCCCCCGGAGTTGCTGCCTCGGGCCCCTCTCTCCAGATGCTTCTGGTCCTCAACCAGCTGTGCCAACTCCATGGCCTCCCCCAGGTCGTGTGGCCTCATCACTCTAACGGCTGCTCTGATTTCTGGTTTGAGCCCCTTCATGAAGTTCCCCTCAAGCACAGTCTCCGAAAGACGATCCAACCTGCTAGCTAGGTACTCAAACCGGTCACGAAACTCTGCCACTGTCCCCTCCTGTGTCAGAGCAAAGAACTGTTCGTAGAAGTCTCCTCCCCGACTGGTTCGGAAACGCTCTAGCAAACAGTCTTTGAACTCCCTCCAGCTCCTAATAGGTCGCCTCATGTCTCGCCACTGGTACCACGCCAGTGCCTTACCCTCCAAGCACAGTCCCGCCGCTGTCAGTTTCTCCTCTTCCGTCAACCCGTTGACGGCAAAGTATCGCTCTACCTTGTAAATCCAGCCATGGCCATCCTCGCCTTCAAAGATGGGCATCTTCAGTTTCCTCACCTTGGGATCTCCCCCGTACCCTCGGTACCCTCCATAACCTCCCATCCCCCGAAGGGGAGGTGCTCCCCAAGTGTCCCGATCGTCCCTTCGACGATTGTACCCAAATCCCTCTTCATAGTCCTCCCTTCTACCTTCAAAATCAGCACCTCGGCGATGAAACTCCTCCCTTTTCCCACCAAAATCAGCACCTCTTCTGTCATATCCCATGCTCATCTCCTCTCTAGAGAGCGGTTCTAGAGGAGGCATGTCGTTCTCTCCTTCCAAGATCTCCACCTCTGGCATCCTCCTCCCCCGGGGTGGGTTTGGATTTCCTCCGATGCCATGGCCGTCGGAGGTCTCTCTTACTTCCGATGTCGCCGGATTGGTCTTCATTTCAAGCAGTTTCTTCATCATCTCCTCCATAGCAGAAAACCTCCCTTCCAATCTTTCATTATTAGTGGAGATTTCAAGGAACTTCCCCTCCAAATCTGATTTCAGTTGTCCGAATTCGCCTTCCAACACTTCCACCTTCTTTCCGGCCATCTTTTTCTTCCACAAACCACAAGTAAACTTCCTTCAAAAGCTCCCAAAGCCCGCTGAAATTTCAGATTTTCAGCCGCCAAAGGTCCCACGACGATGCTCTGATACCAATTTGATAGGAAATACTTAGATCCAAGTATTCCTATCGCTCCGGAAGAGGAAAAACAGCAGAAAACTGCTGTTTTCAGCAGTGGACAGCAGCCAAACGCAGGAAAACAGAGAAAAACAGATGAAAATCTGAAGGGAAAACCACACCAATGCTTGTATTTCACTAGTAGAAGCAAGAAAACAATAAAAGATACAATGTTCTTCAATTCGAGAGGAAGAACAACTCTCCTAATCTCCGGCAACGCCAAGAGCCCAAGCAAGAAACCATAGATCTCCAAAATACATTCAAATTCAAGATAACCCCCTCTCCCTCCTAATCTCCCCTAATTAACAATAAAGGATGACTACAAAATACCTAAACAGCCCTTACTATTCAAAATTTTCCCTCCCTCATAAGCAAATCAGCCCCAAGTGGGGCCCACCTTGTCCGCCCCCCCCCCCCCCCCCCCTTTTTGTCCGTCTGCAGTAGACTTGGACCGGTCCAGGATGGACCGGTCCAGCCGGCCCCTCCTGGGCCGGCAGCTGCATAACAACTACCTTATATTATTTCCAGACGTTAGTGCTCTTTTAGGAATAGTATTTTTAAGAGGGCGTTGAGGCATCTTATAATGAGATTCTTTACTAGCTCTACAAAACTCTTATCTTGGGTCAGAAGAAAATTGTTTAATATGGATTTGTTGTCTTTCAACCAAACTTTGTGACATTAGATAACGTCAAACATTGTTGTAATTGTATGATATTGATAATGGAAAATCGTGGACCATCCATCAGGAAATAGCACTCTTTATGTTCGACAATATCATAATTTAGTATTAATTGCTCAAATTCAGAAATATACTCCTCTGCGGACAAACTTCATTGTTAAAACCTATGTAATTTAATAAAGGCATCTTGTTAAAATCAAATGATAATTATCTTCTTGGCAATTCTTTCTTCATCTTATACCACGTGACAATTTTAGTTTTCCTTCACTTTATTCTCTTAAGTGTTTTTCTATCAAATAGAAGCATCTTTCTTTGATTTGATGGCTACCATGCGCCTATTAGAAGTGGCTTCTTTATATTAAAATATGCGCTCTACTATGTCAAACTAATTATAAAATCATTAGGACTTAACCCACCCGTCAAAATCTGGAATGTTAATTTTAACCTCAAAATTTTGACATCGTCTTATTGGTTCTCTTCTAAGATAAGGTTCGTCGCCCTTAGATGATTCTTGAAATCCTTGATGGAAAGGGCTTTCCATTTAGTGCATGTGGTGGCCATTCGAATGAAACGAATGGGAGCCTCAATCATGCCTTGCATAGGACGCTAACCTAGTTTGAAGTTGTTGAATTTCATGGCACAAATCTTTCATAGTTAATCCTTGATTTTTTCTAGGAGGCATCCTAACCTAAGGCTGTGGTACCAAAATTTGACACCAAGGAAACAAGAAAAAGCAAAAAAAAAAAAAAAAAGATGAACCAACAGAAACAAAGAAAATCTTGAATTCTAATTAGCAAATCTTACAAGAAACCTTTTCAACCAATTGATTAAAGTCTTGAACCTAAATGATGAACCAAAACTTGAAAAATTGACAGGAAACAGAAAATAAACAAAATAAAATAAGATTATAGAAACTGAAATAACCATATGCTGCTATCTACTTGGAAATTGCCTAAGGAATACCCTGGCCAGCTGTTATGGTTCCTTCTCTGCGCTTTATTAGTTTTCTTGCTGTCGAATTGCTGTTTGGATCCACAGGGCGCTTTCCGATCTCAAATGTTCCGGATTTGATCCAAGATTGATTTTTTTATTTCAAGAAATTGGTATAGCCATTGCCAAGTCCCAAGTCCTGGATGAGAAAAATGGAGGGTTGCGTTAGGTAGTCGACAGCCAGCGTAAAACTTGTGGAATAATTATGACATGAATCCTTTAAAAAATTGTGTTAATGCTAGGGCGTCCTCTGGAAGCCACGTGTTGTATGACCTGAATACAGTGACAAGTGTGCAAGGGCTGCTGCATCGGCGCTCGGGTGCAGTGTTAAATAGGCAAGGGTTCTCACATCAAGGACGTATGTGGGCAAAGAAGCTAGTCCATGAAACTAAAATTAGGATAGGAACTTGGAATATAGGTTCCCTTACAGGAAAATTAATGGAATTAATAGATATTATGATTCATAGGAAGATAAATATTCTGTGCATTCAGGAAACTAAATGGGTTGGAGAGAAGGCTAAGTAGATTGATAGTTTAGGATTTAAACTATGGTATTCGGGTACAAGTCATACTAGAAATGGTGTAGGTGTGATTATAGATAAGAGTTTGAAGGATAATGTTATAAAAATTAATAGAATTGGAGATAGAATTATAGTTTTAAAGATTGTTGTTGATGCTAAGATTATTAATATTATAAGTGCTTATGCTCCTCAAGTAGGTTTGGATATGGGGTCAAAATTAAAATTTTGGAATGATTTGGAAGAATTAATACAGAAGATATCTCTAGAAGAAAGAGTTTTTATTTGAGGATATTTAAATGGATATGTTGGTAGAGAGGTAGATGAATTTAAAAGCATTCATGGTGGCCATGGATTTGGAACGACAAATAAAGGTGGTAAGACCATATTATATTTTTCTTTTGCTTATAATTTTTTAATTGCTAATACCTTATTTAAGAAAAGAGATGAGCATCTCATCACTTATAAAAATGGATATAGTAAAACTCAGATTGATTATTTTTTTATAAGAAAATTAGATCGTTTAGATTGCAAAGATTGTAAAGTTATTCCGAGTGAAAATTTATGTATCTAACATCGATTATTAGTTTTGGATTTTAAGATAAAGGGGCAAAAATAAAAAATAAAGTAAAACGTTATTCTAGGATTAGATATGTGCATTTAAAGAATATTAACAAAAATATTTTTGAGAGTAAGATTTTAGATCTTAAGATTTTGTCTGTGCATGAGGATGCTAATGTTATGTGGGGAAGAGTGGCTAGTGATATTAAGATTATTGCAAAAGATGTGCTTGGAGTATCAAAGGGAAAAACTCCTAATAATAAAAATAGTTGGTGGTGGAATCCAAATATGCAAGAAAAGATAAAAAATAAGAAGATTTGTTATAAAAGTTGGTTTAAATGTAAAAATTCTGATAATTGGGCAAGATATAAAGAGGCACGTAAGGAATCTAAGAAAGTAATATATGATACAAAGATCTTAGCTTTTAATGATTTATATAATAAATTAGATACTAAGGAGGGAGAAAGATATATGTATAAGTTAGCCAAACAAAAAGATAGGAGTAGTAAGGATTTAGTTCAAGTGAAGTGTATTAAGGATGAAGTTCAAAAAGTACTTTCCTTAGAAGATGATATTCAACGAAGGTGGATGAGATATTTTGCTAATCTTTTTAATGAAGAATGTGAAAATACAATTGACTTTAGTGACCTTAGCACCCTAAATGAAAATAAAGATTTTTGTTTTTATCGGCGTATTAGTAAAACTGAAGTCTGAGAGGCTTTAAAGAAAATGAATGGTGGAAAAGCTGTTGGACCTAATGATATTCCAATAGAGGTGTGGAAATGCTTAGGAGATTAAGGAATTTCTTGGCTTACTAAACTTTTTAATACTGTTTTGAAGACTAAAAAGAGGCCAGATGAGTAGAGAATGAGTGTGTTAATTCTTATTTTTAAGAATAAAGGTGATACACAAGATTGTGCGAATTATAGAGGAATTAAGTTAATGTGTCATACTCTAAAACTATGGGAGCGAGTTATGGAGCATGGTTGCGGCGTGATACTAATGTTTCTTAAAATCAATTTGGATTCATGCCAGGTAGGTCTACTATGGAAGCCATACATTTATTAAGAGGTTTGATGGAGAAATATAGAGAGAATATGGAGGATCTACATATGATATTTATTGATTTAGAGAAAGCATATGATAAAGTTCCAAGAGAAGTGCTATGGAGAGTTCTTGAAAAGAAAGGAGTTAATAACGCTTATATTCAAATCATTAAAGATATGTATGCAAGAGCTATTACTTGTGTTCAAACACAAGGTGGTTTGACCAAGTATTTTCCTATTTCGGTTGGATTACATCAAGGATTAGCCTTAAGCCCATATCTTTTTGCTCTAGTCATGGATGTTCTCACTAGACATTTGCAAGAGGATGTACCTTGGTGTATGCTTTTTGCTGATGATATTTTTCTTATTGATAAGACTAGAGAGGGAGTTGAAGGTAAACTTGAATTATGGAGGTCAACCTTAGAGTCTAAAGGTTTTCGTTTGAGTATATCTAAAACTGAATATATGGAGTGTAATTTTAGTAGTAATTGACCTAGTGTGGGGATTGTGACTTTGGGCGATCAAATCATTAATAAGAGTACACATTTTAGATATCTTGGATCTATTGTTCAGAGTGATGGGGAAATAGATAGGGATATTATCAGCAGAATTCAAGTTGGATGGTTGAAGTGGAGGAATGCATCGGGCTTGTTGTGTGATAGAAAAGTCCCCCTGAAACTTAAGGGAAAATTCTATAAGATGGTGGTGAGACTTGCCATGATTTATGGTGCCGAATGTTGGCCATTAAAAGAGAAGCATAATACTAAGTTAAGTGTTGCAGAGATGAGGATGCTCAGGTGGATGAGTAGCTTTACCCTTAGAGATAGGATACGAAATGAGCATATACATGAAAAGGTTGGAGTAGCTCCAGTGGAAGATAAGATTAGAGAGAGTCGCCTTAGATGGTTTGGTCACATAGAACGGCGGCCTTCTGATGACCCGGTTAGGAAAGTAGAGGTATTAGATTTGACTCATGTTAAGAAAGGTAGAGGTAGACCTAAAAAGACTTTGGTTAGAAAATATTAGAAATGATCTTTCTTTATTAGATTTAAACGAGAATTTGACTTTTAACAGGACATAATGGAGAAAAAGGATTCATGTAGCCGACCCCATGTAGTGGGACAAAGGCTTGATGTTGTTGTTGTTGTAAGAAATTGGTATAGCAAAAAAAAAAAATCCTAGTACATGGCTTTTTACAGGAAGTAAGACACCAGCAATTGAAAAAATAGCAACAAAGAATCTGGTATGGTTTCTTGCAATTCCTTTTTTGCCTTTCTTGATCATGAGCGGGGTGTCTAGGATCCAATTGGGACCTTTCCTGCAATGGCAGCAAGACAGAACAAGGATTTCCCCCGTCCTATAACAGCGGATAGACTTTCATGACCTGAGGCGCTTTTGCGTGTAGGGGTGGATGGCAGGAGTTCAAACCACTAACAACCGCCATTTGATAAGCAGGGAAGTAGGCTGAATTGAGATGAAGGATCGACATTGATGATGGCAGAATCCCAAACTCCACTACAATCCCTTTCTTTCATTTCATCTCAAGATTTAGGGGAAATCCATCCTAAGGATGGGAGCTCTCCCTCCTCTCTTAGAATTTGTTGAAATTGGTCTCCAACTTCAAGCACCCTCTCAAAGGAATAAAAGGTTATTTATAAACAACACAAGGTTAAAGAGGCCACAATTTACCAAACTACCACTATATGCAAAGAAAGAAGGAAATAAAACAGGAAAAATATAAAAAAAACAAATGACACCCCTAACTAACTAAATTTTTTTGGAGGATAATCAAATAAAAGCCCTATCATTGAGTGCTACTTGATACGCTAATTCCAATGTTGTTAATGGCAAACAAGGCACTTGATTGAGTGCCCGAGCAAAGTGAGTTCATAACGACTCATACCTTTTAGGCGTGCACCATCACTAAGGTGTTGCCTCGTCTAATGCCTTGCATTTAGGCATCAAGTAGTGCTGTAAGTGCCTTAATTAGAGGGATGAGTACTAATGCATCAAAAGTGAGATATTATGTAGTTTCTTTCAAGAAAAATTGTTGTTAAATGATGTGCAAATAGCTGCAGGAATTCAAGAAACAAGGATACATATTGTGAAACAAATTTAGATCAAACACAATTGCAAGAGCTTCTAATTCTAGAATAGTGAATTGTGAAGAGATAGATGAAGAGATGGAGGAATTATGAAATTGGTGATGTAGAAGAGAGCATAGATGATGAGATTAAATAGTGGTGTAGAATAAATTAGTCTTAGGCTAGATATGCTAGAAACCTATTTAATTTAATTGTTAGAAGTTATTTAAACACATTTTTTGTGTAAAATCTTAAAGATTGTCTTTTTTGGACTGACTTCAACAACAATAATCTCCAATTAATCTTTTAAAATGATTGCTTCCGAATTAGTGGTTGGATAGGCACAAAGGAGGACATGTGTTGCAATAGAGAATTGGAAACAATAGAAATAATTGAATCATATTAAATCTCAGACCTGAATCGAAATAACTTTCAGCAATAAATCAAATTTATCAAGAAAATCATAGGGAACTTACCTTGTTCTCATACACATCAACATTATAAGAATATTACATTAAAAAAGCAGAAGACAAATTAGACAACTAGAACAATGTCAAAACTCTGAATGTCATTGTGCACGTACGTCCTAACACTTACTGTTTGCATTTTTTATGGGCACGAGCTTTTAGATTTCAATCATTATAAAGGTGCATTGATAGTTTATTGGAATCGATTGTTAGGTTTCTTCTCTCTTTTTTATGACTAATCAATTGAGTTCATGTTGCATAGAGGAGTTATGAGAAATCTACTAAATTTCTAAAAATCCACATCTTGCTTCACACGGAAGTCATCCCAATTTATTTGATTGTATACAGCTTGCAACAAATCATTGAAAATTGCCATGAAGTTGTCTTTTTGTTTTCTTCAGCTATGAATCATTGATTTAGAGACGTGGCAAAAGAATAGAGTAGAAGGACGCTAGCATGTGTAACGTGTTTTAATAGTTAATTTGTGTGTTATGATAAAGCATTCAGAAGGAACATGAAGCCAAGAAGACTAACCATCTAGCACACTAGCATATTATCAGAAATGCTTAATCATCCAAATTTTTTTTGATTATACGTATTCTCCATAATAAAATTATTCAGAAATTTACATACGGAAATTCAAACCTTTGAAACATTTTTTTACTGAGTTGTTATACGTGAACATTATTACACTCAAATTCAGGACGTCAAACACAGAACATTTCAATGTTTTACATCAAAGAAGATGCATTACCTCTAACGTTTGATGGCATTGCATCTCTCTTTCAGTTGTTCATTGCACTTTCCAAGTTGTCTTTCTTGAATGACAATTTATTTTTTCTCCGAGCATTAAAGCCATTCGCGCTCGCGCACGAGCGTGTGTATATATATATATATATTATGGTTCATTATATAGTATTAAATAAATGGAGCTAAGCTTAAGCTAGATTTAAACACGTCTGAATATAAATGAACGACGCTTGAACACTTTCATAAAAGCTTGAATTGAGCTCGGACCGAGCTCGATCGGGCTTCTGATAAGCGAGCTCGGGCTTGAACAATCTTTTGCTTGGCTCAGCTCAATTTGTTTGCACCCATAATTGCAAGAAAAAATAGAATCTGCACAAAATGATAATAATAATAATAATAATAATAATAATAATAATAATAATAATAATAATATTATTATTATTATTATTATTATTATTTGGCTCATAATATTAATATTACCCTTCACAGTAGATCCCAACAAGGGCTTGAATGCTTGGAGAAAAAATAGATTGTCATTCAGATAATTTAAGCTTAAGAAGTATATTTTTCTTCTATGTTTAAGTGATTTATTTTGCTGGTTTTCATATGTTATTTATGAGTTTCTTTTCCTTCAAATCAGTTGTCTTGCATGAACTTATGCATGCTTTCTTTGTTCCTTTGCTGGATACCTGATCATACATTTCCTTTGCAAACCCTACTTTGCAGGCTGTTGTTTTTACTGATATCAGCTTAGAGAAGGCTATTGAGTTTGATGATTATTGCCACAATCATCAACCTCCAATTGCTTTCATTAAATCTGAAACTCGAGGCCTTTTTGGAAATGTATTCTGTGATTTTGGTCCAAAATTTACAGTTGTTGATGTTGATGGAGAGGAGCCTCATACAGGCATAATTGAATCGATTAGCAATGACAGCCCTGCACTTGTGTCTTGTGTTGATGATGAGCGGCTGGAATTTCAGGATGGGGAACTTGTTGTATTTTCTGAAGTGCAAGGAATGACTGAGCTGAATGATGGAAAACCTAGGAAAGTTACAAGTGCTAGACCATATTCTTTTGCTCTTGAAGAAGATACCACAGTGTTTGGCACATACAGCAGAGGTGGTATTGTGACGCAAGTGAAGCAACCTAAGGTCCTGCAGTTCAAGCCTTTAAGAGTTGCGTTAAGAGATCCAGGTGACTTTCTTCTAAGTGATTTCTCCAAGATTGGTCGCCCAAATCTGCTACATTTGGCATTTCAAGCGCTGGATTCATTTCGACATGATATAGGGCGCTTCCCCATGGCTGGGTCGGAGGAAGATGCTCAGAAACTAATAGATTTAGCTTTCAAAATCAATGAGAACATGGGTGCTTGTAAACTGGATGAGATTGATAGGAAGCTTCTCTATCATTTTTCTAGTGGTTCGAGGTCTGTATTGAATCCAATGGCAGCAATATTTGGTGGTATTGTTGGGCAAGAAGTTATGAAGGCTTGCTCTGGAAAGTTCCATCCCCTTTTTCAGGTTAGTGTATCTGCGAGCTTTGGCTTTCTATTTTTTTTTTAAATTTGCAAGTTTAATGATTTCATGTTTATTCTTTGACGTGATGTATTTGATATTGTTTTAATCTAAAAGTTTGGGACTTCTGCCGTACAGTTCTTTTATTTTGATTCACTGGAATCACTACCAACCGAACCTCTGGAACCTAACGACCTGAAGCCATTGAATTCCCGATATGATGCTCAAATCTCAGTATTTGGAGCCAAGCTTCAGCGTAAAATGGAAGAAACCAAAGCATTTATAGTAGGAGCAGGTGCCCTTGGTTGTGAATTCTTGAAGAACTTAGCACTAATGGGAGTTTGTTGCAGCCAAAAGGGGAAGCTAACAATAACAGATGACGATGTCATTGAGAAGAGTAATCTTAGTCGGCAGTTTCTCTTCCGTGACTGGAATATTGGGCAGGCTAAATCCACTGTTGCAGCAGCAGCTGCTGCGGCCATCAACCCTAGTTTCCATATCGAGGCCCTGCAAAATCGTGCTAGCCCTGAAACAGAAAATGTGTTCAATGATACATTCTGGGAGAGTTTGGATGTTGTTATAAATGCTTTGGACAATGTAACTGCACGGATGTATATGGATGGACGATGTTTGTATTTTCAGAAGCCATTGCTGGAGTCTGGGACACTTGGTACCAAGTGTAACACGCAAATGGTTGTACCTCATCTTACTGAAAATTATGGTGCCTCTAGGGATCCTCCAGAAAAGCAGGCACCTATGTGCACAGTTCATTCTTTTCCCCACAACATTGATCATTGTTTGACATGGGCCCGGTCTGAGTTTGAGGGCATGCTCGAGAAAACTCCCAACGAGGCTAACAAATTCTTAACTAATCCAGGTGAATATGTGGGTGCTATGAAGGCTGCAGGTGATGCCCAGGCAAGAGATGTTCTTGAACGTGTTATAGAGTGCCTTGACAAGGACAGATGTGATACATTTGAAGACTGCATCACTTGGGCACGGGTCAGGTCAGATAAATTTCATTTCTTTTTTACTTGGCCGCATTTTCTGTTTTAGTTACCATCATATACGAAACTGATCCTCATATTAATGTATTTGAAATTTCATGTCCAGTAATTTGGCTTGTTTGACTGTAGCAGTTCTATTTTGTGTTATTCTTGCCAAGTTTAATCCAGCCAAAAGGCAGTAGTTATGTTCACTCTGTATGTGACATTGTGCAAATTTTGAGGACGGTTTTGTCTTCTCTAGAAGATGTTGCCTACTTTTGCCACCAATCTATCATTTAATCATGGATGGAAAGAACAGCTGCGCTGTGCTAAACTACTATTGCAATTTAGTGTGTTCGGAGTAATCTTTGGGGCTTTTCGTTTGGATGTTTTCAAAATGTATGCATTTTATAAGTACAGAGTAACTAGAATTTATGCATTTTAGAAATGCCAGAATTTAATTGCATGCAAATTAAATGCATTGATTTTTTTTTGTGTGTTTATTAGGATACATTTCAGATGCTTTCTCTCTCTCTCTCTTTTATCTCTTATCGATAAGCTTGGGAGGCAACACGGACAAGGGTGGTGATGGACATGGCAGTGTTAAGGTGAGACGGTGTGGTAGAGGTGGCACGGCCAAGGACGACGAGCAGGTGAGGAGGACAGAAAACTAGTTGGTTGCACGGCTATATAGACAAAGAGGACATGGGCGAGCAGATGATGCAGACATGGACAGACATGGGTGAGGGCATGATTGCTTCAGGCGGGAGATTTGAAAATTGACTGATTTGGGTGATTTTTAAATTCAGGGTAAATAGGAGATTCGGGGTATGAAATTCCTCAAAAATTTATCTTGTAGTCCTTTTGCTTCAATTCAAATATAAAAAAAAATTGAAATACAAGAAAATGGAATGCAATCCACTTCTAATATTTCCGACCAAACAACTACTATCAGATTAAAGCAGAATTTGCTGGTGCACTCTTCATTTTATCATTTTATGTTGTGATTTGATCTTTTGCACATTTGAAGGGAGTAATGAATGTGTTATGCGGACCGGGCAGACCGGACCGGTCCAATCCAGACCGGTCCAGGTCTACACACGGCGGAAGCAAGGGGGCGGACATCCAGCGGGGAGGCGGGCTGGGTAGGGTCCACGTGGAGCGGTTTTTGATTAGATTGGAGGGAAATTTTGAATGCAAAGGGCTGTTTAGTCATTTTGTAATAGTCCTTTATTGTTAATTAGGGGTTTGGGAGGGAAGGAGGGGGTATCTTGAATTTGAATGAGATTTGGGATCTAGGGTTTTCTTGCTTGGGCTCTTGGCTTCGCCGGAGATTGTAGGAGAGTTATTTCTTCCTCTCGAATCGAAGAAACTTGTATCTTGTTTGTTTTCTTGCATCTACTAGTGAAATCTTTTGTTTTCTCTCAGTTTTCTCTCAGATTTCTAGTATTTTTCTCTGTTTTGGGCTGATTTCCTGCTGAAATCAGCAAGGTGCTTGTTGCTTTACATCACCGGCTCGATAGGAATACTTGGATCCAAGTATTTCCTATCAGAATGCTAGTTTTGAAACCATGTATTTCTATCACCTGAAAGATGTTTTCTGAAGCTTATATTATTTGCTAATTTTGAACATGTTTGTATCCCAGGTTTGAAGATTACTTTGCCAATCGCGTAAAGCAACTAACATTCACTTTTCCTGAGGATGCTGTTACCAGCAGTGGGTCACCATTCTGGTCCGCACCAAAACGTTTCCCCCGACCACTGCAGTTCTCTACTAGTGATCCAAGTCATGTAGACTTTATCATGTCTTCTTCTATATTAAGAGCAGAGACATTTGGAATTCCTATACCTGAATGGGCTAAGAACCCAAAGAAGCTGGTTGATGCTATTGACAAAGTAGTAGTGCCTGATTTTGAGCCCAAGAAGGGAGTCAAAATTGTTACTGATGAGAAAGCAACAAACTTGTCAACTGCCTCTATAGATGATGCTGCTGTCATTAATGAGCTTGTTGCAAAGCTGGAACAATGTGCAAAGTGTCTACCACCTGGATACCATTTAAATCCTATACAGTTTGAAAAGGTATGCACTTATACCAATGTATAATGTCAATAGTTGCTTGTGAATCTCCTTTTACGTAATGAAAATATTTGTTAAATCTTGTTTTAGCTTGCGATATCTTGGTTTAAAAATGGAATGCATCTGTTTTACAAAAATGTTTCCATGTGCTGGGCTTTTCTCCTTAGTGATATTGTTTTTCCATTTTTGGGTTCATCTTCGAAGTTATTTTCTAATTCATCTGAGTATCAGATATGCCTTGGTATCAAAAACAGCCAACAAACAAGAAAAATTCAGCACAAAATAGATTTTTTTATTGCTAGGAAATCAAATAATAAAAACAAGATACAATGGTCCTCTTTTGAGAGGAGGACCTTCTCTCTCAAACCCTAGACGCCGCTAGATCCCTCACACAAAGAAAACTACAGCACTCAAAACAAAATCTGCATAAACCTAAAATAAACCATACTATGGACTTAACTAAGATTCCTCCCTTCCTCCGAAATCAACCTCCTTTCTAATATGTTTCTCTCCTTAATTTGAAAAATAATTCAATTAGGAAATGTTTCAATGAA